>CM054179.1:123115677-123535677 GCA_028829895.1 Sinotaia quadrata
AAAATTGATATATTATTATTAATTTTTAATAGTCCACTAATGAAAATTTCCATTTATATGATAAAACAATCATTTTTTGTTTTTATCTGTGGCTTTAGAGAGTTTTAAGTTGCATTATAATGAATATACAGATAAATAAAATTAAGGAAAGATATAATTCATTCTTGAGATTCATGGATTTAGTGGAAACAGAATTGCAAAATTAATTAACTGCTTTCCTTTCACACATGATTGCATAAAAACTACATACATTTACATTAAAATAAAATATTTAGAAATGGGTGGTAGAAATAAAATATATGCTCATAGTGATTCATAAATGTTTCTGTGGATTATTTCTGAGAATATTAAACTATATACGATCCCGTGACGGACGATTTCTTCTTTGCCTACGTCTGTGATAGAATTGATGCACGCATGACGCCTATTTGTTTGTACCTTAGGTCGCTACTAGCGAAAGTTAGAGCTGCAGTAGTTCTGACCTAATTCAGGCCGCGCGCTCCCAAGTTTACAGTCGTGAAACACTACCTAGCGCTTAGAAAGGAAACTAAGCTAGTTGCCACCCAAGTAAGGTCGAAAACCTCGCTAGTTGGCTGTCGTGAGGTTTCTCAGGCTGACATTGACCTTGTAAATACGCACGAAAGAACAGAGTTGTCTCTATTTGTGGAGAACGTTGAATTTACCAGTGATGTTTGAGTCATAATTCGAACTTCAAACTCGCGTAAAATTTACCCTGTTATTTATTCAACTTGATCTCAGACGTAATTGTTTTTTTATATAATGTTTTGCTGCATTAAAATGTATTTGTCAACCAGTCTTAATTCGTGAATGTTAAGTGTTTGACATTTTATACATGATTATATTATGGTGAATATTTATAACTTTCAGTTCTCAGTATTCATATTTTTATGTGTGGTCATTTTTTGTGCATGGCTGCTATGAAATGGACTCCAAGGACATTACCAGACGACTCCAGTTATGTGAATGGATGTGCTAGTGTCAATGATTATCTAATGAAGATGATATTAAATATGACTTAATTACCTCTCCACTTTCAATCCGTCTACAATCATACACTAGGTCCACGACAGGGTCTTTGTCTTCTGCAGTCTGGGAGTGACTAGGTCAAGCCCTGGGGCACGTTGTTAATTACGTCTCCCACCCCAAGTGTTACCCATCCAGATAACCGACTCCTAACTGAACCTATTCTATCAGTCTCGAGTGTTATCAGGCCCTCACAATTTCTCCCCTATTAGGTGACAGACTTGCTCTAAGAAATGTGTCGCGACTGTCTTTGTCAGAACGTAAATTACATCGATTTTTACGAGCCCCCACTGTCCCCTATACACATTTACCTCAGTTACGTAATAGAGTGAGCAAGTTTTAAATTTTAACAAATTTTATTAAAATATAAAAGAATAACAACAAATTAAGTTTAAGAAATTTCAATTTGGTTTCACATAGGCAGAATCCGAGATTCGCAGATCTCTTAAGAAAAAATAACGTGTTACTTCAGAAAAAAAGAATATTCCTGCTATCTGTCTCTTATAACAAAATACAAATTTGCAATTCTTAATTTAAGAGAAAAAAATGACAAATTAAGTTTACAAGATTTGAAATTTAGAGATTAAATTAGAATTTCTCTTTCACACTTCAGAAACACATTATAGAAAAAAGATTTATAGCAACATTCATAAGAATTAGAAGACAGGAAGAACAATACAACAATTAACAAAAATCACAGAACATTTACAGGTTTCCACGAGACAAAACAAGGATTTAGATCACCTGATAATTTGCGTGCTCCCGGCCAGTATGTATATCCGTAAATTACAGCTTGCTGGAACAGTTCTGCAATTACCTCAGGTCCTTAGTATTACGAATATCCGAATTCACACATGTCCCGAATTTACCACAAAATTCAGTCCAACTCAGAATAGTTCGCACTGTTCGTCAACAAATGACAACCACGTAGATCAAAACATCAAACGCTCCAGGTCTTCAGTGCCGATGTGTACTCTGGTCTTGACATGTGCGCTTATCCCCTCAACAGACAAGACTTCGTAAAATTCATCCTGGTCGCCCCTTTCCAACAGCGGTTGTGGCCAGAGTCAAATCCCTCAGTAAAACTTTCGTTCGGATCCTCTTCCACTTGTGTGTGCGTTACGGTACAATTAGATGTAGATGTAGGCGTAACAGTAGGCGTCACAGTAGGTGTAACAGTAGGTGTTACTGTAGGCATCCTTCAGCTGTAAATATACAAGTGAATTTTTGCCACGCATCAGTCTCGTGAATTAAAATATCATAAACCTGCAATTTTAACATTAGTTCTCATTTAAAATTCTTTTTACATAAGTTACTTCCTTCTTGCTAGGAAAATAATGCAATTACAGTATCATTCAGTCTATAATATTAATTAATGAAAATCTATAAGTGCAATAAGAAAAGATAGATTTTATCTATGTACAAAACATAAGTTTTTACCATCTCAGACAATCTGTGTGTGCTTCTAATCGCGGAAGGACGGAACGCGAGATCTCCTGGTATGACAGATGGCTAGCCAGCCCCGAGACGGCCTATTTAAGCTATTCGTAAAATTCCATGTGCTAATCTGCCCTAAGGATAGTGTCACAGGGAAGGAGGAACAGAAATTATATTTTATTTCATTTTTAAAAATCCGCTAACAAAACTAGTTGAAGTAACCCGAGTTTTGTTATTTTCATATGTATCATGTGTAACTTCCAGTAACGGACACCTAAGATCTCTTTAGTAGACAGACGTTCGTGACACAGTGTGTGTTAATTATCATATTGAATATATATATTAGTTTGTGAAAGATATGTATATTGAACAGTTGGGACAATTACGCACTACTAGTCACATGTTGTTTACAAGACCAAAGGCCAGTGCGCATTAGAATTGACCACAGAAAAGCGTGCAACACGATCATCACTAGATATCCAAGGCAAAATCGAGTCACATGCCATAGCTTCTAGAAGTTTCTGGAAACCTTCAGTAAAGCTATATAAGAGGCAAAAGGAAGATTTTACTCTGAATGTTGAAAACGTCGATTCGTCTGAAGCCAGTCTAACTTCATGTATGAATTATCTCATGTACAGAGATTTCATAAAGGAAAGCTGCAAAAATCTCTTTCCATCCGTTTTCCATCCGTCTGATGCCATATATTGAGTAACGAGGCAAAATTACTCAGTATAATTTTTGGCAAAATGGAAAGTTCACTGTCAAGAAAAACCGATGTATGCGACGCTGGTTGTATGCAGTTAACGACACGAGGGACCAATTTGTTCTTCCCCCCTGTCTGAGTTTGGTTTGACACGTCTATCCCGCAAATTGAGAAGGCTAGCACCGAGATAATCTTACAGATATCTGGATTTCAACACCCAATGTAATGCGATGACACATCCCACTGGACGACTCCATCCGATAATGCTAAACGTCGTTGGGGTGTCCGTTTCCACGACAACCAAGAAACAATGACAGTTATCGAGGCTGACAACAGTCAGCTAAATTTCAGATTTCTCCACAGTGATAATCTGAAAGTGGTGCCTAGATTCTGCAGAATCTTCACTTGTAATGCGACGCCGCAATTGCGTCGTGGTCTTCACTTTGAAGTGCCCTTATAAGTGACGTGTGAGATTACGTCATCTCCTTGGAACTCTGACATTAATAGTGAGTAATAATTAGTAGGCTAACGCGCACATACTTAACTCTAGGACTCTAAGAAAATGAACACTATTATATCGTTTGCAAAATAAGAACTTTCATGTTAGAATTAATGCTTATTTTATATGTGAACTATTGTTAAAGCGGCCCCATTTGCCGCATAAGAATTGTGTAATTAATCTTTATTTTTATCTTTATCTCCCCTTATTTCCCACAGAGTGTATGACATTGGAAAGTTGAATGAATGATTAATCACTGTGCGAAAGAGTAGTGCCCCTTTTAAATCGGGAAATAAATATCCTGATTTAACCATCTTTCAACTCTCTTGTTATTCATAGTTTTTGAGAGGGACGAAAGAATTGTATTAGTATTGTTTTGCACCGTTCGTCTGTTCGTCCATTTATTCACATTCATGATACTCACTCACAACACACACCGCCAATAAAACGTTCCTTGGCATGACATTAATAAACTGGGCCCCACCCAAACATCAATGGTGTATGTCATGTGTATCTATGTAACAACCTGACACGATGTAGTACTGGCATACGTCACACGGGCTTTCTTGGAGGTGCACCGGAGCAGGCCAAAAATAGACTTCACCCCTTGCATCTCTAACATTAGCTCGGGTCGGCTTGTAACGAGCCTCGCACTTTGTGACAGATAGATTTTACTCCCTGCTCGACTATTGTTCAATAGTCTCGCTTCAGTGCGTCTGCTGAAAGGCTAGGTTGTTAGCGTACGCGGTTAGCTCCTTAGAAGCTGCTCGATCTGAGATCCTTGGTCGCTCTCCCCTTACGTCATACGTCTCTGTTACGTAATCGTAAGTGTATTCCCTTCTCATGCGTCTGTGCACTTGGCTGTAGGTGGTTTGTCTGTCTTTGAATCTCCGACTCTATTGTGAGACCAAAGTGTTCCCCGTCTTTAGGAGTTTCGTCGTCATTGTCTGCCTGGAGTTGCGAGAGTCTCTCGGTAGATTGTCTACCCTTGCTGAGTGTCCCCTTCCCACACCCTGTTTACGTCAGCCCGTTCTAACCGACTCAACATGTGCGTCCTTTTGTCCTGGCTACCTAAGACAGTTACTTCAAAAGCTTTGTTTCCTTTCATGAAAGAATTCTCTTATCATGAGAAAACCCTTTCTAAATATTAAGAAAAGTAAAAATTAAATATTTTCTAATTTAATATTTGATAGTTTGCATTTTCTGCGTCACATCTGCATTGACTATTATCACAATGTACAGGCCAGTCTTCTATTATATATTCTAGCATTGTGTATTCTTAGCTCACCACTATTTAAATATAATAATATTATAATATAATAATATTTAATATAATAGTGTTTAATATTCTTCTGCTATTATCAGCAATTCTTGCAATAAACATTTGTCTACATTCATTTCTCTAAACGTAAACATTATTTAATATATACAGATATATTTAAAATATACTTTTCCTTCAGTTTAAGCTGCAGCAAAATACACTCAATAAAGAATAATATCTAAATTTCGTTTATGTTAAATTAATTCTTGATCAAAATGAAAAAAAAGGGGGAGAGCTTATTGAGAGAGGGGCCAAATCTGAACGATCCTATTATTTCAAATATCTTAAAGCTGATTTCAACAAATTGCCATGTAAGGTATTCAAGTTATGTCATCCATTAAGCTATCCAAAACAGATAACGTCGAATGACGATGTGTCAGTAAGGACTTGCATATCAAAACAAAACTTCTTCACGCGTACTTGTTCCGGAGATTACAGATCATTCATATAGATTGAAACAAGATCGTTGTAGGATTCAATCCAGTTTTCTATTTATAAAATCGGTGTACTAGTGCGATAAAAATATGTACCTGCTAACATAACACTCAAAGAATGAAGAAAAGAGGGCTATACTGAGGTGGTTGGCAAACATCCTGTATCTTGCTCGCCTCTCACTGGTGATCAGGACAGTAGCTGTTATGATTTAATGTCTGACCTATCACACACAGTAAGATGATGAAATTTATAGAAAGCATATGTTTTGAGGCAACATTTCCTTTATATATTGTAAAGTCTATTCTTGAACTAAATTATAGCTTGTAAGTGATGTATTTTGTTTCATTGTAATTGAATGTTGGAGTGAATGCATTTATTGGAGACTATTATAATAAGTGTTGAATAATTCATTTTTTGAGATGAGTATTGTCTTGTACTATAAATGATTTATAATGATGGAAATTCTTTGCAATTGTAAGTTAGCATTGTCAGGATATTTATAAATCTCGCCCAGATTCCATCAATAAATATTAAAAAAGAAATATAGAAAGAAATACAATTTAGATGATGAGCAGTAAACAAAATCTAAATTTAGATGCAAAAGGAAGTTTAATAAGAGCTTATGCAGATATATGACATAACTATTGCATCAATGTAAGACAGGACTGATGTTTTTCTGGGTCAAAGAAAAGTAAGATATATAACCACTTTAATTTCACCAGCAAGCTAAACTTTGTTGTAAACACTGGTCAAATGGAAATCTGACCTGTCAATTATTTTAACATGTGTAGCGTAGGGATGACCTTGTATTGTAAGAGTGTCTGAATGAGGAAGGGGTGGTTGTTTGGCGTACACAAGTTCAAAAGGATGGGTATAATTAATTTATGTTTATTTCAGGGTAGTGAGATTATGCTCAGAGAACAAGATTAGCCTTTATCTAAAGAGCACTAAATAGTTAATGTTAACAGTGTATGCTTGTTGTATTTATAAATTGCATGATTTTCTCTATATGTTTGGAGGTTTCCATCTTGGTAGCATTACTTCTGTTGTTGGCATCAGTTTGCTGAAGTGTATCAGCCATTAGTTCGTAAGAACATCATATTATGTCACTTAGGAAGGGAATTCTACAAAGACTCAGCCATTGACAATGCTAGACTCCACCAGTGAAACTAAGTTAAGTGAAAATAGTGCATTTGGCCAAGAGTGTGAGAACGGTTCTCTAATCCATGTAAGAACAAAAGTGAACTATTGGGGACTTTGTGCAAATCTTTGTTATTGGAGAACTGAGAAGAAACTATATGAACTTGGTCAGGGAAAATATAAGTAGCTAGGAAAGGCTATACTTTTCTCTGATAGACATTATGGGAACTGTGCTATAAGGATTCAGAAATTGATTGATGTTTTATTTTCTTTATTTGTTTAATTGTTGCTGTATTCATTAATAATTGTCCCATAAAACTTAAGATGTAGGACACAGTATAGTGTCAGGATGAGTGGGTTAGGCTATGGTAAAAGTAAATTCATACTTACTGATTGTAATACTTAATGTTGTAATATGATTGTTAAAATACATATTATGGGGTATGTGAATCATATGGTGTGATGAATCCATCCATTTCCCATAAAAAGTAATAAAAAGTAATGAATTAATATAACAAACACATATATAAGTGAATATTCATAACTGCTATACACAGGTTCGTTGTTTCTTAGATTGGTTGGTGGGTTGTATGATGAGTTAGAAGGTGGATCTGCTTGGCTGGATGTGCAAGTAGTCGCTCATGTGTCTGGTTGATTGTTTGACCAGTTGCTTCATTAACTGGTGTGATGTGTGGTTTAATTTCTTTCTTAATCCATATTTGGCTGATTTTGAAGTAATAACTAATATTTTGTTTATCCGAGAAAGCAAATATAAACATATTATCAGGTTCTTATTGATCTTCCGAAAGTTTTAATAGAAACATAACTAACTTTATTTATCTTATTGTCTAGTTAATAAAGGTATATTTTATAATAAAGTTGAAGGAGATTGGTCAACCAATTTTAAGTTATGACTTTAAACGACAACCATACAGTAGATTGTACAGATGATTGCACCCAGAAAAATTGGGGTGCAGTCGGTGTGAAAGCATGCTACCGAGCACTTCACACACATGTACTCGATTACAAAATGCTTACAGTTAGTGCTGACTCCTTTCTGTAATCAACAAATCTTGGCCTTGTCGAACAGTTGGTGTTACGGTCAAGGGGAGAGTAATCATAAAAATGTATTTTTTTATTTTACCTTATTACCTCCCTTTGCTCTGTAACGTTTTGTTTACGTTTTTTTTTTCATGAGCAAGTGGCGTGATGTTCATGCTTTGTTAGAATGTTAGAGAGTGTGAATGCTTATTTCGTAATTCTAGTATTTTAAATATAGTCATTTGTTTGTTTATTTATGTTAGGGTTAGATAATTATTTTAATAATAGATAGACGTTGTATTCAGTCAGTTTTTAGTTCTTAAATATACATTTAATTAGGAACTATTTTCTTAGCCAATGCACCACTAAATGAATGCATCAAATAACAATAGGCATCCATTATTTCACGTGCCTTTTATTTCTAGAAGGTCGTGGAGGACTTGGGTTTCATATATAAGAATTACAGGGACTTTTTTCCAGTCAGTGTTGTGTATGCGCGCAGAGTGACAGTAGGAGCAACAGAGAGCTTAGACGTTTTTTTGTCGTCACGTTCTGGCGCCATCCATTTTGCCTAATTTTCAGATTTGCAAAATAAGACTACAGGAGTGCTCATTTCGTTGGCAGAGACTTTCATACATTGAAGTATCTTCATGGGATAGGACCAGCCGGCCTCTACCCACCCAGCCATACGTCGGGCACCCTCCCAAGATTGTCGGCAGGAACCAGGGCCATGGTGTTATAAACTGGGGATTCCGAGACAAGTCTCTATATAAAGTGTTTTCATACCATAATTCATTTGCTTTGAAACTACCTATTTCTATGCCTACATGTGTTTATGGTGACAAGCGAATCTTCGATTTCCAACTCACATGTGCATTGCTAGCGTTTCTTGTGAACCAAATAATATTACCCCCCCCCCGCTCCTTTTCTCTCCTCATTCATGAGTGAGTGTCCTTTGTGAACTTTACTTGTCCACGATGGCTTGCCTGTGCCTCACTGTTCTTCAGGCATATATCTCCAGTTGACCATGAGTCAGTGCCCAGCTCAGATTAATGGAATGAAAGATACATTTAATTTAACTGATCAACATGACTTGAGTTCCAACAAACGTTCCTTTGCATCTTGGGGGGGGGGGGGGGCTTGGATAACTACGTTAAACATGTGTTTGTACTAGACTCTAATGTTCATCTTGTGTATCTAGATTTTATTCGTTTTTTTTAAATGATTATTGATGTGAGGACGGGCAAAGTTTTATGCCTTCGATTGACACGAATGTAAGAAATACACACAAACACACATACACATTATATGTGTGTGTGTGTGTGTGTGTGTGTATGTATGTACGAACATAAATACTAAATAGCTCTGTTACATCCTGGATCTCTTCTACCACGAATAGCAGGCACACGTACTTAATACTCACAAACTTACATGCATAGTGTTAAACATATTTACACGTTCATGCCTGACTGTGTGTCTGTATTTACTTATCTGTAAACGACATCACACGTGAGAACAAAATCCTTGGCATGAAGAAAGCTCTTGGTAAACAAAATACGATTGCTTTATTGGTAGTTAACATCTCATTATAACAAAATCACACAATTATTTCTGCTAAATACCACCCAGCTGTAAGTAGAAGAACAAGAGAAATCAAATTAAAATTAACTGTTAATTCCTTTTTTTTAAAATAAATTTTCAACATTCACCTTACAAGATATGACATCGTAAAATAAAATGTGAAAACAGAAATAGACCAAAGTTGACGTCAAAGAACGACTTTCTGCTATAAAATATAGTATATAAAACAGGACTAAATAAATGGTACTATGAGGTCAATCATGAGTAAACAACTGTTTCGTCTCCATATTTCATAAACCGTCCATCTCCGCTAAATCTGTAGAGGTTTGGTTGTCGGAATGAAATATAAAGGTCAATTGAAAAGGCTATTGGCTAAGTTAAATCATAAGTATACAGCTGTGTGACCCTAGACTGTATTTAAAGTAAATTTTAAAATGTATATAAAGACAATCACTAGTTTGGTTAGTAATGATTATATAGTTGTGCGGCCCACTGACACTATACATACTTTAACATTACATGAAGTTAGTAATGGGTACATGGTTATGAGGAGCATCAATCAGTTAAGAGCTGTAAAATTCAAATATGAAACATATTGGTGTGTTGTATTAGAGGCAGACCATTATTGTGTAATCTTAGAGTACTGATGTGCACATTAAAAAATATAGAACGTTGGTGCATAGTCTTAGGGTACTCAGGAGTAAATTAAAATATATAGCAAGATGTGAGTAGTCAGGAGTAAATTAAAATATATAGCAAGCTGTGAGTAATCAGGAGTAAATTAAAATATATAGCAAGGTGTGTGTAGTCAGAGTTCGTGTGGTGTAAAATTAAAAAGATAGCACCTTGGAGTAGTGTCATTCGTGAGTAAACAGCTCAGCAGTAGTAGAAACGCACTTGTAAAATTGAAACGACAACGACATTGGTAAGCCTTTGTATCAAATTGAAAATTCCTCAAAATTTACAAGAAGATTTAAATTCATAGAGAACTAGGTATTAATGGCATTATTGTTGTTATCAGTCTGCCATACGTGGTGAAGAGGTCCCGGGATAAATTAGCTTCTTTTCAAAAAGTAGTACACAAGTACAAAGTGAATGCATCGAAATCGTGCTCGTACTCACTGTGAAACAAAGACTATATGCACACCAAAACACTGATCAAAGTATATACACACACCAAGAGAGAGCGCAAAGTGACTGAACACACCAAAACACTGATCAAAATATATGCACACACCAAGACAGAACGCAAAGTGAATGAGCACACCAAAGAACAGAAGAAAGTGAATGTACGCACCAAGTTACAGAACAAAGAGAATTGCTCACTAGTGCACTCTCTGGGTAAACGTTCAAGTGTATATGCAGATGCATGTGAAATGGTACCCCAAATTACAGTTGTAACGAACACAATTTCAATTAGGAGGGTTTGATTAAATACGATGGTCGATGGTCGGACTATGTACGTTCGAAAAAGTATGGTGCTGAATCGATCAGTGTATAGAGACAAAATATACTTTGTACAAAACTTTAAATACATGTGTTATAATTCATATTAAAACAAAAGTTTATTTAATAAAAACTATGAACATTAATATGCAAGCAAAAGATTCTTTGAAAAAAATGCCAGTTAGCAAATAAATGAACTTCAAAAATTCGAACACCGATTTTGGAAATACAAATTAAAAATATTGGCGCTTATGTATAATGTGTCATTCACCTAGTAAAGGTTTACTGTAGGTTGAATTAAGCACGAAATAAAGTGATTTCTAATAGATCTCTTTAGCGCTGACCTTTATAGGAAATATTCCTAAAGTAATTTTCATTTCGATATTTTAAATGATTTATTTTGCAGTTAATTTGGGTGGCTGGGTGTCCGAGAAGTCTGTGCACCTGACTCTCAAATAGAGTAGCCTGGATCTGGGCTCAGGCTGGAAATTTTCCATTGGAGGCATTTGTCTCCATAGCTCGGGGTTCTCGACCTCGACATCCCAAATCAACTTTGAGGTGTTAGAAAATGGAGAGCTAACAACACCCAACGGCTGCAGCTAAATGCTATTGCGGTAGTAATAGTAATAGAGGTAATAATAGCAACAGTAGTTAGAGTAGTTGTTCACGCTGTTGTTGAGGTAATAGAAAACTATAATATCAGCAGCAACAATAGAACTAGTCGTTGATGTTAAGAAGTAGTAATAGCAGTAATAACAGCAGCAGCAGTGGTGGTATTTTATATATTGTAATAATAAAATAAGTCATAATATTTCGTAGCTATTAAATCAAGTATGTCTAACCTATGCATACATCGGCACATTTGCATATGCGTGTGTGTGGTGTGGTGTGTGTGTGTGTGTGTGTGTGTGTGTGTGTGTGTGTGTGTGTGTGTGTGTGTGTGTGTGTGTGTGTATTTTTACTTTGTCTTTCTTTTGAGTTTTCTTTTCCTTTTATGTTTTTCCAAACGTTCTGTTCTAAATAGTGGCTGTATTAATACTAGGCCTATATTGGTTTCAGTACTGTAGCTCGAGTTCAATGAAAAAATATTTATGAGAAGCATTTTGTAGTCAATGAAATAATGCAGATTACGTAAAATATGAATGTCGCAGTGCATAGCTTAATACGTATACGGTAATACATAGAACAGTTACAGAAGCTGACAATAAAGGGAATTTACGACATGTCATTAACAAATGGATTCTTGCTGTTTCCATTAACAGGAATCAATTGTGCACGACCATTACACGTACTGGACTTGAGCTTGCACATTTTGCTGACGTCATCCCAGTCCTCAGCATCCGGGCACTTCCGGACGTGCGCCACGCCGTGTTTCGTGCACGTGACGTAATATTGACACCCGCGACACGATTGGAAAATACCAGGGCCAGAACATGTCGAGTAGCACTTCACTTTTAGAAGGGATTTATTTGTTCGTTTTTCTGTCACCTTTTTCTTCATTCCCATTTTCTTGTTGTGTTCGTGTCTTTTTCGATGATCTTTTGCTTCAGTATTGTCAGAGTTGTCCCCCTTCACAGTCGCTGTTTCATTGGTAGTCAGATGCACTATGTCACTCTTTCTGCAGTGAAAGACATTTAAATAGTGTTTTGTTTTTAAAAGAATAAACATGGATTTATATAGGGCGGGCTGTGAAATTAAGGGTCAACGAAAAGAACTAGGTTAAAATGGATCTACTCTGTTTATTCTTCTCAATTTCTTTTATAAATTATGGGGCTTTTTGTCCCAATGTCATATACAGCCCAACCACCCTACACCCTCCCCGCCGAAATTAGGACTTTTCCACAGATAATTGTTCAATTAAATTTGAAATAAGTTCTCTTTCGTATTGAAGACAATACCATTATTTAGGTCTGGAGTCAGGTGATTCAAATTTATTAACAAAACAAAGGGAAAATTTTCGAAGATTATATATTCCTCCCATTAGTAGTTAGGAAGTCAAATCACATTTATTCTGGGCAGTGCGATTGCGATGAAAATATTGATAATCTCCTAACCCCCTATCCCCACCCCCTATATGTAGATATGTCATTATCTACATTAATTTATTACAGGCATGCAAAATGTAATTAATGCTCTACACTGAGTTTTCCTTCTAGTCTGTCTTCTACTGCCATCCTTTGGTGGTGGTGGGGATGCAAGAAAATGTAATTTGCATAATATATTCATATATCAAACGTGTTAAAACTAGAGAAAACGTTCTCTTCACTACTAATAAAAGGTAAGAGTTTTCAGTCTGTACCTTTCCGCACTGATGTCGCTCGAGCTGGCCATGGAGTGGACTGTCGTTGTCTCGTTGTCTGGAAGGAGGTTAAACTTTTCGCTTTCACCTTTCCCAGAACTGTTATCGCTTTCCTCGATGGCACTGTCTGGATCATCTGCATACAGGATTCTAAACAAGCAAGCAAGTGACGTAAGTTACAAACAAAAGATTTTCCAATGACTTAATCTAACAAAGCAACATAATTACAAGTGGCATCAGTTACCAAAAAACCCAGATTTACTAGAGACAATCAAACAAAGCAATACAATTACTAAAGACAAACTACAAGAAATTTCTTACGACACAAGTTATAAATCAAAAAGTTAAGATTGACATTTACTCAAATTAAAGCATCTATTTACTATTAACGTAAACCAATCAAACACAGAGTTATTTCATAAGCCAGTGTGATGGGGTGTGGTGTTGTTGTTATTATTATGGGTCACCCCAGGATGCGAGGAGATGATGAAACGATGAAGATGATGAGACAATCAGACAATACGGCTACGACAGCCACAGCAGAAGAAGGAGAACACGCAATACGTGTTTACATTTTCATCTGATCTTTATTTAGGCGACACACCGCCAACCACGCTCCTCTCTTGACCACTCTCAGACCACTCTCCAAAAGACCTACCAAAGACCACAAAAGACGACCCTCACACACAATATATCTAAAAAGTCCGGGCGGCAAAGGGGACTCCACTAAACAATTCTGGAACTGATACTAAAACTAATGCTAATCGGGTACATCTGTGCTAACCTACTTTCATTCTAACACAAATTCCTTCTAAACTACCTAAAGTTATATAATACTTTAACTATAAAAAAATAGTACATTAAATACTCTTTAAATACAATACTTCCTTACTATATAATTCACAAAATAAATTAGCAAATAAAATAATTAACTATATTCATGTGCCAGGGGAAAACCATGTACACATACATAAATCATAGAATACACTTAGAAAACAATGTAAACTAACTTACAAAATTATATAAATACAAACTACATTCCACTACCTATTAGAATATCTAAACATCAACTTTATTAAATAAATATACAATATGATAAGTGGCGATTAAACCCGTACACAATGGCACAGCCATACACATTACTATATAGCAGACCGCGCCGCGCGATTCAAACTAGCGGCCGATGACCTACTTTGCTGCCCGGCAAAACAAGCGCTACGCACACACTGCTCTGTATACACGTACATCCACCCTTCCACACCAGCAATGTACAGAATTACTACTTACAAAAGCCAGCAAAGGATATATTTTATACCGGCATAATTAGCAAATCATGGATAGATAGATATTTACTTAACGTTAAAGTTGTCGATAGAAGATCTACGAATGCAGGTAGGCGAGGGCCTATTGTCGTTACGACATCTTCCGAAGTGTTTGTCGAATTCCGTCCCAGCATCACACAGGACTTTTGTCATGCGACCTTCTCGACACAGAACGTAGGCGTCACATTGGTCGCACGAATGGTAGTTTCCATCTTCTTGCTCACTACAGTCTTGTACACACTCAGAAAGCGCACAAGATGGAGACTCACCAGTGACGCACTTCCGCTTGAACGCATCAAACTCAGTTGGCCATCGACAGGTGCCCTTTGTCACCTGAAATAATGAGTGTTTTTATTTTACGTAAAAATAATTAGAATAATAATAATGACCAAGAAGATGGTGGTGGTTGTGTCGGTGATGATGATTTCTACGTAATAAAGTAGTCTCTTATGAAGCTGTACACTTTTACAAAGATCTTTATTGGAATTCTACTTAAAAGTGGTCAGTTGTTTAGAGAGCAGTTGCAAATGGCATCAACTATTTTACAATTTGAACACATTGTTCTGTTTTATGAGATTCTATGTTGTGTGAGATAAGTTTTTTATCGTTTCAGCCCTTTTATTTCCGCTGAGCTTTGGCGGACTGGAGACAATAAAAATCATACATGTCAGTCCAATACCAATTTAACTATTAAATCGTGCGAGAGAGTTCCTTATCGAAAATTCATCCCCAAATCCATTGCTATCAAAAATCACTCATTGATTTTATGAGAAAATGCAGTTCAGTGACCTGGAGTGAGGAGTGTGAAACCAGTTTTACCAGTTCAAAATACTTTGTCATGAGCTCCTATCATTCACCTACCAGATTTTGATAAAGAATTTTACTCCAAACTGGGGCAAGTAATGCGGTACTAGGTGCCAAACTGATGTAAAAGCATGATGATATTGTATATCCAGTGGCTTACTCCAGCCGTATGTTAAGTGTGACAGAACATAATTATTCGACTTCAGAGAAAAAATGTCTCAGAAATTCCAAGCCTATCTATATGGCAAGCATTTTGTCATTCAGACAGATCAGCAACCTCTCGCCTACTTTAGCTCCCTTGCCTAAGGCAAATAGGCATTTGACCAGGTGGTCATTACTACTACAAAAATATAGATATACTGATGAAGTCATCAAAGGCACCGACAATGAAGGGTAGACTATTTGTCCAGAGAAGGAGAAATGGAGGTGTAAAGATCCAGTATATAAGTCTCTGTAAATATTCCATAATCTTTAAATAAATATTTTGTATCTTCTGTACTATAGCGAGGAAAGAATACTTTTACCCAGAGTTTATTTATATGATGCTAACATAATTATATACGTTATATTCGTCTATCACAAGGAGAAAAGAATTAATGATACTTATTTTTGCATATGATTTGCGCTGTATTCCTTAAGTGCAGAGACACAATGAGTCACGTCTCTAACTTGTAATTAAAAAAATTTATAGTGATTTATAGGGATATATCTCTTTAAGTGTGGAGTCATAACTGGTCATGTTCCAACTTAAAATGAGAAAAAAGTAAATTCATGCTAGATCTTTAATGCTCAGAGATTATTGAGGCATATTGAATTATTAATTTCTTATGTATAAAGCCGTGTTGAATTAATTTATCGTATGTCACATGATCTAGATAATTTTACACCCTAATCACTTTGAATTCGAGTGACAAAGAGAGAAGTCCGGCAATTGTTAGCTTGAGTGATGAGTTTAATTGACTGGTTTAGAGAAACTGAAACATTTCATGCATTTTACTATGATCTGTTATACTTGTGTTATGTAGAGATGTGCTATGTGAGATTATGTAGAGATGTACTATGTGAGTTAGCTTTTATGTTTGAACTAAGCTGCACCCATGGGGTGTATTTTTATGTGACATTGTTTGATACACTGTCTTTATTTTACCATGTGCGTGCATGGGGATAATGCATATTGTTGCAGAAATTGTATGTTTGAGGGTGGAATGTAAGATGGAATGGAGTTATATAGTAGGATTTGACTTCTCCTTTAATAAAAGGTTTTCCACTCACGGGAATCTTACGTGACTGTAAATGTTGGTTGAAATTGTGGAATAAAGAAAACATTTACCACACAAAAATATCCGCCAATTGAGAGGCAAGTGATGTCTGTTGGAGGATCATTAATAAAATAAAATTAATATTCTCATCACTTGAAATTAGTTATGAAAGATTAATTAATAATAAAAATAATTTTCAATAACTAAGTGGCGTACGCAGTTAAACTTGGATGAGTAGATTATAAATTGAAAGACGTATTTATCCTTTCCTTTGGTAAAACGTTTTCAGTCTACGGAAATATTGTGAGACGGTAAATATTTGTCTTTAATGTTGTGGAGGAATGAAAACGATCGCGTAACCGCTAACTGAGAGAGTCGAGTTGGGTCTTCTGGAGAATTATTAATAACATAAATTAAGATTCTCATCAATTGTAATTAATTATGGACTATTAAATAATAATAATCATCATAACCAATAACTAGAGTTACATTGTGTCGCACTTTCCTCCTGTACATGTGACCGAAATAAAGATACGTTTTATTTTTCCTACTTCACACCTGACCGAAAATAAATTTTACCTCTCCTCTTGCACACGTGACGAATTCCCTGCAACTGGAGCATAACTGATAGGTGCCATCGGTATTGTCGTCACAACTAGTAATGCATTCTGTAAGAAAAAAGAAAATGTTCGGTTTTTTCCTTCTCTCTCTCTCTCTCTCTCTCTCTCTCTCTCTCTCTCTCCCTCTCTCTCTCCCTCTCTCTCTCTCTCTCTCTCTCTTAAATCACTATAGATATCGTAACAAAGTGACTAAATTCTAACGGTGCAGACAAAATTAAGAAAATGAAAATAATATTAATGAATTAAATTAAATAAGATCAGATATACCTTAGAGTTCAAGAAGAAAGCATGTTACTTTTGACACCAAAAGTATCATATATGATTTGCATGCACGAAGAAATACTTTTTTTGTTCACCATTTCTGATAAATATCGAGATCTGCTTGTTAGCCGACAAATATAGGAAACCTGCTTGTCAACTATTGATTATCGAGATCTGCTTGTCAACTGATGCACATCGGAGTCGGGTTGTCAAGTGATGAATGTTGAGATCAGCTTGTCAACTGATGAATGTTTGGGTCTGCTTATCAGGTGATACATGTTGGGGTCTGTTTGCATACTGATGAATGTCGGGGTCTAGTTTTTAACTGATGATTGCCGGAGTTAGCTGATGAATGTTGGGGTCTGCTTGTGTCAATGATGTACGTCGGGGTCTACTTGTCATGTAGAGAATGCAGGCGCAGAGCTGTTGTTCAGTGGTGGGACTTTGTATAGTTTTTAGGGGTGGTATAATGCCGTTGGTTTGTAGCCGAGGTTTGCTCATCAACCCGATGCTATGCTAGAAATGTAAACTGCTTGTGGATTAGGGACCCAGATAGCTGAAGGCGATACACGATTCCTGTGTGGTGTGACGTAAGTTCAGAAAGTAGAAGTAGGAATTAGATTACGACACTAAAGTGTTTTACACAAAGTCTCATGTTTTCGTCACGTCTGAGGGTTGGCATGTGATAGGTTCGTTCTAAGTTTTAAAATGTGAACAAATTCTACGAATGTTGGCACATATGAGCCATTGTGGTAATCAAAGACAAAGTTGAAGTCTCCCAGAATTATTAAAACTGGCAGTACGAGAGATCCTACGGATTGGAGATATGACTTACTCTCCAAGACATCAGGGGAAATGGCTGCACGTTGATCTTCATCTCCTGGTGTGTTGATCAAGTCTCAGTCAAAAATGTGACTTCATTATTATTGTCGACAATCAATATGCAAAATTCAGTTAGTTTCTTTGGTATTTCAACAGTTCTTAAGACTTTCGGTCATGTAGAAATAAATGTACATGATGAAAATTGTTCTGGCAAACCATGGACTGCGGGACATACACAATTCGTCTTAAGCGTTTGTGCGATATACTTTAGCCATTATTAGCTTTTGTTTTTTTTATTTCCTTTAAATGCAGTAGATCTTTATTTAGAAACAATTGAGAGATTAATCTATTCACTTTCAGAATATGTCTAACTCGCATTTCCTTTCAAGCATTACATCGTGCCACCTGGTGTACGCTGTGAGCTGAGAGCCAGTTGCTGTTTGTGGTTTACCTGAGCAAACGATAACTGTTGTTTACAACTATGCTATGTACTTTCAGTAAATTCAACGTAGTTCACAATGGTGGGATTTTATAACTTATATTTTCTTGTACATGCATAGATGGAAAGTGAAAGAACGTTCTGAAAGGAAGTCATAATGGTTGTTTAGACAGACGGACGGACGGGCATTGGCAGGGAAACAGAGATAGACAGATAGACAGATGGATAGATAGATAGATAGATAGATAGATAGATAGATAGATAGATAGATAGATAGATAGATAGATAGATAGATAGATAGATAGATATGATGACAAAGGTGAATATAAACTCTATTTTCAGCTATACTTCTGCACTAGAAGTGAGTTTATTATACTGCTTCTGTACTCACGTGGACACGAGGATAAATAGACATCACAGTATATTTCTTCACGTGATTCTCCTGAGCAACGATTTATGTCTACCTTAGTCACACCTCTGTCCTGCGACATTCTCTGGCAGGCACGTACCCTGCTCCTTACCCCCTTCCTGCAGTTGCACGGACACCACTCTTCCCATTCGCCCCAATATGGCGCTGGACAACAGTAAGTTCATGCAGTACAAATAGTCATTATTTTACGTACAAAATCATCATATCATTATGCTACGTACAAAATCTACTATCATATCATTATGATACGTACAAAATCTACTACCATATCATTATGTTGCATACGTAAAGAATTTTATGGTGATTATATTGTAAGTACGAAAGTTCTGTTATAGTCATTATATCTATCACCAATACACGTTATAGTCATTATGATATGTACAGATACACCGTTATAGTTATTGTCCTACTTATGAAAACACTGTTATAAGTCAATACGTTACGTACGAAACAGTGGTAGAGTCATTGTGTTACATACGAATGAACTTTTAGGACAATATGCAATATACGAATGCACTATTATACTCATTATGCTATGAACGGTAATAGTAGGTATGTTACATACGAATACACTATTATACTCATTATGTTATGTACGAATACACGGTAATAGTAGGTATGCTACAAACGAATACACTGTTATACTCCTTATGTACAAACGTTGCGTGCTACATATGACGAGAATCTCGTTCAGGACGTAATGAAATGAAAAATTAGAGGCACATATTTTCGAAGATGAGTGTATGTGTGTGTGTGTGTGTGTGTGTGTGTGTGTGTGTGTGTGTGTGTGTGTGTGTGTGTGTGTGTGTGTGTGTGTGTGTGTGTGTGTGTGTGTGTGTGTGTACGACACGGGTTAGAGAAGAGCATTGCTAAAATTCAGACTACCAAGATCACTGAGAGCAAGTTCTGGTGTCAAAGAGTTCCTCCATGACACAACAGTGCCAGGTTAAAGAGAGAAACATTTTGCTCCGGTCTGTGTATTATGGCACAAGTAACTTTTTCAGACTGAAATCTAAGTAAATGTTAACTTATATCGATAAAGTTAGTCTTTTCTTGCTTTTATTTTTTTTCAGACTGCGAGACATATGGCCTCTCTATCCCACATACTTCAATAGATCATAGATAACCCTGACGGACACAAACGAAGATAATCCGGCTGAAATACTTCCAAGAGAAACACACAATTCTTTTTCTTCACAAATTAATTCATTCTGCAGGCATTACAAGTGTACTGTCCTTGTCATTAAGTGTAGCAGAAGCAAAATGTGATTACACAGTTAGGGTTAAAATTAATTCCGGATACTCACGTGGTTCACATCTTTCCACTTCAGAGGAATCACCGCGACAGCGGTTAGTACACAAACTGTCACGCCCGTCTCGTGACGTAGATACACACGTACGCTGCCGTGTGCGTTCACTTTGCCCACGCGTGACTCTGCAGTCTGTCCAGGGAGTCCACGGTGACCAGTCTAAAACATGTCCATGTAGCAAGCAAAGAGTGAACGTTAACGACTGTGACAAGTCTAAAACATGTCCATGTAGCAAGCAAAATATGTTAATGACTGACCGAATGCACGTCATAAGGCCTGAATTTGGCTTCTTTGAAATAATAATATATTTTCTTTCCAACAATTATGATGATAATGATGATTAGTAGTAGTAGTAGTAGTAGTAGTAGTAGTAGTAGTAGTAGTAGTAGTAGTAGTAGTAGTAGTAGTAGTGGTAGTTTTAGTGGGGAGTCAATGTCTACATAAACATTATGAACACTTACTATTATAATCATTATGCATATTATTGGACATTATGTGATTCTAACCACATTTGCTTTGTATCAAAGAAAAAATGTTCATTCAATATTTCTTTCTGCAACAATCCGGACAAAAAAAAAGACACAATAGAAGTTTGTGTTTCCTTACTAATTTTCAAATATCGAGTACAACTAAACGCCTAAGAGTTATGTAACAAAGCAAATATATAACGAACCTACCATAATGAAGCTTTAAAATACAACTCTTTACAAGTGTATAATTTAAAGCATTAGACTTAAAATAATATTAAAATGTTTGTTATCTGGCTATAGGAAAAGACTTCTCACAAACATAAATCATAATATACACAAATACATCAGCATCAGTCATCATCTAAAAATACATCGATTGAAAATATAAACTATTTCAGCCCTAAATAGACTTCTAATACAGTTAAGAAGTATATATATATATATAAGGATAAATTATGTACTAGGGCACACATTCTTCTCAAGATAATCATAAATGGAATGTTATTGTATAGTGCTATTAGAAACAAAATGAAATGAAATGATCTGATTTGTCAACACGTCATCAATTAATGTGGCTCACCACAACGATACAGGAGCGATACACGCACAGACATACCTCCACATAGGCCGGCAATGAACAAGTAAACAAAATATTAAACTCACTGTAGCCGGTGAGCAATTTACAGCTTCTATAAAAAGCTATTTCAGGAAGTAACTTTCTGACCTGAATTATTGAGACAACCATTTAAGCATGAACTATTCAAAGGGAGATAATAATCTCACCACAGCAAGCTCCAGCATCACAGTCCGTAACTTCAAACGAAGGTCCCTGGCAATAGGCATTCCCGGGAAGGAGTAACGTGCGGGTCCTTCTCCTAGAACCTCTGCCACAGGAGACGGAACATTGTGACCAGTCGGTCCACTCAGTCCAGCAAACGGGCGGGGCTGAAAACGTTTGCAATGATAGTCAATTTCAGATCGATCTTGAAGCATGTCAAAGTTTACATAGTCACTATTGATATATAGAGTTCAGAGGTCGCACACCTCAGTTCAAACACTCTTATAGTCATTATGCTACATATTAAAACACTATTCTAGTCAATATGTTATATAGGCATGTTCTATTCTAGTCATTATGCTACATACAAAACACTATTTTAGTCATTGTGTTATGTAAGAATGTTGTAGTCTAGTCACTACGTTCCATATAAAACCACTGTCATAGTCACTAAGTTAAGTACGAATGAACTCCTTTTAGTCAATACGTTGGCACGAATTTTATGTTAACGTGATTATGCTAAGAACGAATCGCTGTTAAAACCAATGCGCTCTGATCGAATGTTGTGTTATTGTAATTATACTATGTACGAATACACTCAATATTTTAAATGATTTATTCTGCAGCGAACTAGACACCAATGAAGATCACCGTGCAGCGTAGACATTAGTAATGAATTATTCATCAATAAATACAATTTCATGGATATCATCATGGAAAAGAGACTGGAGTTTCAGAGAAATAATTAAAGTCAATTTAAATAACATTTTCAAAGATGGCGGCTGTCAAGACACTTTTTCAACACAGTCATGCGAATTTCAACGAGTCATTGCTTTTCATATTTAGGCAAAGTCCCACTTGTCCCTTCATACACAACTGTTCCAGAATCTTCGAATCACTCTCCGAGCACACCAAAGAGAATAGTCCTGAATTTCAAATGACCCAGCACACACACATCATGAGGAACGTTTCTAGAACTTCCGTGTGCATTTACTCAACACAACATGAGGAACATTCAAAATAATCTTCGTGAATTCTCGAGACCAAACTCAAGCTGCCATTTCCGCTGTATTGGCTCTCAAATGGAATTCACAAGAATCAACTTACAGGAACACGTTTTACCTATAAGCCGACGACAACACCGCATACACACACCAACGTAATTAGGTATCTCATAGCAGTCACCCAAGCATGACGTGACAAAAGTAAAACAGAAAGGCCTACTCAACAAAAGTCAAATTAAGGCAGCACTAAATTTCAGGCATATTTCACCTCTAAACTCCATTTTTTCTTACATACATTCTCAACTTACAAAGTCTGCAACACTTTCGTTATCCCGATGAAAACACAGCTTAAGAGATATAGCATCGATCAAAATTCACAAGTATAATGTACAATGCAGTCAAATTAATGAACATACAAATAATGGTTCAGTTAAATAAAGCATTATCAAATTCAAATCATAGATCAATAGAAAAAAATGTATAAAATGTTGCAGATATTTCAATTCTAAAGAATGCAAACAAACGTTCCACATATTGTCAAGGTATATACTTAAAATACTTTACTCGACGTTTTCTTTACTAAACTTCTTTATCGCTTAACTATAGTATAGAAGTGTCATATATGAACGAAAAACATTGCACCCCGTAAGCATGTTATGAAGAACTTAAGTTATATTCTCCACGAAATCAAAGTACATATTACTTATATCGATGAATGCCGTATTTTACTTTATATCTTCAGACAGTGAGACATTTGACATCACTATGCAAAATATATCATAGGGTCATAGAGAACTCTGTCAGACACATTAATGAAGAGAATCTAGTTGAAATGTTTCCACGGACAAAGCAAAATTCGTTTTCTCTAAAAAATATTACTTAATACATTCTTTAGGCTTTAAAATGCAATGTCATGATATTTATAATATAGTCAAAGAGTAACAGAAGCAAAATAGAATTAATTACACAGTTAGGGTAAATATTAATCCCGGATACTCACGTGGTGGTTCACATCTTTTCACTTCAGTGGACTCACCGCGACAGCCGTAAGTACACAAAGCGTCACGCCCGTCTCGTGACGTAGATACACACGTGCGCTGCCGTGTAATTTCCCCACGAGTGACACTGCAGTCTGTCCAGGGAGTCCACGGTGACCAGTCTAAAACATGTCCATGTAGGAAAGAAAGAGTGAATGTTACCGACTCACCAACTGCACGTCATGAGACCTGAAAATAGCTTCAAAATAATAATAAACTGAGTTTTGTTTCCAACAATTATGATTATGTTTATTATTATGATTATTACTTTTCTCATTATTATTATTATTATTCGGAGGTGTCAAAGCCTACATAAACCACGTTAAATACCTAAGCAATAACAAGGGAGACAATTGAGCACAATCTGACATCTGCAAGGTACTGATGTCGTGGAGTCTCCAACCTTTCATGACGAGAAAGTGTGCTAAATCCAGCATTGGACCTTAAGTGTTTCTAACCACATTTACTTTGTATGAAGAAAACAGCATACACTATAATTATTTCTGAAATACTGTTGCCGTAACTGCTTCGTTCTCTATTGTTGTTTTTAGGATTTCCTTTGTAAAATGACATTTTTACACGCAATAGTGAAATATTTATGCAATTGAAATACACTCTACACACCATTTATTGAACTATTCAGTCTTCTTCCTTCAATGCATTTCAGAACTTGTACCTGTTACAATCTATGTGATCCCAATAAGTTAAATGATTACTCACTTTTTAATCATTTCATTTTTTCCATATTTGATAGATTTAAATTATTTTACCTTGCACATATGAGCAACCTACAGCTTTCGTAAAAGACTATTTGTGGCGAAAAGGAGGTTTTCTCTGTGTGCGTCTTGGTTATTAATTAATAATGACGATTTCATAAATAACATATACTAATTAATCTCTTTCATGCCAATCGCTTACAACCTCCTTAAGGGTCTTGTGCGGTCTGAGAGTGACTAGGTCAAGCCTTGAGTATTCCGTCAGTCAGTGACCGTCTCCCAAGTGTTACCTGTCTCAGAATAGTGACTACACTGCGTTTATCTTACTAGTCGTTCTATCACTATTCCGGCCCTACCACAAATCTCTCGTCTTCGTCGATGATGGGAACTATTTTAAAACAAGTGTATAGACCGTCTTCTCAATTGTATTACGTCATTGGCAGCCCCCACACATCATCTCACATGTACCTCCCCAGAAATGAAGGAGTAAATAGTTTTAAAACAAAACAAATTTATTAAAAGAAATAAAGATAACAATTTTAATAAATTTACATTGAGTTTTCAAAATCATGCACTAGGCGATTTCTAAATCACAAATCTCCTAAGACTTCCAGAATACAATTAATGAAAAGATATATCAATGCAGTTCTCTAAAATAATTATTAGAGAATTTCATGTGAGCACTGTTAATACAATTTAGTTAAGCTTACATAAATACTCCACATAAATAAGCCAACTACATAGTCAACACTTTAGGCAAAATACAGAAATTACATAGAAGAATCAGAAATAGAATAAGGAATGAAAATCACAGAAACATGTACAGATTACACAGAAAATTCATGTATTTGAATCACCTGATTGTGGCCTTGTTCAGCAGTAGCCTCATTCTTGGCAGGTTTGGCTGGCAATTGAATGTCTCGTGGTTTAGCCCGCCTGGTGACGTTAAATGAATGTTCCATAAATTGTACACAACACAAATTGTCCACGAAAAGTTTAGCACAGTATATAGAATCCTTTCACTAGCACTAAATAACATATAATTAGAGTTATCCACAGTTCAGTGTACCCTGGGTTGGAAAGTTCATCCCTGTCATTACAAGTGAGTCAGACTCACGCTCTTGCCGCAGCTCACTTCGTAATACAGTCTCCTTGATGGACTCAGACACACAAAGAATCCAACAAGAATTTCACTATACACTGTCCTTAACACATTCAGCAGATCAATGGCCGAACAATGTCTGTAATCACAAGGAAGTCAGACTCTCGCTCTTATCGCAGCTTTCTTCGTAATACAGTCCCCCTTGATGGACCCATATACACACGGAATTCAACCAAGAATTTTACTCCACACCGGTCCCTAACGCGTTCAGCAGACCAAGTGGCAGTACTGTTGTCAATCGAGACAACCAGAATAGTGAGAATTACGTACTATCCAATACAGGTACAGGACAAGAACAGAACGGCTTGAACTGCAACAAATTAGTGTAATGGTGCACATCAGGATCATGCTTTACAAATCTGTAATCTGTACTTTTATTTTCATTTCTCATTACAATTCCTTTTAACAATTAAATTATCTGATTCTTTATTTAACCGAAAATAAAAGCATTATAGTTTAAACTTGTTATAAATATTTACAAGAAACATAATTCAACATATTTAAAAAGTAAATGTTAAAAATCAGTTACAACGCAATCTCTATATCAGACATACCTTTCTTCCAGTTCTAACCATGAGCCGTGCATGGGACTCCAAAGATGTGTAAAAGAGTGTGGAGAATTTTGAGTCTGCTCTTTTATGTGTTTTCAGAGGTCATGGAAGTTTCTAGAATTTCTTAGCCTCTGGCTACGACTTGTTTTTCTCCCTGACTCCTTTCAAAAATAGTCATGGCTGTGCGCACGTACATAATAGGCTAAGTAAGATGGATGCCCGAAATAGGTCCTGTTTATGTAAGAATTAATGGCTCCTCACTCTAACTCCTTTTAACTGCGGATGTGGGTCAGCGTTGTTTATGCCAAACAATTCTACTCAACTTTGAATTGTGAAATTCAAATCAAATTTAACTTTTAAATTTGAAAAAAATAACGAAATTAATTAAAGATTAATTAAATTAATTACGTAATTGTAATAATTAGCATTTTTCCGTCACACTATTTTTAAATGCCACCCCACCCCACACCTTCGGCCTCAATTCTTTAGACAACCATTTAAAAAGGGACGATTCAAAGGGGAGATAATAAGCTCACCACAGCAAACTCCAGCGTCACACTCCTTAACTTCAGACGAGGGTCCCTGGCAATAGGCATTCCCGGGAAGGAGTAACGTGCGGGTCCTTCTCCTAGAACCTCTGCCACAAGAGACGGGACATTGTGACCAGTCGGTCCACTCAGCCCAGCAAAGGGGCGGGGCTGAAAACGTTTGCAATATAGTCAATTTCAGATCGATCTTGAAGCATATCAAAGTTTACATAGTCACTATTATGATATAGAGTTCAGAGGTCGCACACCTCGAGACCCTTATTTACCTAATGTTGCTGGAAAATTTTGAGTTCAGTAAGTTCAAACAATCTTGTAGTCATTATGCTACATATTAAAACACTGTTCTAGTCATTATGCTACATACAAAACACTATTTTAGTCATTGTGTTATGTAAGAATGTTGTAGTCTAGTCACAAGATTTCCATATCAAACCTCTGTCATAGTCACTAAGTTAAGTACGAATGAACTCCTTTTAGTCAGTACGTTTGCACGAATTTTATGTTAACGTGATTATGCTAAGAACGAATCGCTGTTAAAAACAATGCGCTCTGATCGAATGTTGTGTTATTGTAATTATACTATGTACGAATACACTCAATATGTTAAATGATTCATTCTGCAGCGAACTAGACACCAATGAAGATCACGGAGCACGGAAAAATTCCAAGGTATATACATTTCTAAGACACAGTCATTATAAACATTTATAGAGTGAGTGTGTGTGTGTGTGTGTGTGTCGATGGCAATGCTTAGAGAAGAGCATTTTAATACTTTAGACTACTGACACAACAAAATAGTCAGTAAAAACAAATGACTTTCTTGCAAACTGATGTTAAATTATACTTCCATGTAGATTTTCACTGTGTGCATCTGCAAAGTGTGTAAAATAATGAAAAAACTTTACGACATTTTACGGAAAACATTTAGCACAAAATATTTCACTGATATTGAATAATTCTCACGTGTGGCTTTTGTTTTGATTAGAGCAGACAAAACATAGTTTGTGTTTCATTCAATAAATAAATTGGTAATGTAGTAAACATAATAATTCGTGGCTTTAGACATGTCGAATTCTTGAGCATTTTCTTCTTTATTTCTTTTTGTCTCTTTACTAATAAAAGAGTGTGTCGCCTACGTCACACCGATCATTGGTTATGATTATTATTTTTCATTAATCGCCCATAACTAATTACGAGCGATGAGAATCATAATTTGTATTATTAATAATTCTCCAGAAGACACCAATCGTCTCTCTCACTTGGCGGATTATGCGGGCGCTGTAAATGTATTCTCTATTTCACAACATTAAAGTCTCACAATATTCATGTAGGTGGAAAACGTCTTACTAGAGAAGAAGATAAATCCATCTTTTAATCCATATTTAGCGAGACCCCATCCACCCACTTTCTTCTCCAACATAAGGTTATCAATAAAGAAGAAGGTCAATAAAGGTAACAATAAATTTATTAAATGAATCATCGAATATACAAGAAATGAATATAATCAAAAGAGCATTTACATTTACATCACAACAATGTTCAATTAACTCTGGACAACTGTTCAGTTTATCCTAGCGTAGTAGTGAATTAATCATAAATAAATACAATTTCATGGATATCATCACGGAAAAGTGAGAGGAGTTTAAGAGAAATAGTTAAAGTCAATTTAAATAACATTTTCAACAGAATCATGTAGGTTTGTAACGACTCAATGCTTTTCATATTTAGGCAAAGTCCCACTTTCCCTCCATACACAACTGTTCCAGAGTCTTC
Organism: Sinotaia quadrata; assembly: GCA_028829895.1. Classification (NCBI taxonomy): domain Eukaryota; kingdom Metazoa; phylum Mollusca; class Gastropoda; order Architaenioglossa; family Viviparidae; genus Sinotaia; species Sinotaia quadrata. The sequence goes on from CM054179.1 coordinate 123,143,930, forward strand.
GAATCACTCTCCGAGCACACCAAGGAGAATAGTCCTGAATTTCAAATGCCCTATCACACACATCAGGAGGAACAGTTTTTAGAACTTCCGTGTGCATTTACTCAACACAACATGAGGAACATTCAAAATAATCTTCGTGAATTCTCGAGACCAAACTCAAGCTGCCATTTCCGCTGTATTGGCTCTCAAATGGAATTCACAAGAATCAACTTACAGGAACATGTTTTACCTATAAGCTGACCACAACGCCCGATACACACACCAATGTAATTCGGTAGCTCATTGTAGTCACCATAGCGTGACGTGACAAAAGTAAAACAGAAAGGCCTACTCTGCAAATGTCAAATTAAGGCAGCACTAAATTTCAGGCATATTTCACTTCTAAACTCCTTTCTCTCTTACAAATATTCTCAAATTACAAAGTCTGCAGCACTTTCGTTAGCACAATGAAAACACAGCTTAAGAAATATACCATCGATCAAAATTCACAAGTATAATGTACAATGCAGTCAAATTAATGAACATAGAAATAATGGTTCAGTTAAATAAAGCATTATCAAATTCACAAATCATACATCAATAGAAAAAATGTATAAAATGTTGCAGATTTTTCAATTCTAAAGAATGCAAAAAAAAATCGTTCCACATATTGTCAAGGTATATACTCAAAATACTTTACTAAACTTCTTTATCGTTTAAATGTAGTATAGAAGTGTCATGTATGAACAGAAAAACAGTGCACCCCGTAAGCATGTTATGAATAACTTTGAATAGTTTTAAAATCACGAAATCAAAGTACACGATATCAAAGTACATATTACTTATATCGGTGAATGCCGTATTTTACTTTATATCTTCAGACAGTGAGATATATGACATCACTATGCAAAATATATCATAGCATCATAGAGAACTCTGTCAGACACATTAATGAAGAGAATCTAGTTGAAATGTTTCCACGGACAAAGCAAAATTCGTTTTCTCTAAAAAATATTACTTAATACATTCTTAAGCCTTTAAAATGCAATGTCATGGTATTTATAATATAGCCAAAGAGTAACAGAAGCAAAATAGAATTAATTACACAGTTAGGGTAAATATTAATCCCGGATACTCACGTGGTGGTTCACATATTTTCACTTCAGTGGACTCACCGCGACAGCGGTAAGTACACAAAGCGTCACGCCCGTCTCGTGACGTAGACACACAGGTGCGCTGCCGTGTAATTTCCCCACGAGTGACACTGCAGTCTGTCCAGGGAGTCCACGGTGACCAGTCTAAAACATGTCCATGTAGGAAAGAAAGAGTGAATGTTACCGACTCACCAACTGCACGTCATAAGATCTGAAAATGGCTTCAAAATAATAATAAACTGAGTTTTGTTTCCAACAATTATGATTATGTTTATTATAATAATTATTACTTTTCTCATTATTATTATTATTATTATTATTATTATTATTATTATTATTATTCGGAAGTGTCAAAGCCTACATAAACCACGTTAAATCCCTAAGCAATAACAAGGGAGACAATTGAGCACAATCTGACGTCTGCAAGGTACTGATGTCGTGGAGTCTACAGCCTTTCATGACCAGAAAGTCTGTGCTAAATCCAGCATTGGACCGTAAGTGTTTCTAACCACATTTACTTTGTATGAAGAAAACAGCATACACTATAATTATTTCTGAAATACTGTTGCCGTAACTGCTTCGTTCTCTAATGTTGTTTTTAGTAGTTCCTTTGTAAAATGACATTTTTTGCACGCAATAGTCAAATATTTCTGCAATTAAAATACACTCTACACACCATTTATTGAACTATTCAGTCTTCTTCCTTCAATGCATTTCATAACTTGTACCTGTTACAAACTATGTGATCCCAGTAAGTTAAATAATTACTCACTTTTTAATTATTTCATTTTTTCATATTGGATAGATTTAAATTATTTTACCTTGCACATATGAGCAACCTACTACTTTCGAAAAAGACTATTTTTAAATACAACCCCACCCCCACCCCCTTCGTCCTGAATTCTTTAGACAACCATTTAAAAAGGAATTATTCAAAGGGAGATAATAAGCTCACCGCAGCAAACTCCAGCATCACACTCCTTAACTTCTGACGAGGGTCCCGGGCAATTTTCGGTCCCGGGAAAGAGTAACGTGCGGGTCCTTCTGCTAGAACCTCTGCCACAGGAGACGGGGCATTGTGACCAGTCGGACCACTCAGTCCAACATAAAGGTGGCAAGTCTGAAAACGTTTGCAACGATAGACAAATTCAGGCAAATCTTGAAGTATGTTAAAGTTTACATTGTCACAGATCACAAAAGAGATATCGAAAGCAAATTCCGTTGTTACAAATAATGTGTAACAGTGTACTCCCACGTAGAGCATCACTGTGCAGTTATAATGCTTGTAACGTAATGAAGCGTTACTGACTTTTCTCCATTAACTGAAAACATTTAGCACCACAAATATCACCAATATATACCAATTTTCAAGTGTGGATTGATGTGTACTAAGTAACGAAAATATAGTTTGTTTCGTTTTAAGAAAGCTATTATAATGTAATAGACATAATTAATTACTTTTGACACATTTGTCTTTGTTTGTCGCACTGCAGTCGAGCACTTCCTGTGAAAGAATAGACCCTCGTGAATTGACATCAACTTCCTTTTTGAATATATAACATCAACTGCCCTTTTCAGCAATATTTCTTTTTTTCGGGGGATTGGTATTTTGTCGGCTTACTAATTTAAGCTCGCTATTCTTCTAAAGAAACAAGTCCTTGTATTTATTAGCGATGAAATTCCTTCAGAAGTAATCATGTCATGGTATACCAGATATCTTGTCAAGTGATATGAATGAAATGCTCTACGTCTTGTCTAGTGATATGAATATAAAGCTTTACGTCTTGTCTAGTGAATGGAATGAAATATTTATTGAGTTGTTTAGTAATATGAGTAAAATGCTCTACGTCTTGTCTAGTGATATGATTAAAATGTTCAATGTCTTGTTTACTGCTATGATTGAAATGCTTTACATCTTGTCTAGGGATGTGATTGAAATATTTAATGACTTGTTTATGATATAATAGGAATCTTGAACATATTGTCTAGTGGTGTGATTGAAATGCTCTGTGTAGTGATCAATGATATGAATGAAAAGCTGTATATCATGTCTAGTGATATGATTGAAATGCTGTACATGTTGTCTAGTGTGTGATTGAAATGCCCTAGTCGTATGATTTAAATGCTCCACGTCTTGTCTAGTGATATTATTGAAATGTTCTACATCTTGTCTAATGATATGATTAAAGTGTTCTGTCTCCCGTTTCATGATTGTGATGGTATTATGGCTAGTCGCTCAACATTTCATTCATCTTTATATTCGCAGGGCTTTAAGACAGATTCATTTGAGCGGACCTGACTTTAGATCTCAGATTTCACATCTACCCATTAGCTTGACCAAGCCTGGAGACCCTGGTGATAATACACAATCTTATAGGTCAGGTTGTAATAATTTGCCAGATTTTTACATCAACCAATTGCCTGGCAACGTCTGTCTTTGTGCAGGCCAAAATCAGCCTCGAAGGTCAATCTATCCTTCTCATGGTGGAGAAAAATCATTTAGAAATCTCTTCCAGATCCCAACTGGTACAAATGTCTTGCCGGGAAAGGGCAGTCAGTTTAAAATTAGTATTTAACTTATACATAGCAATGATTATATATGTGTGAAATATTGTGTATTGAAATTTTGTGTACATATATTTGTTATTTCAATTCAGTCTTTTCTCCATAATCTTGCACTAATATATCATATGCCCCCTCCTACTTTCCTTGAATGCATGACATGCCTCTGGTGCATCAGTTATTAGATTAATATCTACTGGAAATTTAGGAAAGAGTGTTCTTTATTTTAGACTCGCGCCCTATTGGCACCCTGTATAGTACCTGGCACCTCATTGCAATCATATTAAGTGATGAATAAAACAGACTCCAGCCTTACTGAGTCTCACTACCAATGCAAAACCCAAAGCCTGTGTTCCATCAGACTGCTGACCCATTAAAAAAAACCGCCAGGTGTCACGGTCAACTTAACAACCTACCCAAGGAGGTCTAAAGAGTTATACAGTAAAACATCTGTGTGGTACAGTGGACACTAGGGAAAAATCGACCTGTCAGAAAATGCTCACGTCATTTTAATTTAGTGATAATCTTTCTGTCTCCATTAATTCATTTCTATAAAATTTTCATTTGCCTCATTTCATTAGTTTACAATTATTTGCGTTTTCCATTTAACTGTTGTCATCGTCTTTATGTCAGGTTGGGATTAGGGATTCATAGCCGTTTTATTGTCATTATTATTTCCAATACTTTAAATGTTCAAGAACTTTGTAACACCTGACAATACTAAAGGGTGGCAGAACTTGTATTATTTCCAATACTTTAACTGTTCAAGTACTTTGTAACACCTGACAAAACTAAACTGTGGCAGGACTTGTATTTGGCCACGTTAGGTTTTAAATGTTGATTCAGTCTTTCCTAAAACAATTTTTTAAAATCTCAATACAGTGATGCGCTTCAAATTTTCATTATCTTGTTTATAACATTCATGAAAGGCTCCATGTTTTGACTAGGACATTCTTGCTGGACTCTACGTCAGACATGCTTGAATGGCTCTATGTCTTGTCAATAACATGCTTGAAAGTATCTACGTCATGACTATAATATAATTGAAAGGCACTAAGTCTTGTCTAGAGATATTCTTCAAAAATGCTCTACGTCTTTACAAGAGACACGTTTGAAAGGCTCTAGTTGTTGTCTATAACACGTTTGAAAGGCTCTAGTTCTTTATAACACGTTTGAAAGGCTCTAGTTCTTGTCCATAACACTCTTAAAAGGCGCCACGTCTTGTCTATAACACCCGTGAAAGGCGTCACGTCTTGTCTATAAAACGATTGAAAGATCTAGATCTTGTCTTTTACACGGTTGCAATGCTATACATTTCTACAACATACTTGAAATATTCCACTCTTCTAATGACATGCTGAAAATGTTCCACTCTTCTAATGACATGCTGAAAATGTTCCACTCTTCTAATGACATGCTGAAAATGTTCCACTCTTCTAATGACATTCTTGAAATGATGCACGTATTTACGAATGCGCTGTAGACATTCCATTCCCCTTTCAGGAATACGTTAGAAGTGTTCGTGTTTTCAAGTTACACGCACGAACTGCTTCATTACACGACTTCTCTTCTAAGCTGTTCTCTTGTTTCTTCATAATGCAACAGTGTCAGATACGAACAAGGAAACACTGTACTCCGACCTGCATGTTATGGTACAGTTGTCGTTTATTCTGCAAGCAATCTAAAAATATGTAACTTGCACCCCATAATTTGGCGGATAAAGACTGTTTTTCCTTCTTTCCTTTTTAAGACCGCAAGACGAAATAAGGCTCCACATCACATACTTCTAATAGTCTTGGAGTGATCTTAATGGGTGGGGACACACTTACGAAAGAAATCTAGATGCAATGTTCAATGGACAAAACGAAAAATTTGTCTTCTCTAATAATTCTGACCTAATTTTCGGTCTGCGGGCAATGTAAGCGCAATAATGTCATGGTCATTTATAAGAGAGTCCGTTTACTTGATTTTGGTAAATACATACGATTAGGCAGTTGAGATTAAAATTAATTCCGGGTGCTCACCTGAATCACAAATTTCCACTTCATTGGAAATGCCAAAACATCGATTAGTACACAAATTGTCACGCCCGTCTCGTGACGTAGATAGACACGTACGCTGCCGTGTGCGTTCACTTCGCCCACGCGTGACACTGCAGTCTGTCCAGGGAGTCCACGGTGACCAGTCTAAAACATGTCCATGAAGCAAAAATGAGTGAATGTTACCGTGTCACCAACTGCACGTCATAAGATCTGAAAATGGCTTCAAAATAATAATAAACTGAGTTTTGTTTCCAACCAATTATGATTATGTTTATTATGATGATTATTACCTTTTCTAATTACTATTATTATTATTATTATGCCTCTTTCCACGACTTCTGTTTGACTGTCGGTTGTGATCCAAGGTCTCTCTTACCTGAATGATTGAGACAACCATTTAAATATGAACTATTCAAAGGGTGATAATATGCTCACCGCAGCAAACTCCAGCATCACACTCCTTAACTTCTGACGAGGGTCCCTGGCAATTGGCATTCCCGGGAAGGAGTAACGTGCGGGTCCTTCTGCTAGAACCTCTGCCACAGGAGACGGGGCATTGTGACCAGTCGGACCACTCAGTCCAGCATACAGGGGGCGAGCCTGAAAACATTTCAAACGATAGACAAATTCAGCAGATTTTGAAGTATGTTAAAGTTTACATTGTTACAGATCACAAAAGAGATATAGAAAGCAAATTCCGTTGTTACAAATAAAGTGTAACATTGTACTCCCACGTAGAGCACCACTGTGCAGTTACCATGTTTGTAACGTAATGAAGCGTTTCTCCATTAACTGAAAACATTTAGCACCACAAATATCACCGATATATACCAATTTACAAGTGTGGATTAACGTGTACTAAATAACGAAAATATAGTTTGATTCGTTATAACAAAGCTATTATAATGTAATAGACATAATTCATTACTTTTGACAAATTTGTCTTTGTTGGTCACAGTGCAGTCAAGCACTTCCTGTTAATAAATTAGACCCTCGTGAACTGACATCAACTTCCTTTTTGAATATATAAGTATCTACGTCATGACTATAATATAATTGAAAGGCACTAAGCCTTGTCTAGAGACATGCTTGAAAGGCTCTACGACTACGTCTTGTCTAGAGACATGTTTGAAAGTCTCCACGTCTTGTCTGTTCGAAAGGTTCTAGTTCTTGTCTATAGCATATTTGAAAGGCTCTAGTTGTTGTCTATAACACCCTTGAAAGGCGCCACGTCTTGTCTATAACACAATTGAAAGATTTAGATCTTGTCTTTTACACGGTTGAAATGCTATACCTTTCTACAACATACTTGAAATATTCCACTCTTCTAATGACATGCTGAAAATGTTCCACTCTTCTAATGACATTCTTGAAATGATGCACGTATTTACGGATGCGCTGTAGACATCCCCTTCCCCTTTCAGGAATACGTTAGAAGTGTTCGTGTTTTCAAGTTACACGCACGAACTGCTTCATTACACGACTTCTAAGCTGTTCTCTTTGTTTCTTCATAATGCAACAGTGTCAGATACGAACAAGGAAACACTGTACTCCGACCTGCATGTTATGGTACAGTTGTCGTTTATTCTGCAAGCAATCTAAAAATATGTAACTTGCACCCCATAATTTGGCGGATAAAGACTGTTTTTCCTTCTTTCCTTTTTAAGACCGCAAGACGAAATAAGGCTCCACATCACATACTTCTAATAGTCTTGGAGTGATCTTAATGGGTGGGGACACACTTACGAAAACAATATAGATGCAATGTTACAATGGACAAAACGAAAAATTTGTCTTCTAATAATTCTGACATATTTTTCCATCTTCAGGTAATGTAAGCGCAATAATGTCATGGTCATTTATAAGAGAGTCCGTCTATTTGATTTTGGTAAATACATACGATTAGGCAGTTGAGATTAAAATTAATTCCGAATACTCACGTGGTGCACATCTTTCCACTTCAGTGGAATCGCCACTACATCGGTTAGAACACAAACTGTCACGCCCGTCTCGTGACGTAGATACACACGTACGCTGCCTTGTGCGTTCACTTTGCTCACGCGTGACTCTGCAGTCTGTCCAGGGAGTCCACGGTGTCCAGTCTAAAACATGTCCATGTAGCAAGCAAAGAGTGAATTTTAACGACTGTGACCAGTCTAAAATATTTCCATCTAGCAAGCAAATAATTTTAACCACTCACCGAATGCATATCATAAATAGCTGCTTTTGAAATAATAATAAACTGAATTTTGTTTCAAACAATTATAAATTTTAGGAAATATCAAAGTCTTCATAAACTATATTAAATGCGTAGACACAAACCAAGGGACACAACTGAGCAGAATATGACGTCTGCAACGTACCGATGTCGTGCAGTCTCCAGACCTTCATGACCAGAAGTATGTGCTAAATACTTTGTTGGATCTTAAACTTTTATCACTTAGGAAATAGCTAACTGTAACATTCTCTCTGCAAGGTTGATGATATAACTGCATGATTCTGTATAAATGTTTTATTTATTATTTCCTTTTTCCTATATATTACTTCAGACACAATAGTGAAACTTTCCTGTAAGTCCTTCGAGACTATACACACTAATTCTTGCACTATTCCAGCCTTCTTCGTTCACTGTTTTTCAAACTGTGTATTTACTGCAGACTATTTGATGCTAGTGAGTTACGTGTTTATTCACTTTATAAGTATACCATAATTCTACATTCGACAGATTTATTTCCCCTTGTATATGCGAGTTATGTAGAGCGAAATAAAGGTTGTTTCGGAAAGCAACACTCTGACTAGAACTATTTAGACACCATGCTAACAGAAGCGATTGAAAGTGCAAGTAATAATCTCACCGCAGCAAGCTCCGGCATCACACTCGGCATCTTCATACGATGGTCCCGGGCAATTTACATCCTCTGGGCGGAGCAGTGTGCGGGTCCTTCTCTTAGACCCTCTGCCGCAGGAGACGGTACATTGTGACCAGTCAGACCACTTAGTCCAGCCCTCTGAAATTTTTTGCAATGGTGGTCAGTGTCATATCGTTCTTGAAACATATTTTAATGCACTACAGATACATAGCGTTCTGAGGTCGCGGATCACGTGATCCTTGACCTGCTTGTGTTTTGTGGCTATTAAATTAAATAAGTAAGTTAAAAGAATGATGAGTTACTACCGTCAAGTGTGTAAGGAAAACTACCATCATTAACATAATCATTTCAAGACAATTCCCTAATAGTACACATTCGCTTCACTTATAATCACCGTTTCTTCCTGCAGGTTAGATACAATGTATGATTCTATAAATGTAAATTAACAATGAGACACACAAGAATGTACCAGTTTGTTAGTACTTCAAGTCAGCGGCGATCCTAAACTATTTTGGTCTGATGTGTCAGGTCAGAGTTCAATCTAATTAAAACACACAGGTGTCATTCGCGCCAGAGGTAAATATTTACTGTACAGGTCACCAGTCTGTCATATCTCAATGTCACCAGTCTGTCTTATGTCAATGTCAACAGTCTGTCTTGTGTCAATGTTATCAGTCTGTCATGTGTCAGTGTCATGGGTCTGTCTCATGAAATCAATTTAATCCGTTGACGTTTCATAAAATTGTCTGAAATAGAGTCCCTCTATTGTACACACCGCAGCAGTCCGGGCCAGTACAGATGTCCTTGTCCAAGCTGTTGCCAACACAGTCATTACCACACTCGTTGTTCGGGGGGTTGTTACACAAACGTGACCTTTCCTTTATACCACAACCACAAGTGACAGAACAGGAAGACCACCCCGTCCAGGGACTCCAGTTGCCATTCCTGGGTACTGCAAGAAATTAGTCGTTTAAATCAAGGATGCTAAAATAAGAAGGGTGTCAAATAAAAATAAAATAAACTGACTACAATTGTCTATACTTTAGAACATAATTAACTGAAAGTGTGCTGATAATTGTATATTTATTTATTTATTTTAATTATATTGTTAATTATACATAGATATATATATATATATATATATATTAATTTAAATTGTAACCTTTGACCTACGTTTCTTCTATTAAATTCATGTGTAAAATAGGTTCAGCTAAGCCGACTGTTAATCTTTCTTTCTCCGTCAATAATAAGGCTTGGCTTAGATTCAGACACTAGTGCGTGGTACGTGTTAATATTTTTGGGGATATTTAGAGAAAAGCATGAACAAATCTTCGTCCTGTTAGAAAAAAATATAAGAGTTTAATATTTTTGTTTCAAGATTTAGATGAGAAATTAGTTACTTAAATCAATATCAATAACGCTGAATTATCCCGTATTTAAGCAATAGTGATTAATCTGAATTTTGTGATGACTTGTATTTGGTTGTTGTTTATTTAAGATTTAGGTCGGCCTTTTGCGTCTGGGCACATTGGACAGCAACTTAACGTGTCCCGTTTCCAATCTTTTTTTCCACTTGATGTCGAGTGTTTGCAGCTGCTCTTTGAAAGTATAACACCGGATTTTGCAGGGTCTCTTCTTCTTCTTTCCTCCAGGTGGCGTTCATCGCATCGCAGTCTTAGGGTGTCTTTGATCGGGTAGACGAAGAACATGACCGGTAAACCCCATTCGACATTCTGTCACAATGACTTGCAGACTTCTGGGGCGACTTCTCCACAAGATTTCTTCCTTGGTAGTTCAACGACATAAGGAATCGAATATTCTGTGCAGGCATCGCTTGTAAATAATACTAGATAGATAGATAGATAGATAGATAGATAGATAGATAGATAGATAGATAGATAGATAGATAGATAGATAGATAGATAGATAGATTGATAGATAGATAGATAGATAGATTAGAAGGTAGGTAGGTTGGTTGGTAGATAGAAAGTGGATAGGTAGACAGATAGATACAGAGGGAGATATCTTACCACAACACCGACTTTGCCTGCAAATATCAGATTCTAGACTCGATCCTTGACACTGAGAGCCACAATAATTGGGAGGGGGATTCGAGCAAGTTCGTGACCTGTTCCTGTAGCCATCGCCACACGAGACTGAGCATTGTGACCAGTATGTCCATGAGCTCCACCCACCATTAACTGGTTCTGGCACAAAAAATATGATAAAAACGCAAGGAAATAATATATTGTTATTATTTGGTCAATGTACAATATAAACTAACACAAGGTTTGCAGACTTTACTTGGAACTGGTTGTGATCAATTGTTAAATTAATAACAACATAACTTCTCTCAATATGTTATTAAGATTTTTTATCGTTTATTTCTTGTGAATTTTTAGATGGCAGAGATATAATCAGGATCATATTCATGAAAATGGAAGTTATGATAAACAAACAGATAGATAGAAAGATAGATAGATTGGCAGACAGATCATAGATAGATAGATAGATAGATAGATAGATAGATAGATAGATAGATAGATAGATAGATAGATAGATAGATAGATAGATAGATAGATAGATAGATAGATAGATAGATAGATAGATAGATAGATAGATAGATAGACTTGAAATATGAGCCGTATAAATTATTGCATTTACATGTACTGCGTGTGTTTACTCAACTAATTAGCTACCTTCCACTAAAATTAATAGTGTCTAAAGATTTAGTAATTTACTTTGCTGAGGGAATTATAATAAACTTTAGTGTACGAATACTGACCACAACAAGGAGGACTGGAACACGTGCTTTCTTCTCTCGCTCTACCTAGGCAATTCTGACCGCCATACTCTGGTTTGGGGTTGGAGCATGTACGTGTTCGCCAGTGAGTGCCCTGTCCACACGAGACACTGCATGTGCTCCATTCACCCCACTCACTCCAATCGCCATCTCCTAGATTTTTAAAATATCTATTATGAAATCACAATGCAACAAATGCGTGCAATTAAAACCATATAAATTTATTTCGATCCAGTTATGCCATGTATGAGAAATGCAATATGCCTGCTGAGTGCTTGTGACGGAATGTGTTATGTGTGATGTTAACAGTGATTGTCTTGATACAAGGAGATTAATCATTTAATGTTTCTACTTTTCTTTTGCTAGTTATGAATCGTTCAGTCTTACGGCTTAACGTTTCAAAATTATATTTATAGTTGAACTGAATCATTGTTGATCACTCTCTTAAACAAGAGTTAGTAAACATGCAACACATAACACAAGTAGTAACCTCAAGAAATAGAATACTTTGTGGTCTCTATTCCTGAGTCTTGAAAGTAGAGAAAACATTCTTGAAAAAAAAACTGTTGCTTGGATACCGTTACTGATACGAAGCGAATGTTGATGGTATTTGTACTCTCATCGTACGCACCCGGACTCGGTGCTGGTTGTACTGCGGTTTTTCTGTAGGTATGACAAGAGGTCACTTACTTTAACAGAACACTCGACGACTGATATGGTAGTGGAGATGTCGCTGGTGTTGCTGCTATTGCTATCCGTCGTCCAGTGGTAGTCATAGTCGTGGAGGGTTTGATGGCGTAGGTTGTATGTTGTGTTTAAGTGTTCGTGATAAGCAACTTCTTGTTGGCCCCTAACGTCGTGTGTCCATTTTCTCCATACTCGCATTATTTATCTGGCGGTATTGCTAGTTGCCGGTGTATTTGTTGTTGGTGATGACGTTATTAATTGTGAAGCAATTGTTTCATGCTACTGTTTTCGCGGTTGCTGTTTGCATTTTTAACTGACAGTTCTTTTGCTCTGCGATTCATCTATTTCCGACCCTCATAAATAAATTTACATCGATCCCATGCTTCGGCTGTTTGGCAGTTCTCCGTGAGTTTGGCGGCCACTGTTGGTACAGGAAGTGTAAATCTTATTACTCTTACTGCTTCACATCTATGTCGGTTGCTGGGTTTCGTTTTCTCCATCATTTTTCTATTTGTCTCTCGTCTATTAGCGTTTTGCTGTCGCTTTTCGTTTATTCCTTGCAGCATACACATATTTCGAGTGTTATTTTATGGAGCAAACTTTAAACGCTAATATCCGGACAGTCGAGAAAGCACGTTCAGTAATTGTCCTCTGAGGAATCTATCCTCCACAATTATTTTTTGGCCGCAAAACGTAAAAGATACCTGTCAAACCATGAATATTGGAAGATTGTGAAACATTTTAATATATTTTAACCTGGTTCACACATCGGTTAGTATGAGTTATATTTACTGAATCACGGTTTCTCTGCGTTTATGGATACAAACGTATTCTATGTATATGAAATGTCTAAGATATTACAATACACAGCAAGTGTCAAGCGAGACTAGTCGCAGTATGCGACATTTTAATGGGAATGTGAGTATTTTAGTTAAAACATACGACATTTTAATGGGAATGAGAGTATTTTAGTTAAAACATACGACATTTTAATGGGAATGAGAGTATTACAGTTAAACATACGAGTGTGTAATGGGACTCAGAGTACTACAGCTAAAACATACGACAATTTATTGGGACTCAGAGTACTATAGCTGAAACAAACGACAGTGTAGTCTGTAGTGGGACTCAATACTTGAAACATAAGGTAGTGTAATGGAACTCAGAGTACCATAGTTAAAACATACCACAATGTAATGTAATAGTTAAAACATATGACAGTATATATATATATATGTGTGTGTGTGTGTGTGTGTGTGTGTGTGTGTGTGTGTGTGTGTGTGTGTGTGTGTGTGTGTGTGTGTGTGTTTGTGTGTGTGTGTGTGTGTTTGAGTGTGTGTTTGTGAATATGTATGTGAGAGCGTGTATGCGTGTGTGTGAGAAAGGGAGTGTGTATATGTGAATGAATGCGTTTATGAGAGGGTTATTGTATGAGTGTGTGTGAGTGAATGTGTGTCTGAGAGGGTTATGAGTGTGTGTATGTGAGTAGCAGTACGTGTGAGACTGTATGTGTATGCGCGCGCGTGCATGCTCATTCACTCTAAATACTGACGTGGACACCGTGAGCAGGATTTTTGCATGACGCTGTACACGTCACGTATCATGACTGCGATGTCCCTCAGTGTTCGTGACACCGTCGGGTCATTCGCAATGCAGCATCGGTGGACATCTGCAAAACCCATCATGAAAACTGAAGACAACTGTCTATTTCTTACCCGATATATTTGTATGTATTCTATTTACAACGTGGGATTGATCTTTGTATTTTGTGTTCAATCCGATACGGATGTCTGGATTCTAAATCCTGTCTGATAGTAATATCTGTATTCTATTTTCTGCCCTGTTTTGATGCCTTGATTGTACTAGGATGTGATAATTAATAAAAATCCCCTGAATTTTTTTTTTCGTATTTTTTGAGTAATTTCTTTACGTTCCCTTTTCTTTAATTTATTGTTTTCAAGAAACCATTATCAGTACGCCACAATGATAATAATCAACAAAAATACAGGCCCTTCAACGTACTGATAACTGACCACTACTGTGAACACAGAATAAAACAATGTGTTTACACTTACAAATTACTATTCTTTAAAGCCTGAGGGCTGAACAATTTACACATTTTGTTAAAAGTGGGCGTGACAAGGCAAACAAATGGTAAAGTATATGAACTCATCATTTCTAAAACAACTATACAATTATTGGATTTAAAAATAACAACCACAGCAAATTGCAAAGTACGAACTGGCTATATATGGCACTTGGCATCCAAGACTCAGCAGTTCCTTCAAATCTCCCATCCACGTCAGCAGATCTGGAGCTATAGTATGAAGAGGACACTGCTCTCGCGCCTCCCCACGTACTGTGTATGAAAGAGAGGAAAACGTCTTGACTTCTTTTAATTTGATGGATTCAGTACTAAATTTGCTTACTAAATTCGCCATAGATAGATAGATAGATAGATAGATAGATAGATAGATAGATAGATAGATAGATAGACAGACGGACGGACGGATGGATGGATGGACGGATGGATGGATGGATGGATGGATCAATGGATGGATAGATGGATGGATAGATGGATTTTGGTGGGTTTGGGTTTGGGTTTGGGTTTGGATGGATAGATAGATAGATAGATAGATAGATAGATAGATAGATAGATAGATAGATAGACAGACAGACAGACAGACAAACAGACAGACAGACAGATAGATAGATAGATAGATAGATAGATAGATAGATAGATAGATAGATAGATAGATAGATAGATAGATAGATAGATAGATAGATAGATAGATAGATAGATAGATAGATAGATAGATAGATAGGAATGTAGATAGATGTGATCCTTCATTTAATAATGATATAGCATTATAATTGTTATAACATTAATTCACATTATTTATCAACCTTAGATAATTATAATTGAAAGTGTAAATTCGGTGATATTTTGTTTCTTTATAGGTCATTATTTTTTATTTCGTTACGTTCACCAAACTGGATGATCTGTTTCTTAAGTGATTGACATCATATCTGTGTTGCCAGAAGTTTAAAAAATGAGCTCATGTGCATAGGAAGAAAGAATCAATTTGTCTGTGTCAATAGTATTGTACTGCTTGTCATATCTGTTTAAACTTGACTGTGATACGAGAAAGGAGAGAACTTTTGATATTGACAATGACACTGATATTTTAATATTTTAATATTTGTCGCATATGTTTATCAAGTGACTTTACATTTTAAGAGTGTAAAGAGACCCCAGTGTTTTATTAGTTTTCACTATTATCTTAATATATGCCAAATCTGTTTACCAACTACGATTTAACTTCATAATATATAGGCCAGCGTCGGAAATGTCTAACACTGTTCCTGTATTGTGACCTTGTGACCTCATAGGAAGGGAACCTTGATTCAAACATCTTGCGCGTCTATTCGTGAGAGATTGTGCTTGCAGTTAAACGGGCTCAGATAAAAGCCAAAGGTTAAATATTCGAACCATCAGACTTTAAGAAATACAACTATTTTTGTAATATAAAACCCATAAATAAAGTATGAACATTTTGTCCTCTGTATAAAGGACTTCATAGAGTTTGAAAAATCTTTGTGGATACATGTGTGTGTGTGTGTGTGTGTGTGTGTGTGTGTGTGTGTGTGTGTGTGTGTGTGTGTGTGTGTGTGTGGTGTGTGTGTATTTAAATCCATTGCTCTCTTCAGTAAGCAATAGTTGTGGCTGAAATGTAAAGGTTTTAATGTTAGCGTATTCCTACCATTAGCCCTAGGAAGCACACTATCATAATTACGTTTCTTTTATCCCTCAGACAGACCATGTGCTGAGTCATCACACAATCAAATGTACATGCAGTCTGGTATCAAACATGGACAAATGCATATATATTGTGCTGTGTCACCAAACACACAAACTGCAAGCCAAACAGTCATTTTATTACGGTGTAAAGGTCGTTTGTGAAGTTCCATAGGGCTCATGTTAGACCAGTAGTAGAAGCTCTGTTTGTGATGTCAGCTTAAATGAAAGCAGGCTTCGTCTGACAAAAAGACATCTTTCACAAGGTAAATATTTCCCCGAATTATGACATTAAATTCATGTACAGAATTTAGTCGACCAGCCCGATCTAGGGGTTTTGTTTCTAGACTAAACTGAGACTTGTAGGGATGGACTTTTATTGAGTAAGCTGAGTCTTGATGGGATGGAATTTTTCAATCTTGAGTAAACTGAGTCTTGTAGGGATGGAATTTTTAATCTTGAGTAAAGTGAGTCATTTAGGGATGGAATTTTAAATCTTGCAAAAACACGACAACTATTCTGTCAGAAATGTCAAGGCTCTTGTATGTTGCAATGCAGATCGTCTCGGTCTTTATTGCACATATAATCTCCCCTTTCCACATTTTCTGGGTGCAAAGAGAACGTCCACTTCCGGAAAATGGAGGCCTCTCTGTACATGTAGCATATATTCGTGTAACTAACTCGTAATGGTGTTCCGCGAGGGGTGACAACCGTGCCTGTCAATGGTGAAGCTCGTGGCAAAACCGAGTAGCCTAGCGATTACCGATTTGGTTTGAATATACGCAGATAGCGTATACAGTCGTATGTTTAATGGCCAGTTATCCATGACTAAATAAACCGCACATGTTAACTTGCCACTTATTCTCGACTAATTAAACTGCAGGAGTTAACAGGCCAGTTATTCAAGAGTAAATAAACTGCAGGAGTTAACAGGCCAGTAATCCAAGAGTAAATAAACTGCAGGAGTTAACAGCACCTGTCCACGGTTAACTAAACTGCAGGTGTCAGCAGGCCAATTCCGCGCACACTGAAAAAATTTCCGCAAACACAGGAGAAACTTCCGCGCACATGGGAAGTACTTCCGTGCACACAGAAAAATATATTACAGGGAACTTTGGTAGCCACCCCCAGTTTCCGAATTCTTTATTTTAAAACTATATATATATATATATGTGGGAATGGATGGATGGCTGGATGGGTGGATGGATGGATAGATAGATAGATAGATAGATAGATAGATAGATAGATAGATAGATAGATAGATAGATAGATAGATAGATAGATAGATAGATAGATAGATAGATAGATAGATAGATAGATAGTGATCTCATGGGAAAAGACACCTTATTCAGCATAAATCACGTGTTAGAACGGAAATAGAGATTTCAGGACGCCTTTCAAATGTGTGTTATGTGTGCGTGCGCGTGTGTATGTATATATCTGTCTATGTATGTATGTATCTGTGTATGAAATTGTAAGTTTCTCTCTGTTTCATCTCCAATACCTGAAAGAAATTTTCATCGATGAGATATTTTCAGTTAAGTGTGATCGGCCTTAGTGAGAGTTGGTTTCTCTTTATATCGTGGGGAACCGGGTAGAGCGAGGAAGTAGAGCCTATCTGAAAGAAAGCGATCAGAGATTTTCTTGAATAAGAATTGCTTTGATGTTGAATCATAAATAAGTGTCAGATGCTAATTTCTTTCACAATTCATTAGCATTCGAGAGCAATCATGTGATTATGTACATTTTTTTTAATGAAAGCCAGGGCGTAGGGCACGTTTACGTTAAACATCCCAAATTTCCGCAAAGTATTTTTAAAATATTTTTTCTATTCAAATGTAAATCAAGTTTTAGCGTTACACCGATACTAAGACAGCTTTACATTTCACTTCGCGTACACCCTCAACCGATCTTAGTTCGTGTCATTATTTTGTGTGTTATCTTTTTCCCCAGAGAGGTTTTGTTTGCCAGAGTAGAGGGACTTGAAACTTGAACGACAGCTATTACGACTCGGACAGGTCTCCGCGCACTCATGGATAAAATATTTTCAGTGATAGCAATTATTATTTACTCTTCACGATTTCGTAGCCAGCTATGTGTTATTCATAGTCCGCTCCAGACTGCACAGTCAGCACTTTTCAACAGTCAACTACTATTGAGGAACTCTTGCAAATTTTAATTCGTTAACACCTACTTCTCCTCTATACTGCTTTTCCTCAAGAGTTGTCTGGTGAATTTAATTTTTATGTCATACTTGAATGGTTCTGACTTTCTTTACCTATGCTAGTGTGTGTGTGTGTGTGTGTGTGTGTGTGTGTGTGTGTGTGTGTGTGTGATTTTCATTGTCGGTGGAGAGTGAACAATGCGGTTTGGATTATGTGGATATGGTTGAATGGGTATGTGGGTTATTGAGTATAATATAGGTAATAGAGCGAATTCAACAGTTTGCTAATTCTGAATTCCAGGATATAGATGATTTAGGTTCGCAGCATGAACTGAAATTAATAAGAAATTTTAAAGTAGTTGAGTAGACAGCACGAATATTATTGCTATGCAAACTGTTATTCTCTCTCTCTCTCATCTCTCTGTCTCTAATGGAGCCCCAAATACAAACTATATTTTCAAACGAATATTTGGCCGCATGATAATTAAGTACTTAAGCACATTAATTGGATGTTGGCAACATATTTTGTAGGTCTGCCCGGGTAAAATGGAGGACTGCCTACTTTTACATGATTTGTTACATCGTTTTCCGTTTGGTTTCTTTTCATCAGCTTTTTTATTATGACATTTAGTTTGGGGGAGATATGTATATTGATAACAATGCGGAATGCATCCACTTATCACGTAGATTAACAATGGCTAAATTATAAATCTAATTTACAAAATGCACTTGTCTAGAGAAACATAGATTGACATCTCGGGGTTATCCTGTTTTCAAATCTCCGACCCCAGCAGTAAATGACCAACTTTCAGGTTCCATGGTTTTCACCGTCAAAAATCGGTTAAGTAGGACGAGGAGACATCACTTGAAAATCTTGAAAAGTATTTCAGCACTTGAAATATTGTGCGCGTTAGCTTTCAATTTTGCTTAAATATAGCTCTCTGTTCTACTTTTTAAATTTGAATACGTTCCCTTTCCTAACGTTTACTGACTTGGAGTTTATCTGGCCTGTAGCTCCCATCTCACACACACACACACACACACACACACACACACACACACACACACACACACACACACACACGCACGCACGCACGCACGCACGCACGCACGCACGGACGCATTGTCTGATGACCGAAATTTCACCGTAATTAGTTTTCGTCAGTAAAAATGTTGTAATTTTGTACAATAAACTTGAAATACTACCGATGCAAGTGGTATGAATAAAGAATATGAACTGCTAATATTTCTAACAAACCAAATATATATATATATATATATATATATATATATATATATGAATGGTCTCCCCTAGCCAAAGACACGTTAATGAATTTGTAAGTAAAGCCTACAGATCCACTTCATAAGACAGTATTATTCATCATAAAGGTTAGCATTAATAAACATAATTATATTCATTAATAAAACTAACAATTATTGAATCTGTAAGGTATTTTAGCCATTGATTTATAACACATATAACATGTTCAGATAACAGAGAGCAAAATACTACGCATGGAGCTTTGATGAGGAAAAAAGAAGCAGTATTAACTGAAAAAAATGTATTAACTGATAAAGCGGCATTAACCGGAAAAATCAATATTAACTGATAAAACAGTAATACCCGATTGAAAAGAAATTAACCGATAAACAATATTAGCTGATTAAACAGTATTAACTGGTAAATAAACTGTATTAACTGATAGTACATTGTTGACCGATAAAACATAATTATTAACTGATAATACAGTACCAACCGAATAAACAATACTCTAAATTACCTCTCGTTTATATGTGCACTCTAGTGTATGACTGGTTGTAATTTATCAAAGCCATTAGCTACAGCGAAAGAGTTAGCAGACGTTAGTATTTTAAGAATGCTGGCTCTTGACGTTTCCGTTAAGATTGGGTGAAAGGGTACCTCCGCAGAATACAATACTTAGAAAGTTTATATTTTTGTCTTGGAGAACCTTATCCATAGGAAGATACTAACATTGTTCTGTGTCTATGAGTAGAACAAATATGAAAATGGCTTTCTTTTAAACATAATTTTTCAACATATGAACGTTAGCCTCAAAATTGCTCCACTCACCCTTGACTGAGAGTACATTCACTAACTATTTAATGTTTATTTTATTCTTTTGATTGCGTGCTTTGCTCAGATGTAGTATAACACACCGTAACGTGTTTTGCACCACCCTCCTTGAGAATACATGTGTTATTTGTAATTTCAGTCCAGGTGAATACTGGGTCACAATTTATTCACGATGCAATATCGGTAATTTGCAGACATATTTCTCTTTTGGCAGAAGGTTAAGATATTAAAATAGGTATTTTGCACTTAACAATAGTTATTTATTTGTCATTCAGTACTCATAGGTTTTCGATTTGTTTCTTGCTCATGAATAATCAGTTTGACAGTGCTGTAAATAGCTTCAGCCAAACTTTGTGACGTCATGCTTACGAAACGTAATGTTCTTCTATGCATATTTAGTACGGTGACTACGTGCCCTTTATTTCCATTCAGTGTTTCACAGCTCAGAACGTGGTAATTACTCTACGTACAACAGGAATTAAACTTCATATATATATATATAGCTTAATGCAAACGATAGGGAGAGTCTGTGTACCTTTAACACTAATAACTGAGATGACACGCCCGATATGTCTTTTTACTGCCTTGAACGTAGATGACGCTAATTCTAATTCTACTCCAGCCGATCTAATTAGGTCAATGGTACATACCCATACATCGATCACAGGTCTGGAAATACTGATCTAAGTCTCTGGACACGTCAAGGAGTGTTTTCGCTGAGTCGTCTGCCAAATACTCTGTGGCGTTCAGGGAATGTTTGTAACCACCGGGTGTTACGAGCTGTTCCGCATCAGATGCCTCGCGTTCCTCTTCGAGAAGAAGTTCTTCATCCTCGTCTTCATAACTTCGCTTGTTTCGTGCATGTTCTCTGTGCGGCTCAGTCTGGACACTTGGGTTGGGCAGCAGGTCGTTAATCCTGTCCAGGTCTGGTTCTGTCGCAGCGCTCTCCTTTCCAAGATTGGGTGGAATATCTGCAATGTCACCTCCCTCTTCTTCCTCAGAGTAACCATCTTCATTCTTGGACGCTACTTCATTGCCTCCGAACCAACTGCCGTAAACTGCTGCCGCTGACAGAACCAATATTATCCAAGTAAAGACTTTCATGTCTTTTTCATTATCCCTGCATGCAGATCTGTCTTGAGGTGTACAGCAAAGCAAGGATGTCTAGATGCATTAAGTGCGCGACGTAAAATCGCTGTGGTGCGCAAAACACAAGTTTAAAAATATTGGGGGGTTTTATGACTGTCGCAACGACAGCTAACCGCACATTGGTGGAAACCTCGCAGGCGCAAACTGCCGCTTACTAAGAGTGACTACCTGCTAAGATAATGTCAAAAGTCATTATGGCTACTCATGCACATCTATCAACACCGAAAAAATGCGCACAACTTTATTTTTTCTTTTTCTTTTGCTGACTATCTCCAGAGGATGCAGGAAGCCTTCTATCAGGTATATTATCAGCTTTGGTGGTCCTCTGGAGAGACTTCCTCTCCTCAATTGTTTCTGGAGAGAACATGAGGGTGGCTGCTTGGAGGTGGAATTGAACTTCATGCCTGTAGTGGTTGGAAGGCGGGTGAAGGAGCTTGTTTGTGGTAGACTCATGGAGCAGTTGCCGTGTGGAGCAGTGGCTAGCTGAAGAGCGCTGGAGGAATATAAATATATATAATAAAAAATATAAAAAATTAAAAAAATCCTCCAGCGCTCTTCAGCTCTTTAGTTAAAGCCTACCCTCTTATTGGGGGAGGGGGTGTTGGTTGCGAGTGAGTGTGGATTGTAATCGAATGAGAGTTTACTGAGTGATATCTGGTTGATTTATTTCGGTTTTAATTCGTGCTTTCCTGTCTGTTTCTGTGGCTGTGTTTGTTCTTGTGTGAAGATGTGTTTGTTAATTTTTTTATTTCTTTTTAAATTTAAAAAATAGGTGTGGGTGGATGAATGTATAGTAAAAGAAAACGGAAAAAAAAATGTGATAGTGTGTCGGGGAGACTGTTTTATACCCTGTCGGTGTTTTCGGTCATGTTTGATATGGTGTGTTTGTGTTTGTAGTATTTTTTTTAATTTTAAATATAGGTGTGGGTGGATAAATGTATAGAAAAAACGAAAGAAATACTGTTTTCCTCCCTGTCGGTGTTTGCGGTCATATTTGATATGGTGTGATTGTGTGATTTTAGTATTTCTTTTTTATTTTTAATAGGTTAAGTGTATTAGTTTGTTTTAGAAATTGAATGAATGCTGTTTGTACAAATTCTGCGTGTTTTTAGTCGGGAAGAGTAATGTTTGTAAGGCGAATGGTCTCTGTCTTCGTCTGATTTCTTTTGTTAGTGTGTTTCTGTGTGTTTGATGGGCTAGGCAGTCTATTAAGAAGTGTTCTATGGTGTTGTCTGTTCTGCAGTGGGTGCAGGGTAGGGGTTGCGTGTTTGGTTGGTGTGTGTTACGAGTTGAGTTTAGTCTTAGTCTATTTAGTGCCTTTTCGTGGGTTGTGTTCTTGGTTTTGTATAATGGGGGGGGGGTCGTCTGTTTGTAGTGGGAGTTTATCAGAGAAGTTATTTCTGACTTGTGAAAGGGTGTGATGAGTTGTTCCCCTCTGATTGTGCCATATTTTGCCCCTTTGTCAGCTTGTTCGTTGCCTCTTATGTTGCAGTGGCGTGGGATCCACATGAGCGTTGGTGAAATGTTTATAGTTTGTAGTGCGTGTGGTAGTAGTTTGTGTATTTTGCCTGTGATGTATTTTCTTGAGGTGTTGAATGGGTCATTGATGCTGTTGAGGGATGAGAGTGAGTCTGTGAGTATGAGTAAGTTATTTAAGTAGCGCGGCTGTTTAAATAACCGCCGTTGATGATGATCTGTTTAACCCAGTTCCGGCCTTAGCCTCCTGGGCGCTCTCGGGCCCAGATTTTCATTGCGCCCTTTTCAAAGTGAGAAAATGGAAATATTTTATTGATTGTTAATACAAAAACATCGAAAACACATCGATAATGTCCATAGAGAAAAACATATTTTTTAGGTTTAAAAAAATTGACACATTAGTATAAACAACACAAACAACATATAATAAAGTTTAATTAATATCAGAAGTTAATTTTTCGGGCCTTTTGGTCCTCAAAATCTATAATTAGAGCAGAAAATTTTAGATTTTCGGCGATATCATTTTCAATGGATAGAGTTCCTAAACTGGACAGTCTGTCTTGTGACACTGTAGACCTTAGATAGGTTTTGATTAATTTCAGTTTAGAAAATCTTCGTTCTCCACTTGCTACTGTTACAGGTATTGTTAGTAACATTCGCATAGCCATCCATACATTCGGATATACATCTAGTATATTATGTTCTTTTATAAAGTTTAACACGATGTACATACATAGCCATCCATACATTCAGATTTTGGTCTTGCATATTATGTTCTTGTATAAGTATAACACGATGTACATAGAAATCCATACATTCGGATATACATCTGGTATATTATGTTCTTTTATAAAGTATAACACGATGTATATAGCCATCCGTACATTCAGTTTTAGGTCTTGCATATTATGCTCTTTTATAAAGTTTAACACGATGTAGAGGAGTAATTTGACCTTTGACCTGAAAATGAGGGATGTGATCCTGACACAGTACATGAAGCAATCATACTAGCAGAACAATCGAAAGATTTCAGCTTTCTTGTCTCTGTAATTGTTTGGTACGTTGTTCTTTTTCAAATCATTGTTGTTAGTAAATCGCTTTAATTGTTTGGTACGATGTTCTTTATCAAATCATTGTTGTTAGTAAAACGCTTTAATTGTTTGGTACGATGTTCTTTATCAAATCAATGTTGTTAGTAAAACGCTTTGTTTGGTACGATGTTCTTTATCAAATCAATGTTCATAACAGTTGAAGCTGTATGACTTTCATCTTGCTTGCATAACATAATTTTCAGTGCTCATAAACATTTTATTTTCTTCAAACTGTTGCTGTTTCTCTATACTTCGTTTTATTTGAAATCGTAGCCAGACAGCTTTTTTTTTAAACATTTGAATTTCTCCCGAACATTGAAATAATTTATTTCGCCATGCAGCACTGGCCTGTACGGAGAAAAGAAAGTAAATAAATCGTTTTATTTGAATTCGTAGCCAGAAGGCTTTTTTTTAAACATTTGAACTTCTCCCGAACATTGAAATAATTTATTTCTTTATGCAGCAACGGCCTGTACGGAGAAAAGAAAATAAATTAAAACGATCATAAAAAGACGTTAAATTAATGATACTACGGCAAAGGCGATACATTTAAATTCATAAATGGGGAACTTGCAGAAATACATATATTTAATTTCTTTTTATGTGTGGAAAGTATACATAAAGTTGATGCTATTTTTTATTTTTATTTTTTATTTCTTTTAATTATTTTTTTTTTTTGGTGGGGGGTTTATAGTTTGGAAGAAATTGTTATTACAATGTTGCCTTTTTCATGCAGTTGCAAAACTACTCTTTAGTAGTTAATTTATAACCAGAACGCGTGTGTTCACCTCTTACATTTAAACAATCAAGTCCAAATCAAGAAAGTTAAGAAACAAGAAAAAAATAAATATAACAAAATTATAACAAAACACGACAAAACGATAAAACACAAAAACAAACAACAATGATAAAACACAATAACAAACAACAACGATAAAACACAATAACAAGCAACAATGATAAAACACAATAACAAACAACAACGATAAAACACAATAACAAACAACAATGATAAGTCCAAAATATACGAAAATACGAAGCACACGAGAGTAACAGCCGAAAGTATATAGAAACAACCTAAAACAAATTGCATGTGACCCAATAAAATATGCTTTTCTTAAGTTCTTACCTACATCGGCTACTTGAGACGTAATCACTGGCGTAACTAGGATATTCAATATGTACATATAATTACACTGTTAAACAAATTATCTAAGTAGATAATCAGTATATTTCAGATAATAATGAACATCTGATGTGGCTCACTGTCATTCACACCGATCAACTGTCTATGCTGACACGTCAATCAGTGCGAGACTGCGAGTATAAATATTTTATTTTGATTTTAGAAACAAATGGACTGTAACACCATATGATTTTTTTCATGTGATGCATAGAAATGTTTGTAATGTAATTTAAGCTTTAACCCCATTTATTTTTATGGATTAGGAAAGAATGTTAATCACGTTTAAAGTTCGGTGACTTTAACTTTGAAATGGTTAGTAGTCATGATTAAGGTGCACTTGTTTTTGAATCGTTAAAACATTAAAACATATAAAGGTGTGGCGCCGAAGGAGACGCAAGTCGCTCGGCCTCCAACATCGTCCCACCCGCCCACCTCCCCAAAGACCGGCACTAGTTTAACCCAAGCGTGTGTAACTTTCCTTGTCTCGTTGTGTTTGAAAGGTGGGGAGAGAGTCGTGTGGTAACAAATATTCATGAATGACAAGTAATAATGTTGAGCCTCGACTTCAAACGAAGTAAAAGCCACACTAAATAAAAAGACTTTCGAGCCTTCAATACTAATGCTGGGTTCATATCTCTATCCAGTCAAATGACTTTAAGTTGCTGTTCATGATGGTTGTGAAACTGCGACATGTGTAGTGTCAGAGAGAAGGGCGGGAACTCTGGATGATTCAGGTCTAAGCAAATAATCGTGTTAAAGCTCCATTCGTGTGTTCCTTCCTTTTCAGATAATGTGTGATACTAAAACAAATTTTGAAAGTTCTGTTAGCCTTTAAAGTATGATTTCTTTCAATCACAAATAAATATTTTTTTCTTTTTTTAAATAAATATTTAGTTATTTAGAGCGTTTGTCAATTTAATCCATGCTTACCCTCAGGAGCAATGGGTTTGTGGTTGACCATCTACTTCTCTGTCATAACACTTGCCTTTTGTCAAATTGGCCATTTGTCGATGACCATCTACCAAGGTGGACATAGCAGTGTTAACTTCCAAGTTGGTCACTCAACGCTTTGCTCCTATTAAGGTGACCACTCAACACTTACCATCAATCAAGGGGTCCACTCAATGCGTACCTTCTATCAAGGTGGACTATCAACGCTTTATCTCTATTAAGGAGGCCAATCAACACTTACCTCTTATCAAGGTAGCAAATCAAGACTTTATTTCTTTCAAGGTGGACAATCAACGCTTTACTTCTATCAAGGTTGACAATCAACGCTTTACTTCTATTTAGAAGGACAATCAACACTTACCTCATATCAAGGTGGCCAATCAACGCTTTACTTCTATCAAGGTGGCCAACCAACACTTATCTCCTATCAAGGTGGCCAATCAACGCTTTACTTCTATCAAGGTACTCAATGATTCAATCACCGCTCTATTATTATGTCTATTATTCTGTGCTCATCCCACAGGAGCAGAACCACGTTACAACAAGGCAACAACAATACCATCTGTCAACAGTATCAGTATGGTAATGATGAGTTTGCAAACAACATTTTCCCTACCATACCATACCACGAACACCCTCACACGACGATGACACTTTCTTTGTAGAACCTGTTCGCAGTTCACGGTGGAGAAAAGATATGATGGCCTGTATACGAACGACTAAAATCTGCACCTAACATTTGTCACATTAAATCCTTTTAAATATAAATTACTGTCACATTCAACAATCCAACACAATATAGGACAGAAATATGTGACTAAAACTAATATTTACGTCGCATAGTACTTCCGTCGTACGAGCCAAAAATCAAATCACTCTATTGTTTGCGTGTTGCAAGGTACATCTCAGTGTACGGCCATTTTGTTTGTGTGTTGCAAGTTATATCTCAATCTACGGCCATTTTGTTTGTGTTGTAAGATACATCTCAATGTACGGCCATTTTGTTTGTGTTGTAAGATACATCTCAATGTACGGCCATTTTGTTTGTGTTGTAAGATACATCTCAATGTACGGCCATTTTGTTTGTTTGCAAGATACATCTCAATGTTCGGCCATTTTGTTTGTGTTGTAAGATACATCTCAATGTACGGCCATTTTGTTTGTGTGTTGTAAGATACATCTCAATGCACAGCCACCTCGTCATTTGAGTAAGACTTCACTTTACGAGTAATACATATCTTATATTTCGTCACCTTGAATATTAATTAAAAGCCCAACCAAACATTGCAATTATGAGACTGGCTCGCTCTAACCTTCAGCTTCCCTTACTCTAAACAGTTGTGTTCTCTGTATTTGAAAACATAAGCAAACAGAATGTAGATTAGATTTTAAACATATTTTAGTCCGGGTTTTTGTCATAAAACAGCAGCATACCGTGGTCGAATGCTAATAAATTGGTTCTGTTAATGGACGCTAATGGTTGTCCTCAGTGATGCGACTGTTCTTTGGCATTTATCTATTATTCTCACTCTGATATTATCGAAATACCTCATAGACTTGAGGCCTGAGACATATCTTGCAGTTCGTCTTCAAGAAAGTACCTTTTCGTGTGATACTACAGGCAAGTGATTATGCTACACCACCTGCAAACCGTAAATTTGGATTTTCTACACTCTTCAGGCACCAGCTTGCCAATCGTTGATGGCAGTTCATTCACAAATAAATTTCAGATATGCAATTATTTCCCGGGTCATTGTAATATTTAATTTAGCCCATGTTTATCAAATACGTTATATGAGGTAGAAAAGTGTATGCCAAATAATCAGAAGCGATACTCCGAAATTTAAGGTGATTTTCAATTTATTAATAAATAAGCCACCAGATTAGGCATGCTGAAGATTTGAAACAAGAGGAGACAATCGAACTAAGAAAGCATAGCTTTTGATATCGCCACCGCGAGATAAGTGGGTTAGTAGGTAATAGTCTTGAACTACAAACGTTTAAATTATTATCAGAAGTGGAATGACAACTTACAGTCTATAAATACACTTTACAAAGTTAGCAATGGAAACTGTAAACGGGTAGCAGGTTGCGATTTGCATTAAAACTGAAAAGAAAACTTAAATCAATTCTTATCTTTAGCCAAGCTAGGAAGTGGATGAAATATAGGTCACGGTGATTAAAGGTTGTCGTTTTAGAGTCATGTCGCAAATCACTTTCGAAAACGAGATCAGCGAATCCAGGTCAGAAAGGAAAGGTCGTGAGAACAAACTGACGCATTAGCTCCCGTTTTACGTGATAGTCAAAGTGTGCTGTTTACAGAATGGGGTGGGAGGGGAAGAGTAAACGAATTATGTTTTCGTCATTGAGATTGTATGAGACATCATTGAGAACAATGGTTTTCAGGCTTTATAGGTATTTCAGACCTGAATTTTCCTGATAGTTTGTGGTGGACAGTTGAATTCATCTATATTAGGCCTAAGTTATGCCAAGCCACAAGATTTATTGAGAAATGGGAAACAATTATACAAAGGTGCATAAATGTTGTTATAACGGTGAGTGTAGCGACAGGAAAATGACGTAAACGTTTCATTATTCTGTGTTTCAGTCTCAATGCTACCAGTTGTCATAATGGGACATTAGGTAATTTTACAGCACAAAATTAAACAAGTAAATAATATTTAGATTTCAAAGTTCAGTAACTCTTCATTAAAGCCAACAATGAATTTGAAATGACCTATTTTACATTCAGTAAGTGATGCTTAGTACATTTCATGCTAATTATTAAACCATAGTATACATGAAATACAGCTATAGTTCCAACAAATAATCTAGCGTTTTATACACAAGGAGATAGGAAAATAAAATCAATAAATGTATTTCAAAATAAAGCAATGATCAAAGTAAAAATGCTAATTGGGCAAGCCAGTTTGTAACTGCCACAGTTACGGGCCTCATCGTCAGATTCATCAGGGTCAGTATAACTATTTATAAAGTTTGCATACTTTTCCCATAATTCTGCATGACTATGCTCTAATTGATTCTATTCCAGGCAAGTCATCTCTATTTGTAGCAACGCTAACTGGTAACTCAATTCTGATACCGACGGTTAATTATAACTTTATTACAATAAAGGCTAAGTAAAATTATATCAACCTATGTTCAGCTTCACTGTCCTTCGTTTAGTCGTGGATTCGATCACACTCGCGGATGAATACCAGATGTTTCATGGATTATAACACACCACATGTATATCAATCAGTGTAAAAGGGTGGATAATATGCTTCCGGCCTGAGTCGGATGGGATGGGGTTGCATTTTGGGAGGTAGAGTACCGTGGGATGGATTAGGGCAGGAATCGGGGACAATGTTATGTTACACCTGATAATTATTTTCTTGAACTTTATATTTAGTGACAGTTTTATTTTATTGGAAGGTGACGTAAAAATGAAACATTGTTATTATAATTCAGCCTTTTTTCACGAATGTTGATTGTTGGTTGTGAAACAAAATCTCGGAATCTTACAATGATACTGGGGGATCCAATATGATACGGTGTGTGTAACTTCTGAGGAGCGTTGCTATTAGTAGTGGGGCAAGTCAGTGATTTCCGGGTAGTTCATTCAGATAACCTTCAGATTCAGATGTTATGTTCCCGATTAATTTTAAGGAAAAAAAAAGAAATAGTACAACACGAAGAGGATAATTTGCTCATGGTTCGAACATCACACTGATGATGATGATGATGATGATGATGATGATGATGATGATGATGATGATGATGATGATGATGATGATGATGATGATGAACAGTAAGATTATATTGTGTCGCACAATGATGTTAGGTATATTATTATATACATGAATTACATACAGAAACTTTGCTATCTCTTTCTTCATCCTAGACCTTTGTGACCTCTAAAATACTTGCAAGCAAAACTTAACTCTCCTGTTCGAATGTTCGTTTTCACTGCTAAAGTTAAATATAGTTTCACTACTCTAATGTAATATCATTATCTTGTTCTGTATGTTTTTAATACAGAACAATTAAACACAACGTGCAATAAAACAGCTCTTTTTACTGGTTAATATATCGCAAATATTAAGGTGGGTGGCAAACATGTTCTGTGCGTAGAAACGGCGGGTATAGAGGGATAAGGAGGGTGGGTAATGATAAGATCAAATTACTCTAACTGTAATATGAGATATCGCGATCAGAACTTTTAGATTTCCTTATGAATATACTGAAGAGAAATCAGTTTAAAGAAAGAATAAAGCACCGTGAATGACAAAAGAGTAAACTCCTACTAGGCAAGTTCTAAGCCCCTAGGCATTAATTTGCACTGAACCGTAACGTATAATATTTCACTTGAAAACGCGCGAGAGAGACAAAATCGTGTTATAACGAACTACTCTTCTGCAATATATTATTTCGTGTTAGTGTACATGTGTGACTTAATTATACACTACGGTGTAGATAAGGTGAATCCTTTCTGATACCAAAGGTGAGGTTTTGCGCATGAAAGATGGTTATGAGAGGAAAGAAATGCAGAAAGAAAGAAAGAAAGAAAGAAAGAAAGAAAGAAAGAAAGAAAGAAAGAAAGAAAGAAAGAAAGAAAGAAAGAAAGAAAGAAAGAAAGAAAGAAAGAAAAAAGAAAGAAAGAAAGGAAGGAAGAAGGAAAGAAAGAAAGAAGGATCAAAAGAAAGAAAGAAGGAAAGAAAAAAGAAAGAAAGAAAGAAAGAAGGATCAAAAGAAAGAAAGAAGGAAAGAAAAAAAGAAAGAAAGAAAGAAGGAAAGAAAGAAAAAAGAAAGAAAGAAAGAAGGATCAAAAGAAAGAAAGAAAGAAAGAAAGAAAGAAAGAAAGAAAGAAAGAAAGAAAGAAAGAAAGAAACTTGATTTAGATCTCCATTGTAGTAGGTCACCGAAATAGGGTCTTGTTGACATGTTCTACTTTAATATTTGAATAGAATTTTCGTCAATGTTTCCCTCTGAAGCGTTTTCTGTAAGATTGTGCTGTGAGGATCGTGTAAGGGGCAATGAAATTCAGAATTCTTCAATTAAATTATTTTGTCTCTAAAAATATATTTAACCTGAAAGGCGTAACATTATTATTGTATGTTAAACATATACTTGTATTCGTTTAGAATGTTGAAATCTCTTTCTAGACCTTCATTATCAAGGCAGATCACAATCATAAATGTCCTTTAATACTGCGTTAACATGGTGCTTGCAGCACACGAATAAGGCTCACTCCCTTGACTCCATCCAACCAGTATGACAGTCTCTTCCTTGCATATGATGATGGCAGCTTTCAGTCTGTGCCAATTTCCCTGCCTGGCACTTTTGAGAGGGTTGAAATTGGTGAGAGACAGAGTAGAGAGTTGTTGAAAGTAAATGTGCAGAGTGGTGATGATGAATGTTGACCGGTGGGTGTGTGGTGCTCTCTGGCTGGTAAAGGCATGCATTAGCCCAGTTGTCCGTGGGCTAGTGTTGTAGTTGTTGGTGTCGTTGTCGTTGTCCCCGATGCTGGATGGAAGAGGGTTGGGTGTGGGTATCTTACAAAACCCAGGCTAATAGCACACCAAGTCTGTACCAGGAGAATACAGACGCCCGGGTTGTTCAACCACTTGTCCATCTCACTGGGGTTATTGTGCTGGCAATGGGCAATGACTTTAATTACTTCTCTAAAACTCCACTCTCATTTCCATGATGATATCCATGAACTTGAAATTTATGATATTGATTGCAAATGGCTATGCTAAGATAAACTGAATGATTGTCCAGTGTTCACTGAACATTGTTGCGAAGTAATGTAAATGTCAATGCTTTTTTTATTATAATCGTTTGTGGCATATTTGATTGTTGATTAAATAAATGTATTGTTACATTTATTGACCTTCTTACACATAATTTTAACCATATATTGAAGACGAAAGTAGGTGTATGTGGCCTCTCTAAATATAGAATAAAAGATGGATTTATCTTCTACTTTATTAAGAAGTTTCTACCTATGGAAATATTGTGTGATGGTAAATGTTTGTCGTAGAAGATGAGAAAACATTTACAGCACCCGCATATCCGCCAAGTGAGAGAGACGAGCGGTGTCTTCTGGAGAATAATTAAAAACAAATTAAGAGTGTCATCACTTGTAACTAGTTATGGGTGATTAAATAAAAATAATAATCATGACTAATATCTAGCGTGTCGTAGGTATCACACCTCTCAAACTTTTTCCGTGCGGGTATAGAGATATAAGGAGGGCATGTAATGATTAGATCAAATTAATGTAAGAGTTAAGAACTTTGACATTTCCCTAAGAATGTACTGAAGGAAAAAAGAAAGAATGAAGCACTGTGAATGACAAAAGAGTAAGATGCGCACTAGGCAAGATAGCAGCCCCTCAATGGCTGTCATTGTGTCACAGCATTGTGTCACAAATATCTTAGGGCATATTCGCAAGAGAATGTGAAAAATAGTTGTCATGGCTCTGTTTCACTGGAAGAGGATTCATATAAAGCAAGGTTCAAATGTTTTATTTCAGATGTTTTTGCTTTGATATGACTACTCATCCTGGATGACTCGGAAAAAAAAGATCTGGTTGTAAATGGCTGAAATAAAGATGAATTTCAATTAACGAATGAAATCACGAATACGATCATACTGGACATTCATTTTACTTGTTAATAAAAATAATTTTTAAAAAGTAAGGATGAATTGAAACTCAGCTTCATTATCGTGCAGTCTTCGAGACGCCATCCATGATAAAGTGTAAACATATCCTCTCTAATCTGAACGATCAAGGCTGATGTATTCATATTAGCTGTCACACACCACACTGCACTTCTACTCCATTAATCTGCAATGAAACGTTGCGCATAATTTATTACTTAAAATCATGCGAGTCAGACGGAATCATGTTTCACATCGAACAGTTCTTTTGCCGTATTTCAAATTGTATTAATTTCTATGTGTGACTTAATGATACACTCTGGTGGTGACGCGGTATATCCGTTTTGATACCGGAGGTTAGGTTTTCCGCTTGAAAGATTGTTATCAGAGGATTCTCAAAAAAAAGAAAGAAAGAAATTCAGAAAGAAATTGGAGTAAAATGCAGAGATAAAGAAAGAAGTGCAGAAAGAAATGGAGAATAGCCAAAATAAATGCAGAAATGCACGTGTGCAGAAAGAAAGAAAGAAAGAAAGACGAAAGAAATCAAGAAAGAAAGAAAGTATTGCAGAAAGGGAGAAAGAAAACAGAAAGAAAGAAAGATATGCAAAAGAAAGAAGAAAAAAGAAATACAGAAAGAAAGAAATGCAGAAAAAAAGAAAAAATGCAGAAAGAAAGAAAAAAAGAAAGAAAGAAATGCAAAAGAAAGAAGAAAGAAAGAAAGAAATACAGAAAGAAAGAAAGAAATGCAGAAAGAAAGAAAAAATTCAGAAAGAAAGAAAAAGAAAGAAAGAAAGAAAGAAAGAAAGAAAGAAAGAAAGAAAGAAAGAAAGAAAGAAAGAAAGAAAGAAAGAAAGAAAGAAAGAAAGAAAGAAAGAAAGAAAGGAAGGAAGAAAGAAAGAAAGAAACTTGATTTAGATCTCCATTGTAGTAGGTCACCGAAGTAGGGTCATGTTGACATTTTAATTATTTGAATAGAATTTTCGACAATGTTTCCCTCGGAAGCGTTCTTCTGTAAGATTGTGCAGTGAGGATCGTGTCAGGCGCAATGAAATTCAGAATTCTTCAATTAAATTATTTTTCTCTAATGATATGTTTTACCGAAAGACAAAACTATTATTGTATATTAAACATATACTTGAATTCGTTTAGAATGTTGAAATCTCATTTTGGACCTTCATTATCAAGGCAGTACACCACTCATATATAAGATCTTTAATATTGCAGTTAACATAGCGGTTGTAGCACCCGAATAAGGCAGTCTCCCTTTACAAAATCCTACCATTGTCTTCCAGGACGACAGTTTCATCGTCACTTTCTTCCTTGCATATGATGATGGCAGCTCTTTCTGTTTGTGCCGATTTCTCTGCCTGGCACGAGGTGTGCCGCTTTTGAAAGGGTTGAAGATGATGAAAGACAGAGTAGAGAGTTGTTGAAAGTAAAGTTGCAGAGTGGTGATGATGAATGTTGACCGGTGGGTGCATGGTGCTCATGTCTAGCCGTTAGAAGCATGCATTAGACCGGTTGTCCGTGGGCTAGTGTTGTGGATGTTGGTGTTTTATGTCGTTGCCGGTGTCCCCGATGTCGGAGTGAAAAGTATAGGATGTGTATATCTTACAGAACCCAGGCTAGTAGCACACCAAGTCTGTGCCAGGAGAATACATACACCCGGGATGTTCAACCACTTGTGCATCTCACTGGGGTTGTTGTCGTCCGTTGAGATGAGCGTAGTGTTAGTGGTCAATACACGTGGTCAAGAATCACCTGTATTATGTCCGCA
Organism: Sinotaia quadrata; assembly: GCA_028829895.1. Lineage (NCBI taxonomy): Eukaryota > Metazoa > Mollusca > Gastropoda > Architaenioglossa > Viviparidae > Sinotaia > Sinotaia quadrata. The sequence goes on from CM054179.1 coordinate 123,178,384, forward strand.
ATGGGATGATTTTAAAAATCACCATTGCAGATACTGCTGCTCTCTGTACACCCGTCGTTGTCGTTGTTGGTGGTGGTAGTTGCTGCTTTTCTTTTATTATCACATCTACTTTCTAACTTTGCGTTTAACAATTATCATAACTACATTCTAACTTTGTATTTAACAATTATTATTTTTAATTTTGCATTACCATGGCTATTTTCTAAATTTGCATCAAGCAGTTATTATAATTACTTTCTAACTTTGCATTGAACAATTATCATGGCTACTTTGTGACTTTCCACTGAACAATTCTCATCCCATTTTCTAACTTTGCAATTAACAATTATCATGGCTACTTTCTAACCGTGTGTTTAATCTTGCATGAAGCATGGATTAACTTTTGCATGTAATCTTAAAATCTACAAAACTTTGCCTTTAATCTTGCACGAAGAATGGATTATATTTTGTATGCAACCTTGCTCTATACAAAGAACTTGTTGCCATGTGACAAATCGTACAATGCGCGATTATCATCTTCTCTGTTTAATCTTGTGTTGTCAGTGGTCGCCAAGAGAGGTGGGATTCCTTTGTGTCAAGAGAGCTGGGATTCTTTTGTGTCAAGAGAGCTGGGACTCTTTTGTGTCAAGAGAGCTGGGATTCTTTTGTGTCAAGAGAGCTGGGATTCTTTTGTGTCAAGATAGTTGGGATTCTTTTGTGTCAAGAGAGCTGGGAGTTTTCATATCAAGAGAGCTCTGATTTTTTTGTGTCAAGAGAACTGGGATTCTTTCTGTCAAGAGAACTGGGATTCTTTCTGTCAAGAGAGCTGGATTTTTTGTGTCAAGGGAGCTGGGATTTTTGTATGGAACCTTCCATTATACAACCATCGTTATCTTTTCAATCTAATCTTCTATTATAAGTGATCGAGAGGGATTTTTGTGAAGCATTAAGCATAATGTCTAGCCTTGCATTTAACAGTCATTATGTTCCGCTTGTGTGAATCAATCACTATAACAATTTTTATTGATCTTTTCGGTCTAATCTTCCAACAATGATGTCATGCAATCATCATAATAGTTCATGGCTATTTTGTCTTGTTCTTTCATGTTGGAATTTGCTTTGTTCAGTATCGAGTCATAGCTGTAATAATCTTCTGTGTCAAAGATTGCATTACTTAATAGTCATTACTTGGTTGGGAGGTATTTGTTTGCATTTTTTTTTTGTTTTCTTGTTTTATCATTGCTGTAATGATCATAAGAGTCCTTTCTGAACCACCGGATTGGCTGATAGGACTGGTTGCAGGACTAACCTTAAATTACACAGCGACCATGATCACTTGTGTCTAGCCTCACGATTTCTAACTACCACATTCTGTATAAATAAATATAACAATAAACGAAAACTACTTGCATTCAGAGTCTATCATCACACTTGGTGTGTTCACAAAGAAAAAACCCACAAAAAGTCCGAAACTGAAGCTCATGTTCAGGTTTGAGTGTCAGCCTATACCAGATACATGACACACGAGCTGTCACAACCAGTTTAGTGACAATCTTAAGCAGCGTGATCCGTGGGCGAGTTTAGTAATTATTTTTATTTTTATTTTTTTGGGGGGGTGGGTGGGAGTGGAAAATGGTATAACTTTTTCTTATATCCATGCACAATGGGTTTGGAAGGTTGAAAGGCTATGGTTTTAAGTGTAGAATATTTTCCAGCACTTTCAGCAAACTGATTTTAAAGCAGAGCACACATTACCTCGGGCAAATATTTTCCATTGTTCATATAAATAACAGGGAATGGCTCCCTTGTTGATTAATAAATTTGTCAAGGTAAAAAGGATTATCCTAATGGATTAACTAAGTAAGAAAATCTATTTCACTAACGCATTGCAGGAATCATAAATTATATTTTAAACACATTATTATTTCATTTTTAGTAATTCAAGTTACTTGAAACTTTTTGTTCCGGCAATTGTTAGATCAACATTTACTACTTGTTTCATTGAGTGATTAACTTAATCAACAAAATGTCTTATTGATAATTTGTAAACTGTAAATATTAATTATCTCATATAGATGTATGTTCTGTTAACAATATTAATAACATTGCTGACTGCGTTTGAATATTGTACTTTTGATTAAATATTGTACATTTAATTAACTTGCATAATGACTGAGAGTCATGTTGACTAATGTCTTATCTCACATCCTTTCATCCTGTTGAATGACCTTGTGTGTTAACCTGTAGTTATAATATATATTGTTGCATCTGAAAAAGCGACCTGTAGTTATTTTGTGGCTAGAGTGAACTTGTAGTAAAAGTGACCTCTTTTCCTCAATGGCAGCATGCAACAAGTGTGACAACCACAACAACATGCACAGGTATATACACCAACGACTGGTCTTTGGGCCTGAGCCAGTGCCAGGAGCATCCAGCTCATCAAACACGGCCTGAGGAGGCCTAACCTCAACTAAACAACAGAGATAAATCAACAACCTTGCTGCTATCCTGAAATCATTCAAATAATTAACATTCACTTTTTCCCGAGTTACATACCAGAAGCCCACAACACTAATCATCTTGCTCTAAGAGAACTATTTTGCAAGTCACACTTTACATGTTGCTGTGGTTCAAGCAAAACTTTTTCGATGTTCATGATCGTTGTCGCATGGAAAAAGAGGAGTAAAAATCTCGCCAAGAGAAATTTTTCATTTTTAGCCATGCGTGACTTTTTTTGTTGCCATCATTTCTATTGTCAGGCCATGGCCCACTCAGGTCATCGCATACTTTGTATCGGTAAATGTGCCGAAGAGATAAACCTAAATGCTTTTAAGAGCTGGAAAGTATAATTCATGCACTCTTGCTTTACTCTTTTCACTGACTTATGAATTGAAGATTACACTGATACAGTTATTGTTCATTCTGTATTGCTAACCTTACATGCAAAGCTAAAACTTATATTGTTAATTTTATACATTGGTTTGTGAGTGTAGTTTTCATTCACATTCATATTGAGTGAGTGGTTGATGTAAAGGAATTGTTATTTATAAACATTTAAATTCAGTGTGGTATATTTTACCAAGTGTATTATTTCAAATTCTTATTGAAGTGCACTGAAGTATATAGTATTTGGCATTTTAGAAATGTGCCTGAGGTGGTAGGCAGGAAGGAATGTGTGTAGAAGACACTTTTTTCATGTGCTGTGTGAACTATCATGATTGTGTGACTCTCTAACATTGAAGCTCATCCTGTAATAAAAAGGTGAGTGTAGCCTGTTTTCGTTCACAGATGAACAGTTTTTTATTGTTGAGGGACCGGAAAGACCCTTCTCATGTGATCATCTTACTTTGCCACTTTTTTTAGTACCCACATTTTTATGATGGTAAAATACCTGGGCGGTTTCTCAGAAAACAGTGGAAAGTTTATTGGGTCAAGTTCTCCACTCAAGTGACAGAACTTAATAAAGTCACTAAAGTGCGCAAGTGAAACAAGCCAAGCAGGGCACTTCACTATGAGACTACCAAAGGACTCGATCTGGATATATACCTTGGAGTCATCATATGAAAGGGAAACCAATAGGATAATTAAAGCCAAGTGATATTCAGAGTCATCATATGAAAGGGAAACCAATAGGATAATAAAAGCCAAGTGATATTCATCAAAAGACAATGTCTCGCCTTGCATTGTTTTGAAAGACTGAAGTGTGACGTCTATGTTGTATTGTCCTATACTGTCCATCATGTTCCATTCCAAGCGCAATCTCATAGGCAAACACAGCCAATAAGCATAACCTCTGCGTGCATAATAAAGCAAGAGCCAGAAAAACATCTTTGGTGTATGTAAGTGGATGTCTGTGATGAACCACTGAACAGGTCTAAGCTGTATTGGTAAATGCCGAACTCCACCTCTTTCACTTGAAGGTGTGAGGTTTGGCGGTGACAATCTTAATGTTCAGTGTAATATCAGATGTTCATGATATATGTTCATGTTCATCAGCAATGTCACTTGCCCATAATATCTGGATGTTCATGATATATGTTCATGTTCATCAACAATGTCACTTACCCATAATATCTGGATTGTTGTTTTAATGCTGTATGTAAAGATTCATATGTGGATATGTGTGCGAATAAGTGTGAATGCACGTGCGTATATCTCTTGATATTTTGGGAATGTGTGTGTGTGTGTGTGTGTATGCATGATTTCAAAGTACACATGAGTAAATTACAGTGTAAGGTATTTCTTTCATTATGATCCGACAGCATATTATGTCTGTCGCCGAGTTTTCCAGAGTCCTATGAGAAGGAATGTGTGAATCAACTGAAATAAAATCCAGGGAGCGTGGGTTTGAATCTTAAACCCAAGGGCTTTGCAGTCCTGAGAGGAAGTCCAGCACTATCTTCTTCTCAGACACCCATGCAATCAGTGGGTTTGGTTTAAAACAACAAATGAAGAATGTTCCATTGGTTGACTTATTATATTAAAATCTGTAAACAACCGGCTCATAAACATGGATTAAGAACATTTATTATCACAAACAAAGCCAATAATTATTATTTTATGTCGCTTGCTTTACATTCCGTAGGAATTTCACAATTTAAAACATTCCGTATTTATTTCACAATTTCCTCTAAAATTTCCTCTAAATTTAAAACACTCTGTAGGCATCTCACAATTCTCTCTAAATTAAAAGCATTCAAATTTAGTTGTATGTGATATTTGTCCCTTTCTCAAATGCACTCAAGCTGAATTTATTCTCTATTGTAAGGTCTTGAATGGTGCTTGCGATGCGAACGCAACAGGTGTCCAGCAGATCACTTTGTTGTATGGGCGAGGTCAATTTCTGCATAACATTTATTTTTATCATGCATGATGTTCGACACAACACGCACATGTAATCGTCCTTGTAAAGGCTTTGATTTATGCCGCGTTACTCTTCAGAGCTTGAAGACACCGTCTAAAGATACCCCACAGGTTTGACAGGACGAGTGTTTAGTTTCATATTTAAGTTAACAGGTGTCCTTTTGTACAAGTTTGCATTTTTAATTAGAAACATTTTTACCTTTATGCATTTGAACGATTCCATGTGCAATTAAACGTCTGGGTCGTGATGACCGAGTGCTGTTTTTTTTGTTGTTTAGTTTGCTTGAAACCTCGAAACAACACTCCCTGTGGTCAGGTTCCAAAAACTTTAGTAATTGGACCAGACTATTACTTTTGCTGATGTCAGTGCAGAACGAATGAATATGGTTCGAATTTCCAATTGACACTGACAGATTTTCACTTCTTTAACCCATTCATGCCTGCACCCAATCCTGATTTTCCAATGTTAACACGTTTGCCGTGTAACGCTAGAGCCATCCTGAGATGTAAGCTTGCTGCATTATTATTATGATTATTGTTAGCAATAAATGTTTGATCCCATGCTACATATTAACCATGTTACAAAAACCTCATTTCTCCTTACCTTTTGCCTTTGTAATGTTCGTGTTCAACAGGTAATTAATGTACACCTGAACCATCAATTCATAGTGCCTAAGATGATAGTGGTTGTTACGTGCAGGGTTTGTATTTAATGACCCTGTCGCAGTATTAGACTCAGATTTATTAATCATGAAATATATTATATTAGCTCTAATACTGACAACAGCCCATGCAGCCTAATCTGCCCTTCAATCTCTATAGAAGGTCCATTCTTTGGGATCTTTAATCATCTAACATAACGGCAGTCAAATTAGCTGACGTGCATTGAGTTGTCAACTTTATCTTTCCCTTAGACTAATTATGACTTATATTCACATATTTCTGGCTCAGAACCCCCAGCCAACTCTTCTTGGTTAAACTAACAAATTAACCAAAATGTGGGTTTAAGATAATAAGAACAAAGAAGATTTAATAATAACAATAAAATGAGAACAATTACTGAACACACAAGTCAACCGCGATTGTCTGTTTACTGTCCCAAAATTAACATTTGTGTATCTTATTATCGTTCCTCTAGTCAATTATACACTATGCAGCTTGAGACAACTTAACTCTATTGTTGTTGATAGACATGAACCCATTGTGTCGTTGCTCACACAGCGTCTTCTTACCCCTGTTGATGACGTCCTCCAAACACATGACAACATCAGCCTCCTAAAAGAATCAAGTGTGAACACAAGGACCAGTCCAGCAGAAACTTACTCAGCAATAGAAAATAGACCAGCTGAAGCAGCAAATCATACAGACTGTTATCACTAAAGAAAATATCAACTCTGTGTGGGGTGCCATGATGCGGACTAGCAGGCTGACAGGAGAACGGACAGACTCTCTGGGCATCTCCTTATTTAGTATCCATCCAGGTAGGAGTGTGTCAGAATATATTAAGCAAATAATGCTGTTTATAAAACATATTTTTCATAATTCTTAATCGTTCATTATATTAATGGTTTCTACTGTCTGTATAATTTATGAGGAGACTTTCGCTAAGCAACTAGGTTAGCTGATGCAGCCAACTTTTTTACGCATTAGAGGAATGCAGAGCAAGCTAAATGTGAATGTGAGGTTGATAGTCAGATACGGGATGGCCATATTTGGTCACTTGCATTCCACATCGTGACATAGTGCTAATTCGCCAGATGACCTCGACTCGTTCGACGCTTGAATGAATCAAATTCATCAGACGCGCAGACATTGATACAGAGTGCCCATCGGCCACGGGTAAAAAGAAATTGTATCCACCATTTTATGACTGTGCATTAACTTCACATAGTGGTAAATATAATTGACTTCTCTAGACCATATATTTCTTGTCATAAACTGTTGTATTTTTATTCTATAAATATTGTGTAGAATATGTATGTGATTACTAATGTTTGCCAAATGATTGTTATATTTTCCTTACAGAAGCTAAGTGGTGTTAGTGGACAAGAATAAGGGCTTGCTTACATAAGTGGAAATTATGGACTTTGTAAACGAATCGGGTTTTAATTAAGGGAAATTAATTAGCTAGAGAAATAAGGTAGGGCTTCACTAATGAAAATTGTTGTCTTTGCAAACTAAAAAATACTTGTTTAATTAAATGGATTTGAAAAAGTGTGGACCTTAATAAAAAGGAAACTATTGTCATGAAAAAAAGAATTGGAGATTTATTAAATGAAAATTAGGGGCTTAATTGAGTGGAAACTTAGTGCTTTGACAAAGAATTGTACACTAACTTAAGAGGTAACGTTGTGTTTTAGAAAAAGAATTAAAATGTTAATAAAGTAAAATTTGGGGCGTTGACAAATAATTAGAGCTTGTTTAATTAACTGGACAGTACTGGCTTTAAAGGAAAGTATAAGACCATACATGGAATTGTTCACCTACATTACCTACCCCTGAATTCATTTAGTTAATTCAACATGTTCCTTGTGCATCTACGTCACAGGTGCAGTAAAGTAAATGGGGCGTGAATATGTGTGATTACTTTTGGAGTATTGGTTTTAATTTCTGTTGTTGTTGCATATCAATAATAATTTTACTCTCAAATACATGTATATAGTAATGTCACTTTCTCCATTATATATATAAAGGCAATAATTTTACATTCTGGCATTGATACATGTACCAACATACGTAGACAAAACGTTCACTTTCTCGCACTGATACCAATATATATAGAGACAATAATTTTACTTTCTCGCATTGACACCAATATACTTAATAGAGAGAGAGAGAAAGAGAGAGAGAGAATAATTTTACTTTCTCGCATTGATACCAATATACAGACAATTATTTCATTTTCTGTATTAATGTAAATAAAAAGTATATGATCACTTTACTTTTGCGTATGAATTCGAATACAGGTACATATTACTTTAACTGTAACGTGTTAATACAAATACAAGTGTATAGCAATTTTACGTTAATTCACGCAATTTTAAGTGGGAATGTGCATATTGAAAAAGCGTAAGTGAATATATTACGTCATAAATTGGCTTGAAAGTTTTGCAATCTAGCTGAAGGTTTAAAAAGCGAAATATGAAGCCATAGATCATTAGATAATTTTCTTATATTAAATCCAATGTATTTTTGGAGCGGAATGTCAAACATAGAACACATACGGTTATTTCAATAAGACGCTTCAACTAATATGCCTCCTGATAAATATAATATGAAAGATCGGCATACACAAGATGAATTACCAGTTTGAATATGCAGAGGGAGCGTGAAGGGGTTCTTACTTTATATCAGTATTACACTGCTCATGCATTGTAAAATTTCGTTTATATCTTTAATTGAGCATAAATAATAATCGCCTTATACTATCAGAACTATATTTGTATTGTGTTCTTTAGAGTTTTAAAAAGTTCTTTCAAAATTATTTCAATTTTATATTTCATTTTTATCATTTGCGATCCGTTTATTTATTTATTACATTGTGGAAATACAATTACCACATGTCATGAAAAATAATGCATATTCTATATATTGATGACATGAATGACAAACTGTGAACTGCGACATGACAATCGGGATTTATAAATGTTAATAATGCAAAGTTCTATATTAATTTTCATTATTTGGATTTTTTTTTAAACTCTGAAGTATATATAATAAAAGTCTCCATGATGGGTAGTATGAATTATTTTATTTTATAATTTTTTGGAACGTTATTTTATTTAACGGATAAAAACATTTTTTCCCCGTTGTCTTTTGAATCGAATATGAGTTTGTTGAATCTAGTCGCAACAAACTAAAAATGTCGTTTTGACGATACAGATCTATCGGGCTCTCTCAAAGGCTGGCGTTTTAACCATGATAGCATCCCAGTGACGATAGCAGTTCTATCGGGCTCTCTCAAAGGCTGGCGTTTTAACCACGCTAACATCCCAGTGACGATACAGATCTATCGGGCTCTCTCAAAGGCTGGCGTTTTAACCACGCTAACATCCCAGTGACGATAGCAGTTCTATCGGGCTCTCTCAAAGGCTGGCGTTTTAACCATGATAGCATCCCAGTGACGATAGCAGTTCCGAATTACGGCGAATCGACTTACGGCGTTCAGTCCATAGATTAAATTTGTAAAATGCCTTACGGCGCGAAATTCGTAGTTATGGCGCTTGGTTCTGCGCCGCACTACTTTTGTCCGCGCATCGAGAGTAAAGTCTTGCGCCATGGCGGTAGACTGCTTCGCGGGAGAATGGTTAAATATATAATTGATGTTAGCGTGACTACCGTTATATGCCGCTAAAGATGCTGGTGGAGGCGAAAATCAACTTAAGTCTTTGGGGGGGGGGGAGGGGAATCGGAACACCGCCGTAACTTGGGGACCGTTTGTAATGCTAACAAGCAGCTGTCTGTTTTTATGTCGATTCTAGATCTATCAGGCTCTCTAGAAGGTCGTGTTTAATTACTCAGGCATTATACTAAATAAGCACCTAAAGCTAACTGTAACTGTGAAAGAAAAGAAATGAAAACACAAACTCCTACAGTTATCATTAATATCGGTTAGACCCCGAGATTTTTGGCTTTAAGGGGTGGGTGGCTACCCATGAGTGAAAGGTATACCTAAAGCACTAAGTTACGGCCCTTGTATATACAGCGATTTATATTGGCTATATATCACCACTAAGCCTACGAAAATGCAGGAAATCGACCCAGGCAGGAAGCGCTTCCTGTAAGTGACGAGGAATAGAAATACAATTAAGAGAAGTAATATTAAGTGCATATGCATCACAATCATCAAAATTGGCAGTTACATATTTTTTCAAATTAAATGCGGGAAAATAACGAATTTGTGGAGGTAAGCTATGCACATATATACCGTTTGATTGTACAATGAATTATCTCAGACCAGAGTATTAAAATAAAATACCCCTTAGTGCACAAGGCTATGCACATTTAGTGTTGCCATTTATGAAAACAAGTCGTCTGCATGACTAATGCAACTTTGGAGAAAGCTTTTTTTTTAAATTTCTTTACCGAAATATAATATGTTTGATTATGAGTGATCGATCTAGCGATATTTTCATATACCAACCCGTTTCACACCAAATATACATATGTTATAAGAGATGAAAGAAAACATATGCAATGGATAAGCTTCGAGTAATATCAGCGAGGATATAAAATATTATAGGTTCAAACACATTTCCGGAACTTTAGGTTTGCAATTTTATCTTAAACTTACATAAAACGTGCTCATGAAGGAATTAGAGACCTGTCAGTGTAACTAACTTAAAGAAACTAACCATCTAAACAGCTCAACGCTGGAAAAAGTTAAATCGGATTTACTTTAAACAAAAAGGGAAAGACTGTTGGAAAATATGCTTATTCCTTTTAATATCGCCATTTTGAGAACTTTCTAGTAACGGGTTAAGCCGTGTGCTATTTCTGTTATTCCAACGAATTGCACAATAATTTGTTGCTTGCACGTGCAACCCTCGTCTACTGATTCTCACTTACTCATGGACGTTCTGTGACGCAGACACGGCCATCCTAAACTATAAATAGTTTCCGCGAATCAGCCACCCATAATTGGGCTGACACGTCACTGCTTCACTATGTCCCGTGGTTAGCAGATTCATAAGTTAGCGTCTATTGTCTGGCAAGAGTTCTTTGTGACGACAGACTGATATTACGAGGTGAGACGAGGGCAAGTTTGTTGTTTAAAATACTGATAGAAAACGCCCTTTGTGAAGTATCAGTAGATGTTTTGAAACGACAGTTTCAAACAAAACAAGTCCTAATTGGACATAAGTATTATTCATTGAACAAATAAGATAAACTGTTACAAATGAATACAGGATTAAAGCCGAGAACAAATGTTGTGCAAGAGAAGACAAGAAAAGAACAAAAGTTATGTCAAAGAGAAATGTTGGATATATCAAAGAGGAATGTTGTATACAAAAGTTAAATAAACTCCTTAACTTCGGACTGGTTAGGAAGTATATTACATTATACTAAATAACCTGGAATATACTCTGTAAAAACAAAAAATAATGAGTTCAAATAAAACTAAGACATATCATCGAGGGTAGGCGGGTCGCTGCTACTGCCTCCGTCAGTTGATACTAGCTGCACGAGGCCGCTGCACGTGCTGGAATTTAGCCTGCACTTTTTGCTGAGGTCGTCCCAACTCTTAGCATCCGGGCACTTCCGCACATGCGCTACACCGTGCTTCGTGCACGTGAGGTAGAACTGACATCCCTGACAAGACTGGAAATTGCCCGGATCAGAGCACGTCGTATAGCATTTCACCTTTAGAAGGGATTTGTTTGTCCGTTCTTCTCTCACTTTCATCTTCTTCTTTTCATGCTTCTTGTTTTTGTGAATTTCTTTCGGCTGGCTCCCTGCTTTCTTTTTGTCAGGTTTCTTCCTCTTTCCTGTTGTGACGTCATCAGTGTCACGATGCTTTGCGTCGACGTTTCTGCGGTTACAAGTAACAAAAGAAGTTCGATTACTCTACTGCATGAGGACTACTGGAAACTATAGTATATATACACACGCATATTTTAGAGCAATCTGAGGGCTAGATAAAATGGAAGTTCTGTAGTACCAGTTTTCTGTTTCGTATCTATTATATAAGGAAATCATTTCAACCAATCCACATCACTTTACACACTAACTATATCTATTACAACTGCCACTACTTCTAGTAGTAATAATGATACTGTTTTAATCAATTTAGGCCTACACATATACTATATCTATTACTATTTCCAATGCTACTAATTATAATGTTTTAATCACTTCAAAAAATGCTGCTGTATTTACTAATGTTTTTAGGCATCACCATAATAATAATAATAGTAATTTCCTGACGGGTTAACTTGGTGTATTATTTACGTTTGTAAAGCATAGCTCGACACATCTGAAATGCGTCGAACAAGGGGCGATAATTGTGTTTTGTATTATGTCTTCAGGTCTAGAAGACATACCAAAGGGTCTATTAGTACTATAGCTGCCGGCTACCACTATCCCATATTCGAATTACTCGATTATTAACCTTTCCATGTTCGCAAGAACTCATTTCATTTTTAGTTCCATACATTTCATCTATTTTGCATTTTATTACTCAAAGTTAGCGTTCGCTCAGAAAAATGTTAAGTGGTTATCACCTCTCCTAAGCATAGTTGACTGGAAAGACAACATTCAAGTTATACGAATAGGCGAAGGGAGAAGACATCATCCATGAATTGTTGTGTTTTCATTACATATTAAGAATAATAGTCTAATGTAAAATGAATACAGAGTTTAAACACATTTAATAAACTTATCCTTGAAATTTTCTGAATACGTAACGCTCATTAACTCTTTTATTTTTATAATGCACCTTTCTTCGTTAGTTGAAGTTGTTGGTTTTGTCGCTGCGGACAATGGTAACTTGGTCACGGGCACCAAAATCTTTTCATCGGCAGCATCCTCCACTGCGGGATCCGGCAGAGTCTCGTGGTCACGTGGGAGATGTTTGCTCTTATGACTTCCGCTTACTCCATTTTCCGAAATAGTTTCATTTTGTGCAGTGACAGTTTCATCTTCAATCAAATCGGAATTTGGGTCATCAGCAAGCCTATCGTAAAAAATACAAAAAAACACAGATAGAGGAATTGCTAAGAGAAAAGCTACATTAAACTAAATTATTACTAAAGAAAATCAATACTACTCAAAATGCCTACTTGCTAACTTAAAGGAAGCAAGCACAATGCTATCTGGCTCTATATGAAACTATGTTATGTCCAGATTTTTTTTTAAAATCTGGGCACAGATTTTTATTTTTATATGATTTCTTGTTGTAGTTGTTGTAACGACAGAACGTACGGGGTGCTGCGGGTAAGCAGAGATTTGAGTACGGTATTCAAATGAACAGTCTTTTGAATAGAACGGCTAGAATAGAATAGAATAGAACGGAAATTAAATATTTCTGATAAATAAATATTGAAGGCCTCCATACACTACTGACAGACAAATAACCATGCTGTACACACGTTACTGACCAACAGAAAAAAAATCTACTACTTTCAAGTGTTGCTGATTTATGAATAATAAGGTTTGGGTACCCGATTAATTAATTAATGGGGCTAATCAGAAAAAAATAAATATGACTTGCATGCTTTAGTGTCTTGAATAATCATGACTTGCATGCGTTACAGACTTTAACAACCATGACATGTATGTGTTACAGACTAGACCAATCATGAAATGCATGAGGTACATACTTGAACAATATTGACTTACATGCTTTACAGACTTAAACATTCAAGACTTACAAGTGTTACAGATTTGAAAATAATGATTTACATGCGTTACGATTTGAATAAAAATGGCTACCCATGCGTTACTGACGAATAAGACATTACAATATTTCATCCAAGGAGATCAATATGATAACGACAGCCGTATCTAATACTGGTAGACCTTAGTTACAATAAGGGGTTATGTGTATGAGTGGGATTTTTAGAGTACTACAGATTGAAGTTTTCAGAATGCTAATGATTCGAGGTTTTAGTGAGTGGACATTTTTCCAGTATTAATGAGTGTACTAATGAGTGGACTCTTTACAGTAGTAGTGAGTGGATAATTTTTATTGTACTAATGAGTGGACATTTCTCCAGTATTAATGTGTGCACACTTTACAGTACTAGTGAGTGGACATTTTTTTAAAGTATTAATGAGTGGACATTTACGGTTCTAATAAAAGGACCTTTTACAGTATTAAAGCGTAACATTTACAGTATAAATAAGTGGACTAATATAACAACGTAAGAGACAAACAACAACATAAAAGAAACAAGCACTTAAAGACAGAACCTACAACATAAGAGAAAGAAACAACAGGATAAGAGACAGAAATAACAATATAAGAGACACAAACAACAACATAATAGACAGAAACAACTACATAATAAACACAAATAACAACGTAAGAGATAGAAATAACAACGTAAGAAACAAACAACAATGTAAACGACAGAAACAACAGTGTAAGAGAGAGAAACAACAATATAAGTGACAGAAGTAGCTACGTAAGAGACAGAAATAATGTTAGAGACAGAAGTAACAACGTAAGATACAGAAACAACAACATAAGAGACAAAAACAACAATGTATGAGACAGAAACAACAACGTAAGAGACAAAAACAACAATAAAAGAGATACAAGTAACAACGTAAAAGACAGAAACAATAATGTAAAAGACTGAAACAACAATGTAAGAGACAGTAGTTACAACATAGAGACAGAAATAGCAATGAAAGAGACAGAAACAACTATGTAAGTGACAGAAACAACAACGTAAGAGACACAAACAACAACCTAAGAGACAGAAACCGTAATATAAGGGGAAAAGAAACAATAATCTTTGAAACAGATACAATAACGACAGAAACAAACAAAATAAGAGACACAAACGAGACATAAGGAAAATGCGACAACGCAAGAGATAGAAAGAAAACAACAGCGTATAAAACAAAAACGACAATACAAGAGAAAGAAGTGACAAACTAAGAAACAGCAACGACTCCAAAAGCGACAGAAATAGGACAACGTAAGAAACGGAAACTACGCTGTAAGAAACAGAAATGACAGTGATACAGAGGAAGCAACAATGCATGAGACAGAAATGACAATGATATAGAAGAAGCAACAATGCATGAGACAGAAATGACAATGATACAGAAGAAGCAACATTCGTGAGACAGAAACTGGAGCGTAAGTGAGAAGCGACAACGTACATGATAATGTCTCGGCCTATCTCACTACGAATGCAGGTGGGCGAGGGTTTCCTGTCAGTGCGACATCTTTCGAGGTGCATGTCGAACTCCGACCCGCCATCGCAAAGAATCTCCGTCAGACGATTGTTACGACACTGTCCGTAGGCGCCGCACAGCTCGCAGGATGGATAGTTTCCGTCATCCAAGCCAGAACAGTCCCTCACGCACTCGACCAGCGCGCACGATGGAGATGAACCAGTGACGCACTTCCTTTTGAACGCGTCAAACTGCCTACTACCTGGGCATTCCCCAAATTGTACCTGAAATTTGTAGCTTTCTATTAATTGATTTATTTTGGCAACTGTTAGCGTAATGCTGATTAGAATACGGAGGGAATCTTTTTAAAAGCAGCTTTAGATAATCTTGAATTTAATTACTTCTTCAAATTAATTACATAATCCCAACTTTGCTAAATCAATTCATTGTATATAAAAAAAAAAAAGGCATTCTACTACTTAGATTACAATTGATTTTGCTTTTTGTCATTTAAACTCCAGTTTCTGTCTCATGCACCTTTCTTTCTAATACATGTATTTAACTTATTACGCAGCCTTAAAATAAAATGTTGTTTGGATACATGGGCAATCGTATAAGTTTAATGTCATTTTCACAATAATCACATTAAGAAACTTAATTTGAGGGGTTTGTGCATTAAAGCAATTTTTGTTCTTGAAAATTATTTAATCAGTGACTAAATAGTGATTGTTGCAAAGACCGAGTGAAATATTCAAGCAACCTTAGACTTAAGAACAAAAATACCGGATATATGTGGCAACATTATTGTAATGACCTTTTGACAAAGCAGGCAATCTTTGGGATCATGCCAGGACCTTTAACTATGTCAGCAATCCTTAAGTTATTTATTGATCTTTTGATAAAGTGGGCATGCACTAAATAAAATTTTATGTACATACTTCATAAAATTTAAAATGTTTATTATTTTGCTTGAAATGCACACTTCTTTAAAATATCTGAAGTAAAGTGAGGTCATGATAATCCCGCAGAACAAATAAAGATACCGCATGATTATATTAAACTCTTTATATTTAAAAGAAAGCTGTAATTTCAGTGTATGAATATATTAGTCAGGCAGTATTAGGTTACTTCTTACAGTAGTATAATAGACTCTTGGGCTTAACAAGACGCTGTGGTACCATTGCATGGACATATTAGCCAGGCAGTATTAGGTTAGTTCTTGTTATAGGTTATTAGACTTGATATTTGACAAGAAATGTCCTATCATTGCATACATGTATAAGTCAGGTGGAGTTAGATTAGATTTTTAATAATATAATAGGCCTTCGAAATTTGGCAATTTATTATGTTATAAAAATCCTAAAGTTCGGAAGGTTATAGTATCTGTAATATACACTTTCTACAGTTGACAAGTTACTGTGTAGATTTACAGTTTGGGGTATTTGGCAATTTTCTGTAAGATATTGCCGACTCTGGGCATTTGGCAAGTTATTATATGGATATACAATACAATTGACAAGGTTCGAGAAGATTATGGTAAATCTTTTGCATTTGAAAACTATTTTAAAGTCATAAAATGGCCATAGGCATTTCGTAAGTTATTACAAGGCTATAGTAGAGTTAGGCATTTCGTAAGTTGTTATAAGGTTTTACTTGAATTTAGCATTTTGGTGAATGACTTAGGCACTAAGGAAGAAGTCATTGACACTAGTTTAAGTTACTAGTGCAAATCTGACAGAGCATGCCATTATACTATTAAATAAAAAATAGAAGAATGACCTTCATGTCAGGGAAATCAAAGGACAAAGAATGACGTTCATGCCAGAGATATCATAGGACAAGGAATTACATTCAGAACAGGGACATTAAGAAACAAAGAACGACAATCAGGATAGGGAATCATCGAGCAAAGAATGACGTTCAGGACAGGGAATGATAGTCAAGACTGACATACTCAAGAATGATATACAAGACAGGGAATTATAAAACAAAGAATAACATTCAGGAAAGGGAATCATAGAGTGCAGAATTACACTCAGAACAGGGAATCATGTGAAAGAGGACGGGTATGTAAATTTAGTACAACCTTATAACAACTTACGAAATGCCAAAATCTAATAAAACCTTATAACAACTTACGAAATGCCAAAATCTAATAAAACCTTATAACAACTTACGAAATGCCAAACTTTAGTACAACCTTATAACAACTTACGAAATGCCAAAATCTAATAAAACCTTATAACAACTTACGAAATGCCAAAATTTAGTACAACCTTATAACAACTTACGAAATGCCAAAATCTAATAAAACCTTATAACAACTTACGAAATGCCAAAATCTAATAAAACCTTATAACAACTTACGAAATGCCAAAATCTAATAAAACCTTATAACAACTTACGAAATGGACATTCGTGCCAATCTGGATGACGACATTTTCGGATCAGGAAGTGTACGGAAATGACAAAAAGTGCTGACGTTGCAGCAAAAATGCAGATCTAAACTATGTCCAAGAAGTAAAGGATAAACAAATAAACGGAAAGGCGAGACAGCTTACGGCACTGACTTACCTCTCCGTTAGTGCAAGTTATATATTCTTTACAGCCGAAACAAGACGGGTAGTTGCCGTTCTCTAGGAAGCCAAAGGATTCGCGAAGTCGGCAATCAGTCACGCACCCTGTGCAAAAACAAAACAACAAAATAAAAATATATTAAAACAGAAAAAGGAAAGAAAAAGTTCATACATTTTTTTTTAATTTTAACAATAAATACAGATACTAATTAAAGGCGATGTCATCGAGTTTAGAATTGTCAGCGTCACGAATTATCTTATACTAGTCAGATAAACACTATGCTCTCTCCACCCCACCCCACGTTATAATTCATTTTGCAATTTTTTTCCCCGCTGCTGTCTTGTGCAAAAGGAGACTAACATGCAAATGTGAATATGAAATGGGAACAGGTCAAGGCCAGCGTGCGTGTGATATGCTAATATAGAGGGCAAATGTCAACGAAGTTTATAGAGAAAGGTGATGATGACGTTTATATAAAACAGTTTAGTGATGTTAGCATAGATAAAAGGGTTAATGACGTTTACTGAGGTAAAAGGGTTAATGACGTTTATAGAGGTAAAAATGTAATGACGTTCATATAGGAAAATAGTTGTGACTAGAGAGAAAAGCAATTTCTGATGTTTATAGAAAGAAAAATGGATGAAGTTTAAGTAGGATCTCGAAGTAATAGGAACAAGGGTTATTGACATTTGCCAGAAAATGGGTTAATGAAGTTGATTAAGAAAAGACTGACTAGACAGAAAAGGAATTAATGACTTTATTTTAAAATGGTTAAGGACGTCTGTGGAGAAAAGGAATTGATGTTACTACAGAAGAAAATGGTTAATGATTTTATAGAGTCAAAGGATTAATGATACAGAGAAATAAGGATTAATGGATAAAGTTCATGGAGAACCGCGACCTACATTGTAACCATTGAGACACTGGTGTTGAATTAATGTGAAGCGGTTCATGGTGTCAGCCAATTCCACGCAGACTTGAGTCATAACATTTAGCGAGCAATAAATGGCTAGATCACGGGCAAAAAATATACATTAATATTACGATACATTTTTTAATATTTTCTTCATATCGTTATCACACCGAACTGCTTGCTTCAACTCTGGCCTTTCAACTCAATCAGTCATGCTAAAAGATTATCTTCCCTTTGTTTCTTCACGAGCTACTACTCTCGAGCTCTTAGGAACAACGTCACAACTTGGATTTAATCTTTTTTACAAACAGAAGCCAATGTTGCTTAGTTCACGGAGGTATAAAAACAGCTCAAAACTCTATAGAAAACAAAGAAATGAGAGCCGTTATAAATGTCAATTATTTACCTTCACCAAAGAGTAAAATCAGATAATACAAACTAATAGCCAGGCAACGGCAAGTGCACATGTAGTCGTGCAGACAATAAAAAATGAATGTCAATTTCAAGTTCTCACAGGGCTCGAGTTCTGTAGTGCCTTCACCAGGGGAATAATCAGATCCGCCTAAAGAACGCATGCACTCAACTGTTTAGCACGTGAAACGCAATCTAAAGTGCAAGTGTACTCACGCGGACACGAAGTTTCGAGCACGTCGCAGTACTCTTCCTGTCGTGACTCTCCTAGACAGAGGTTCACACCCGCTTGAACGACGCGACCATTGTTATACCGCTGCTCGCATCCCCGGCGCCGGGATCTGCGTCCTGTGCGGCAGTCACACGGGCACCATGCCTCCCACGAGCTCCAAGATGGCGCTGAAAGACAGTTAAGCTAACACGTTACAAAATGCCTTGATTTAATTATTGCCTCAGTGCTGGCATTTTTATGACGTCAGTCAAGATGGCGCTGAAAGACAGTTCAGGCTAACACGTTACAAAATGCATTGATTTAATTCATTGCCTCAGCGCTGGAATATTTATGACGTCAGTCAAGAATCTTAAAGAATCTTTAAACGTAGCATGTTGTTACACTCTCTCTCACCCCAGAAGTTGCAACAGACCTATCATCTTCACGATGTTCTCAGTTGAACTTTCTTTAAATCGTACAGTGCGTTTGATGTACCGGGTGAGGATATAAGCATAAATCTTTTGCATTGTTTTTCAATGCATTAGATATACTAGGATAGCTATATTGCATTTGGTTAACTCTTACATAGTACACTAGATACGTTGTGAAATACGTTACATTTGATTAACTCTTACAGTGCATTAGATATATCGTGTATACTGGTTAACATTTTACTAACTCTTGCAGCGCCCTGGTTATACTGGGATAGCTATAGTACATTTTATTAACTCGTATAGTGCATCGTATACTATTTACATGTATTCTATATTACAGTTTATTAATTATTTACATGCATACTCTATTACAATGTATTAACTATTTACATGTATACTCTATTACCGTGTGTTAACTATTTACATGTATACTATATTACAGTTATTAACTATTTACATGTATATTATATTACAGTTTATTAACTGTTTACATGTATACTATATTACATTTAATTAACTATTTTCGTGCATTTCCTAAGCTGAGATAACTGTACGATATTTTATTAACTAAAAAAATTGCACTGACTATACTGTAAATATGTATACTATATTAAGTTTTAGTAACTCTTACGGTGCTTTAAATCTAATGTGTATAATTATATTCCATTTTGTTAACAATTACCGTGTATTGAATTCACTGGTTTATAATTCTTTTAAAATTCTTTCACACATTTGTTTTAAGTCTCCTGTAAGTTTGTATTATTTGTATTAAGTTTACAATATTTAAACAAAAATGCAATTATTGAAAGTAAGGGTGCATTAATGATGAAAGATAATAAAGTTCCAATGAAATAAAACGTATAGTCTGAAATTTAAAAGACCGAAAATGTTATACATTTACAGTTCCTTATAAAATGTGTGACAGAATTTTTTTGTAATGACAATATGTGTTCATTTATTTAATGCTGGTTTTGTTTGTTTATGGGATTTTGTTGATTTGGGGGTTTTGTGGAGTCTGGTAGGTTTTCGTTTCTTTATTTTTATGTGTGTATTATGTATGTGTGTAATATTTTAATTATTTATTTTTGTGGATTTTAATGTGTTTCTTCAAGGAATAGTGTAGAATGAGAAATAAAGAATGTATGTGAGAGAAATAAAGAGAGAGAGAGAAGTCAAGAGAAACATGAGAGAGAGAGAGAGAAAGAAGTCAAAAGAGACACAGAGAGAGAGAGAAGTAAAGAGAGACATGAGAGACAGAGAAGTAAAGAGAGACATGGGAGATAGAGAATGCGTGTGAGAGAACCTAAGTGAGACTCGAGAGACAATAAAAGAGAGGGAATTCATCCACTACTAGTTGAACACTCACGTGGTTCACAAGGTATAAATGAACAAGAGTCAACATCAGTAGAGGGTCCCAGACAGCGGTTGGCACACGACAGTTCCCGATCATTTCTTGACGTGGAAACGCAGAAACGTCGACGCGAGCGTTGTGCGTACCCACAAGTGGGGTTGCAGCTTGACCAAGAGGACCAGTCTGACCAGCCTAGTGAATGTGTTCAGATGCAACAGAATGACCCAAATGCAAATCCACTTGATAAAATAAACTTATAAAATTTTGCAATCATATACATTAATATGGCAGATTTCAGGTTTTTAAAATAAAAAAAACTCCTCTCAGGACATGTATGGACTTGAGATTTCAATATTAAGCACCTCTAACCCCAACCTTGACTGCAACCCTCCAAATGCTAGTCCAGCCAATCTTAACTTCATTGCAAACCTTAAACCCCTAACCTTGACTGCAACCTTCCAATGTTTGCCTTTCCAATCTTAATTCTAAAACCCACCACCCCAGTAGTAGCCTTAACTCCAACCCTCCAATTTTAGCCTTGAATTCTAATCTACAACTGGAACTTTTATTGAACCCGCCCATCCTGGCCTAGACACCGGTATCTTAACTTCCGCTTTGAATTTACCCTTCAGTCTCGGGTTCACTCCAACCACCCAACCAAGCAACCGTAGACTTGACTCCAGCCATCATGCTCTACAATGCTTTAACACAAAATGCGGGGCGTGGGGGTGTGGAGAGTGTTATTAAAGCATTAATTGCGACACTAATACACACATCTAATGCGCTATATTTCTTAGGCAAGAGTTTTCAATTGTTTTGATCGTAATCTTGTGACCTCATATTCAGACGGAGAAGTGAGTTATCGGTCCTTACTGCAGCACATTTCCTCGCACCGTTCCCTCTCGAGGTCCAGGCCAGGGCACGGCAGACCACAGCTGTCAGGGGGAGGGTTGTTGCAAGTGCGGTACCTGCGCCTTTCACCGGGACCACACCGTGCAGAGCAGTCTGACCAGGGTGACCATGGTGCCCATCCCCCGTCCCGTGACCCTGTGAATAGAAACGCGCATTTGCATAAGTTGAGCAAAATGGACGGGCCACTCTGAATTAATTTCTGTAGTTTACAGTGGTGCAAACCATGCTCTGAACGATTGTAATACTATTATCACCAACAGAGGACAAGAAACAGAGCAGCAAGTAAATCAGCAGTTAGAGAAATAAAAAAAACAACAAAAAAAACACCCCAAGAAATAAGAATAGACCAACAAACCGACAGGAAAAATTATGCCAGAAGGTAAGCAGGCATCGTGCGCATGAGCAGGAGTGGCAAGCACTCTGCAAGCTATTTATAGTACTGTGTGGTTTCACCACAGATCGAAAAATACGCAACCGCTACCTGTCCTACCATATTGCACAGTTTGTTGTTCTTTGGCCTTTGCAACACCACAAAAGGGACAATTTGTTTCAACGATATTTGTTGGCTGTTAGACTGTCTTATCTTTACCTTGTGATGTGTGCACAGCTTTAATAAATTAGACTCAGTTCGCCCGGCTTGTTCTCAGAGATCAACTATTAACAAAGTATGACTGTGTGGCGGAGTAAATTTGCCTGTCTCTACTTATAAACTTAATTGTTATATAATCTGCTAAACGCCAACGTGACATGACCTTCGGGTACTGTGGTTGACGATATTTTTGTAAGTAGCAGAGTTAAAATAACAAGAGGTAAAGAATATGCTAGAACTTGGTGATGCAATCCAAACCAGTTCCAAGCGGATGAGTACCTCTGCTGACTAATTATCTAATACTTGCTCATAACAAATTCATCCAATGCGGATACACGGAACGTCACTTTGATGAAGAAAGTTTATAGTCTAATCAATTCCGGTCATGAAGGCGATCGTTAGCTTATGGTAAGTT
Source organism: Sinotaia quadrata (assembly GCA_028829895.1). Lineage (NCBI taxonomy): Eukaryota > Metazoa > Mollusca > Gastropoda > Architaenioglossa > Viviparidae > Sinotaia > Sinotaia quadrata. The sequence goes on from CM054179.1 coordinate 123,200,891, forward strand.
AACTGACTGATAAAGAAAAAATTGACTTAGAATAATTCATACATGTTTCTATTGATCTATGATTTAAATCGGAAAGGGCTTTATGTAACATGGACGTTGAGATGCACCTTGAAACTTATAAGCATGCAAATGTCATTCCGTTTATCCTCATAAATTAGGTAAACATAAATAGTTGGTGTTTGTGGTTTGTGACTTATTTACATTTTGTTTTTGTTATTTTTCATTTTCTTCTATTAAAAACCAACATTATTTCAGTTTGGATCGTCAATGACAAATTATGAACTTAGTAACCAGCCTTTCCTGATGAATCTAGAGATGGAGTTATATGATTTTTAACCTACACACAAGTGACGAAGGGGAGGGAGCGAGTGCTTTGAACAGAGTTACTAAAAGTGTTTTTGAACGCCGGCCTCGTGTCGATTGTGCATATGCTATTACCACAAGCCGAGTTCCAAAAACCTAGATTGGTGACAAAACACTGAAAACTTGTATCACCGAAGGTAATTTTTATTTTATTGGAGTAGCGATGTTTTATTTCTTGCATTTGTAAGGCTCTGTTAAGTGTCGCAGAATTCCTTCCTACTGTAGAGTGAGAGTAAAGTGGGTCAACGTGTCACAGTATATTAGCCACTGATGAGCAAGTCAGCTCAAACTGCCAGTAGCAGGGAAAATAGGTCATTAATTGTATTCTCGGACCCATGAAATAAATATCCAAGAGTTGTACTTCATTATTTAAAAGTTGTATTTTATTCATGCCTAAATGAATAGAACAAACTAAACCTTGCTTCAGTATTTAATTCTGGATATTTTGCCACAGCAGTACAGGTTAGAAGCATTTCAAAACGTAGCGGTGTAGCTGAAAGTGAGAAGACCTCTTTAGCATTTGTATACCTATAAAATTAGATTACACGTAAATCTACCTTCTAGAAAAGCTGAAAAGCTTGTTCTCGGGCTGGAAACATACCTGAATGTTCCAGTCAACTCAATAAATTCTCCAATCAATCAAAGTGCTGTGCGAATAAATGTACCAGAAATTCACCTGTAAATTGTCAGTTGAATGCAGCTGACTACCGAGGCAACTTGTCTTTCTTTTCGTTCCTGACCTTAATGAGTTAGAATCATATTACTAACCCTTATTCCCAGTTAACAACACAGTAGGAAACTACCTTCTTTATATATTACTGCTGAAGGTGTGGTTTTCTTTGTCTAAACTAACATAATATTCATGTTTTTCTCTTGACATTAGCTACATTTTATATTATTGTTATATTTCACTATGATATTAAAATGTATGATGACCATGTAATAAAGAGTGTTCTGTCAGAGACACATGAGGACAATTTCACAGGATTCACTATAATCTTATTTTTCTGCATTACTTGCTATTAAAAAGAAAAAATGTGATTTATGGTTGAAATCCTGTAAAAAAAAATAGGTTAATTTCAAAATAAATAATAGACATTGTTTCTTCAAAATGTTTCAAACTGTTTCCTAAATCAGTTATACTTTTAGAATATTGAATGTTTCAAAACCGCCGGTGTGTGTACGTTTATCTTAAGAAATGCTAACCTAATTAAAAGTGCAAGTGTAGATTCACCTACATTTCAAAGCAGTGAGATTGAAAACTATGTTTGATGCATCCATAAATATATTCTGTGAATTATGCATGTGGAATAACGATTTATGCATTTGTGTGAATGCAGTTGTTTCATTATTGTGATGTGTGAGTGTGTGGAGATTAAATTAGAAAGGACTTACACACTCCGTGTTACTTTTATATAATTAGGATGAAAGAATTATTCCACTCAATATATTTGTAGTTATAAAAGATATCTAGTTTAATTAGAATTCATTGTGCACTTGAGGACTAGAAAATGCCTGAGGTCTAGCAATGAGACTTTCTAACAGGGAGATGTATTTGTGCTAGTGTAAAAGTGTGCTAAGCAAGAAACTCATGAACTTTCAAGGACGCATGTATTGTGTGTTGGGACTGCAAACTCAGCGACATTTGTATAGATACTTTGACTGTGAATAAAAGGAGAGAAAATAATATAGACAGTGAGAGAGACACCAAGATTTTGGAGTGTGCACAGTGGTCGATAAAGGGAGAAAACCTTTTTTTTTCCATTTGCATATCTCTCATTGCCATGTCAGATTACCAGTTATGATGGAAAACTAATTGGTCATTTTTGTTGCAGTAAAAGATTCGCTGGATCTAGTGAGCCCCTTTATGTTTTGCAAGAAATGCAGGCCAAGCATAAAGAAAGGTAAAAGGTAGTCTATGAGGACATTTTACCTAGAGAGCAGTGAGACAATTTTGAACCAGTTCCATTCCATGGGTGGTGCATTTCTGCATCCGAGCAACTGTATTGATAGAGTGGCAGATAACCATGCTGTGAGGATTTAACTGTGTGGTGAAGCACAACATCAGACTTGTTGCCCGAATGGCAATAATTGGAACCATTCCTGACCAACCTACAGACAGAAAAGTCAACTTGTGGATGCCAAAATGTGGCAATATTTCATTGCATGATAGCGGTTGAGTTTGATATCAGGATTTGTGTCACACGACAGTGTTTCCAGCATATTCAAAATAACAACTTTTCTGTGAATAAAAATTAATACCTAAAACCTCAATGCTCTTAAATTGACTCAAATTAGGCCTTGTTAAGAAGTTGAGATAATTTATTAATTGTATATGATATTGGTCTAAGTTTTTGTTTACAATCTTACTCATTGGACTTGAGAGGTAAAAAAAAACTATTATAATTATGAACGATAATCTCAGAACGTTTTGTTAAATATTTTAGAATTATAATGTTATGCTACTAGAGTAGCTGTTGACAGTGGGAGGTAGCACTCATGTTGTAAGATCTGGATATATTATTTTTTTATCATCATTCACCATCATTTCCCACCCCAGGGTGTATGTTTGTGAATGTCTTGTAGCAACTGATTAGCCACTGCAAGAGAAAGCCTGTAGATAAATAAACACGTTTTCACTCTTCAAAATTATAAGCTTGGCTACTTTTGTTTTGAAAGGGCGAGTGCAGTTTGCCTTGTCTATTTTTATATTGTATTGTCTGTACCATCTACACTCGATCATTCCCATTTGCATTCTCGCATACAAGCACATCAGCAAAGCATAATCCTGCATGCAGAATAAAATTAAAAGGCCAGACAAACATCCATGGTATTTCTCTGGACTCTGTGACCAAACATCTACACAAGTCCTACGTTCCTGCTGAAAAGTCATCCCATTTCCACTTTCGCAAAAGAGCAGAGAAGGGTGTTTGGTGACACAGCACTAATGATCATCAATTCATCAACATCCAAGAAATTTTCAACAGAATAAATGCAATTTTCAGTATCATGAATCAGTCAAAGTGTGTCATGGGCAATGATTGAGTACATAATGTTTATCACAAATTGAAGGAGGGGTAAAAAATGTAGCAGTCACAAAGGTATGAACTGTGTGCTTGTGGTGGATTGTTTCACTTATAACTGTCTCTGAGCAGATGGGATAAATGTGCTTTGAAAGAATTCAGAAATGAGTGGACTGTGTATAAACTGTTCACAAACTGAATGCTTTTCATGGTGTTATATTTCATATTCATGATCCTCCAGAAAAATAAAATAAAGATAATTTAAATCATGCACGAAGAGTTTGTTTGTGTTAGACAGAGAACAAATAATTAAATGTTTTAGTCATTAACAACTATTGTCTGCATAATGACTTTGAATCAATGAAGCATCTTCGCAATGTATTTTTTTTAAAGTATAATATTAATCAGGCCGCATTTATTTAATAATAATATAATCAATGCTAACTGAACTGAGCATAGAGCACCAGTTATATATAAATATAAAAAGCAAACTGAATGACAAACAGACAGAAGGCAAATAGATGGATGGTTGGATAGATAGATAGATATGAAGGTAGACAGACATATAGACTGGTATGTAGTGAGAGATACACATAAATAAAAATAGACAAGTATTAATCTAGGATTAGAAAGTATGGCGGACCAATGTCACAGTTTACTCTCTCCGTTGTATTATTCTGGCATTCGTCGCGACGACGCACGTCTTTCGACTGCAGACTCCGGAATCTCATCCCTCTGCCACAGGTGACCGAACACTGTGACCAGTTTGACCACTCGTATTCGCATGGTGGCTCTGGGGCTGAAATGTTTGGAAAGATAACTATGCTCAAATATTATGTTACTTCAATTATATTTTATGACTTGACATGTCCCATACATTTCATTCATCGCTGATTTGTTAATTGTCTGTGTATTTTAATCTGTAAAAGCACTTAACATGAACAGTAAAATGAGCGCACAAATATAGTCATATTAAATAACTCGATGGATAAAAGTCAAGTTGTATTCTCTAAACCTAACTAAACAAGATTATTTTCAAGAAAACTGTAACTTATTGGTTTCAAATCAGTTTGTTGTAAATTCCTTCAGTCATTTTTTTTAAATATCTGCTCTCAAATTATAAGTTATTTTTCTGCTTTTGTTTGAGTTTTATTTGTTTCCTGGTTTGCTTTTGTTGATTTGGTTTATTTATTAAGTTTGCTTTGATTTGTTTTTGTGTATTTGATTGTTTGGCTGCTTGCTTCCTTGCTTTGCTTTTCTGCTTGCTTGATTTATTGGCTGATTGGGTTTGCTTGTCTATTTTCTTGTTTATCTTTTGGCGAGTTTGTTTACTAACTCGTTTATTTTCTTGTTCGTTTTCTTGTTTGTTTTCTTTATTACTTATTCGTTTTATTACTCGTTAATTTTCTTGTTTGTCTTCTTGTTTGTTTATTTATTTGTGTTTTTATTTGTTTAATTGTTTTCCTCTTTGTTCCTTGTTGATTTCAGAATGCTTTCGTTTTATTATATATTTGTTTATTTTATTATTTGTTTGTTTCCTCACATTTATTTTGTTTTATTTTGTCGCATATTTCTCATTAAATTGATCATGCACTTACCACAGGCTCTTTCACATCTCTCTATTTCCGTCGGCTGCCCAGGGCACGGGAGGCCGCATATGTTTGGTACGGGATTGTTGCAGGTTCGAGACCTCGTTCGATCTCCAAGGCCACAACTTTCCGAACATGGAGACCAAGACGACCAGTAGCTCCATCCACCATCCAGAGGCTCTGAGACAAAAGAGGTTAACCTGAATGCGCGAAATATCGCTAAAATAATGTTACATTTGGTAACACAACATGGTTATATCCATTCGTCCAGCAACTGTGTAACATGGTCATGTCCTCTTCTATGAAGGATTCCACCTAGGAGTTTCTATAGCAATCATGAGTGATGTTTTTTTCTTAGTTTGGTTCTCATAAGAAATTATTTCAAATAGCAGTTATGATGATAGTGATAATAACAAAATGAACGAAGTTCTTTTAATTTGCAGTCATTGTAAAATGCGACAGATGCTGCTCAATGTGACTGTAAACAGGTTTATATCTGGTTTAATGATAGTCCTGCTGAATGTGACTGGAAACAGGTTTATATCTGGTTTAATGATAGTCCTACCACGTGAGTGACATAGTGTGCCAATATTAAATTAAACTCGATGGTACAAACTCAAGATACCTACCCGCACTGAAATATAAATTGTTTCCTTGATAGGAGCTCTCTCTCTCTCTCCCTCTCTCTCTCTCTCTCTCTCTCTCTCTCTCTCATAAATGTGTGTGTGTGTGTGTGTGTGTGTGTGTGTGTGCGTGTACATGGGTGCGTGCGTATTTCAATGATATTAATCGTTAAAAATTTTAAACGATTACACTTTTTTGTTCGATTAAATTTTGCTTTGAAATTTTCTCTTGCGTTATTTGTTACTGACTTCACTCCGTTAAATATCCCATTTCCTTTAATTAACGAAAAATGTCGAATAACACAATCAGTTGACCTATTTCAGGTAAGGTAAACAAACATTTTATGTTCAAGTTAAGTGCAGTGGTAAAGTTGAGGAAGGAGATAAAATTACTGACGTCATTCTAACGAGCAATATGCAGAACGTGAACAGCATCAATTTACAAAAATGGAAAAATTGAAACTTTAGTCTTTTCATAGAAAGCTTTTTATTACTGTTTATTAATATGTTAATCTGTCGATTAATTAATAATTAAGATTTTAAAATCAATTTCATATCTGTGTGTGTGTGTGTGTGTGTGTCCTTGACAATCCCTAAAACATGCTTTTGGGGAAATTTCATCAATCCTTTCAGTAAATGCCCATGAAGTGGTTATCATTCGAGAAATATTGTGACAGCTGAAAAATTCTTCCAATAATGGCAGGAATTTTTCTGTTTCTTTCTTACCTGTGTTTTAGTACCACGCCCTTATACAGAACTCACCACAGCAGGCCGGGCGGTAGCAGAGTTCCTTTTCCAGGTTGTTACCAATACAGTCGCTGCCACACTCGTTCCTCTCGGGGCTAGAGCATTGACGCGACCTTGACCTCATGCCGCACCCGCATGTGACAGAACACTCTGACCATGCTACCCAGGGACTCCAGTTACCGTCCCTGGGCTCTAAGACGAAATGAAACATTTAATAAATATAATGATTGAGAGAATAAATTGAGAGAATGTTTTAAGTTTAAAGTATGGCAGAACTAAGCCATCTATGGGTAAAATTCAGTGAGCAAATTTCCTTTCTTTCTTCCATTCAAAATATTCAAGGCAGTTTTCTTTTATTGTTTTGTTTGGGGATTTTGTTGTGGGTTTTTTTTAGTTTCATCCAAGGAAGTATTTAATTTTCAATTGATGTCTTTTATCTAAGACATTTGTAGCAGACGTGAGCCGGGAGTATAGTTAGGCTGTTTAGGCTATGGGCTAATTTCTTCAACTCCAAAATTTGCTTTATAATGTATCAATAAATAGAAAGTCATTAAATTCATTTCTAAACAACCCATTCTCGATAAGACTATGTTAAGCATCCACCTCTAATTTTGTTTAATAATTAGGCCAGATTTTCGTACCCCACCCACTCTGTCTCTCACATTTGTTGTACATAAAGAGGTCTTCCCAACTAATCATGTATTGCACGGGGGGGGCGGCGTTTTACGGAATTGAAAGGGAAACAATCTCCCATTGGATTCTCCATTCAAACCCAATTCACTCGTAGCACAAATCATGGCCGCTGGTGTCAGCAATTGCAACGTACGTACCGTTCACGTTGCATGTTTCCATCACTTCATTCGGCCCTTGGCAGGACGTTGCACAGACGTTGGGCGAAAGGTCAGCACATATCCGAGACCTTCGCCTGTGCCCATTCCCACAGGTCACTGAACACTGAGACCAGGCGGACCACGGATTCCAAGAACTAGGAACTGATTTTGGCACGAGAAATACAAAAGTAATAAACCGAAGACTTAAAACAAACTGAAAGGAATAATATTCGCATATTAGGTGAATTGTGTTAGAAGAGGAGGTTAAGAAAGCTGCACTGATAGATAGATAGATAGATAGATAGATAGATAGATAGATAGATAGATAGATAGATAGATAGATAGATAGACAGACAAACAGACAGACAGACAGACAGACAGACAGACGGACGGACGGACGGGCGGGCGGGCGGACACACAGACAGACAGACACACAGATACATAGAGAGAGAGATAATGTAGTGTAATTATAATAATATCTAAGAGACTCTGAAATGATACTGCAGTGCAATATAATAACATTATAGTTACTTTATAGTGATGTTATTACAATACGTTTTTTACATGGCAATGTTCTTATAAAATCTTAGTGACGTTGCAGTATTATTATAGTAGCATCTTAGTGACATTGTAGTGCTATTAATAAACATTTTTCTTTTTAATTTTACATTTGGCATTGGTACGGATACATATGTTTGAAATGGAGAGAAATGTGAGATGTAAATTACAGACATTTATTATTTTCAAGCAAGCTGTAACTTTTTGTTTTCAATTCCCTTAGATGTAAATGTCTTCAGTCATATAGTTTGTTAATTTCTGCCCCACAATTATAATTTATTTTTCTGCTTTTGTTTGTGTTTCATGATTTGTTTCTTGGTTTGCTTTGGTTGAGGTTGTTTATTTTTTCGTTCTGTTTGCATATTTGTTTGCTTTGATTTGATTTTGCCTTACTTGATTGTTTTCTTCCTTGCTTACTTGATTGTTTTCTTCCTTGCTTACTTGATTGTTTTCTTCCTTGCTTACTTGATTGTATTCTTCCTTGCTTATTTGATTGTTTTCTTCCTTGCTTACTTGATTGTTTTCTTCCTTCCTTACTTGATTGTTTTCTTCCTTGCTTACTTGATTGTTTTCTTCCTTGCTTACTTGACTGGCTGGTTGGTTTTATCTTGTCTATTTTCTTACTTATTTGTTTTCTTACATTTTTCTTCTTTATTTTCTTTGTTTGTTTGTTTTCTTGATTTTTACTTTTTGCTTTCTTGTTCGTGTCCTTGTTTGTTTACTAGTTTTTTATTTATTAGATTGTTATCTTTATTGTTTTCTTCCTTGTTTATTTTCTTGCTTGTCATTTTTTTTGTTACTTCTATGTTTTCTAACTTGTTTGATTTTGCTTGTCTTTTTTGTTACTTCTATGTTTTCTAACTTGTTTGATTTTTTTTTATTTGTGTTCTTGCATTTTTACTCGTTTTTATAATTCTATGTTTACTTGTTATTTTTTCATTTGTTCATTTGTTCATTCTTTATTTATTTGTTTTCTTACTTGTTTGGTTTTTTTTTACTTTTGTTTGTTTTCTTGGTCGCAAGTTTCTCATTAAATTGATCATGCACTTACCGCAGCATTGTCTCCCTTCACATCTCTCTCTTTCCGTCGGCTGCCCAGGGCACGGGAGGCCGCATTTGTTTGGTACGGGATTGCTGCAGATTCGAGACCTCGTTCGCTCTCCAGGGCCACAACTTGCCGAACATGGAGACCAAGACGACCAGTAGCTCCATCCACCATCCTGAGGCTCTGGGGCAAAAAAGATTAACCTGAATGCGCGAAACGACGGCTAAAATAATGTTACATTATTTTGGTAACACAATACTGTAACGCACGTAATGAGCGCAATACACTTATGTCCATTTGTCCAGCGACTGTGTAAAATGGTTATGTCCATTCGTCCAGTGAATGTTTAACATGGTTATTTCAATTCGTCCAGTGAATGTGTAACAGCTATTTCCATTCGTCTACCGACTGTGTAACATGGTTATGACAATTCGTCCAGTGAATGTGTAACATGGTTATTTCCATTCGTCCATTCATTGTGTAACATGGTTATGTCAGTTCTTCCAGTAACTGTTTAACATGGTTATGTCATTTTCGTCCAGTCACTTTGTAACATTATTCTGGACATTCGTCCAATGACTTTATAACAAGATTATGTCCATTCTTTGTGTCACTGAGTAACATGATTCTGTCCATTCGTTCAGTGACTCTGTAATGTGATTCTGTCCTTTGGTCCAGTCACTGTGTAATATGATTCTACCCATTTGTCAAGTAAATGTCAAGGATTCTGTCCATTCGGCCAGTCGCTGTGCAATTTGATTTTATCCATTTGGCCTGTCATTATTTCTATTCATCCAGAGACTGTTTAACATGTTGATGTCCATTCGTCTAGTGACTGTGTAAAATGGTTATGACCTTGTCCATAAAGGATTCTTCCTAGGATTTCCTATTGTAATTGTGTGTGATTCTTTTTCTTATTTTGGTTTTCATAACAAATGTTTTCTGTGGTGGAGTAAATCTGTCTATCCCTATTTCTAAACGTATTTGTTATATAAATTGTTGCATTGTTGAAGTGACCCGGCCTTGGGCACTCCTTATAATGGTAGTTTTGTAAATATCACAGTTGGAGTAAACAACTCGAGTTGAGAATATGCTAGAAATTGCTAATACAATCCAAGCCAGTTCCAACTGGATGAGTAGTTTTATTATCCAATGGTTAATATTTACGGGAACGAGACTATCCAATGGACTGAGATCAAAAGTTTACTTGCTGTAGAGAATTCTATTGTCTAATCACTTGAATTTGGTGTGGCAAAAAAATCCGATAAAGAAAGGTGGTCGTTAGCTTAATGGTGAATTAGCTGACTGATTCATTGAAAATGTACTTAGAAATATTTCATGCATTTTTGCTATTATTGTGCTATAGTTGTGTTTTACATATAGATATTATGAGAATAGACTAGTATTTCTACAAATTGTGAACTATAATGCTTATATGCTAAACATGGCATTGTTTCTTGTGAACCGCTCATAAAACTAAATTGCTGAAAGTGTGTATTAGGCTAATAAATACTGTTGCAGGAAACTGTAGGTTGAGGCTTCAGTGTAAAAAAGAATGGAGTTTAAAATGAATAAACTGGAAACTTAGCATTTTTTCCATGACTATACTTTACAGTGAAATGCCTTTCCTTGTTTCATCTGAACCCTGGTTTACTGGTTATAAATAGCTACGACTAAGATAGACGTGAGAAGTGTGTAAGTGTTAGGAATACATTACACATTCTTTGATAGCAAGATATGCTGATTGCATCAAGCGATATCTGATACAAGGAAGTTACTGGAAATTGCTACAATTGTTGTTCTGCTTGAAGGAGCGCCCAGGTTAGCCTCGAGAGAATAGGAGCGAATCAGTGTCCTGCAGCATGAGGAGGGAATCATGTGAAAATGACAGTTAGTAATGTGAACAATAAACGTGTGGCTTTATTACAAAAAGTGCGTCAAAGACTATTGGGACAGTGCCTAAATCAGGTTAAGTGCAAACTATTATTGCTTATCTCTAATAATTCCATTTTTTGTTCTCTGATAAGATATTTTCTCTGATTTCTTTTTGTACTGACACTAAATTGTTGAACTGTATTTTAGGATCTAAGACTGTAGAGATATTAAAATTATTCAAACCTGGTTTCAAGGAAATACTGATGTCAAGTAATCTTTTTCATTTTATTTGGTATATGTAAATTTCATTGCTAATTTAATCAATTTATTGCTAAATTTATTGACCTTCAACTAGTTTTGACGTGAAGGACTAATTCGTTTGTCTGCAGGTTGGATTTTAAGGGGGATTTTCTTGTATAGACGCATGTTCTGATGGTGTTGCGGCAAGGATATGGCCAACATTTTAAATTCTAGACTATTCGCTGCATTATTGTTTATATGGAAACTGACGTAAACAGCTCTTATTGCATGCTAATGTGTATGTTTTGTCAAGGGACAAAATCCAGAGAGAATTTGAGTTCCGAAATGAGCACTCCAAGTTTCTCCAAGACAAACAATAACAAATTGATCAAAACTATTTTGAACTGTAGATTGGATATGTCTTTGCCATCTTGCATTACACATTAGTAATATTAGCTTGCTTCTTTTTTAACCGACTGCCTTGTTTAATATTTTCAATTTAAAAAATCTATATTATTTCAATTCAATTATTTAATGCCCGTAAGTTAGCAACACTTAGCAATGCTGCAGAAAATACTGTCTGTACGAAAAATCAAATAGTTTGAGAAGAACTGTTGTACAGTAAATAGTGGGTGTCATATTAAATTAGACTCAATGGTCCAAACTCAAAATTCTCACCATGTAATAAAATATAAATTGTGCCTTTCAAATGAGCCCTCACTCACTGTCTCATATACATGTGTGTGTGTGTGTGTGTGTGTGTGTGTGTGTGTGTGTGTGTGTGTGTGTGTGTGTGTGTGTGTGTGTGTGTGTGTGTGTGTGTGTGTGTGTGTGTGTGTGTGCTTGGCATTCCCTAAATTGCCTAAAGCATGCTTTTGGGGAAATTTCATCAATCCTTTCAGTAAATGCCCATGAAGTGGATATCATTCAAGAAGTATTGTGACAGCTGAAAATAAATTCTTCCAGCGTTGACAGGAATTGTTCTGTTTCTTTCTTACCTATGTTTTAGTAGCACGCCCTCGTACAGAACTCACCACAGCAGTCCGGGCGGTAGCAGAGTTCCTTTTCCAGGTTGTTACCAATACAGTCGCTGCCACACTCGTTCCTCTCGGGTCTAGAGCATTGACGCGTCCTTGACCTCATGCCGCACCCGCACGTGACAGAACACTCTGACCATGCTACCCAGGGACTCCAGTTACCGTCCCTGGGCTCTGAGACGAAATGAAACTTTTTAAATATATACAGTTAAGAGATGAAAAAATGTGAACTTCAAGATGGAAGTATGGCAGAACTAAGCCACCTTACTGCAATATTCAGGGGGCATAATTTCTTTCATTCTTTCATTCAGTATATCCCAGGTTAATTTTTTATTGTTTTGTCGGAGGTTCTGTTACTTGTCAAAAGTTGGTTTGTTGTTTTTTAAAGGAAAGCATTTAATTTTCAATTGTTATATTATACCTAAGACAATTTTAGCAGACATGAGCTCGGAATTATAGTTAGGTTGTTAATACTGCACTAATTTCTTGAACTCCTTCATTGCCATAGCCTGGTTTTTGCACACTGTAATACTAAGAACTCGTGTTAGGTCTATAAGCAAATAAAAACCAATCATGAAATATTTTTCTCTTATTAAAGAAATGTCTGTGTGTTTCAATTCAGTTATAAGATACTGACTTACGTCATAAAACAGATCTACTTTTTAAAAAATATATATTTTCTCACATTTTAAATAAAATTCACTCTATACTTTATCTTTAAGACATGAAATTCTTTTCTAAAAAATCCATTTTCGACAAGGACATCATACACTTAGTAATTAGGCAGATTTTCGTCATCCCCATAATAGAAATAGAAATTGTTCATCACAACGGTGACCCGTCAAAACCGCGAATGACAAATGCGCGCCCACAAAACCGCGATGGACAAAAGCGCGCCGACAAAATCGCGCTCTTTGAAATCGACAAAATCGCGCCGACAAAATCGCGATAAACATCACCAAGTAAAGAATGGCAGGAAGTGATCTTCAGGATTATTTGCACGCAGTATCTATTAATATTGATCTTTAAATAAAATTATTAAGATAAGATATATGCTTCATTCTTTTCATTGCCTTTGTGTAAGGATTATTTGCACGCAGTATCTATTAATATTGATCTTTAAATAAAATTATTAAGATTTGATGTATGCTTCATTCTTTTCATTGCCTTATTTTGAGGATTATTTGCTCTCAGTATCTCTTAACATTGCTTTATGTATCGTAATATTGATATCTACGTATGTTATTATTACATTCTTGTACGATTTAACATGTATCATCGCGATTTTGTCGATCGCGATTTTGTCGGCGTGATTTTGTCCATCGCGGTTTTGTCGGCGCGCATTTGTCGTTCGCGCATTTGTCGGTGAACCCATCACAACTACACCGTCACCCCATGACAGAAATAGTCACAAAAATCTGACAAGAGTTTTATATAATCCATTAGTTCATAATTTTAATGAATAACGAACAACAAAGAGTAACTTATTAAGAAAATATTCCTTTTATAAATAAAAAAGAAAACTATTTAAGTTACAGTTCATACGTCACCATATGTTCTCATATAGGGCGCCCGAACCCCTGACCCATGATGAAATACTCTATGGGAAAGTTGCAAATGTAACAGGAAGAATGTCCTTTCCTGTAAAATACTTCTACAGAGAAGTAAAACATTCTATTTTTTCTAATTATCCACACAGTCCTTGTTTACATTTCAAAGCGTTTACAAATATATTTCAATGTGGAACTTTTCTAGACGGCTGCACAACAATCTACTGAGATAAAGAAACTGTCCATTATTAGTTTCGAAATAAAGAAGGAAAGCACTACATTAGAGCCTGCACAATATTCCCCAAAGGTCCTACTCCACCCTACCCGCCACCTCGCTACGACCTTTCCTTCCCTAAGCCGATATGACGTCACTCTGACATAAAGGTATACCTATCAGCTAATCTATACCACTGGAAGGCGAAGTGCTCGGGTTAACGTGATGTACGTGCAGAGGTCTTCCCTACCGATCATATATTTCAGGGAGCGACGATTTACTGACCAGAGAAGGGAAAAAAATCTCACATTGGATTTTCCATTCAAACCCAATTCACTCGTAGCACAAATCATGGCCGCTGGTGTCAGCAATTGCAACGTACGTACCGTTCAGGTTGCATGTTTCCGTCACTTCTTTCGGCCCTTGGCAGGACGTTGCACAGACGTTGGGCGAAAGGTCAGCACATATCCGAGACCTTCGCCTGTGTCCATTCCCACAGGTCACTGAACACTGAGACCAGGCGGACCACGGATTCCAAAGACTAGTAACTGATTTTGGCACGAGAAATACAGAAGTAATAAACCGAAGTCTTAAAACAAACTGAAAGGAATAACATAGATAGATAGATAGATAGATAGATAGGTGGACGGACGGACAGATAGATAGATAAACAAGTAGGTGGACGGACGGACATAGATAGATAGATAGATATACGGACGGACATACGGATAGATAGATAGATAGATAGATAGATAGATAGATAGATAGATAGATAGATAGATAGATAGATAGATAGATAGATAGATAGATAGATAGATAGGTGGACGGACGTATATAGGTAGATAAATAGATAGATAGATAGGTGGACGGAGGGACAGATAGATAGATAGATAGATAGATAGATAGATAGATAGATAGATAGATAGATAGATAGATAGATAGATAGGTGGACGGACGGATATAGATAGATAAATAGATAGATAGATAGGTGGACGGAGGGACAGATAGATAGATAGATAGATAGATAGACGGACATACCGATAGATAGATGGACGGACGGAGATAGATAGATAGATAGATAGATAGATAGATAGATAGATAGATAGATAGATAGATAGATAGATAGATAGATAGATAGATAGATAGATAGATAGATAGATAGATAGATAGATAGATAGATAGATAGATAGATAGATAGATAGATAAGACAGACACCAACCACAGCAGGGCGGCATGGAACACGCGTTTTCCAATCTGGCAGCGCCTTTACAAGGTTGCCCGCCGTATGCTGGGCTCGGATTGTTGCACGTGCGGGTTTGCCAGCGCGTGCCCATGTCGCACGAGACAGAGCACTGGGTCCAAGTACTCCATTCGGTCCAGCCGCCATCGACTGGAACCAAAAGATAAAAGTTACACCGAACGGTGTTAAAATTCAGATTGTTACTAACCACAAATGATTAGAATTGTCTGAATACCACTATACTATTCATAATTAATCAGTCAAAGGGGTAAGTTATCTGCAAACCTTAGTCATCAGACTGTAGCAGAAGACATGTGGATTTCAGCTGTCCTGTAATTCAAGAAAGTTAATTCCTGTATTATCGTACTTGTCTGTTCTTTACACGTAAACTTCAAGAATAACACTGGCTTTGTTTCAATGACCTACCAATTGCAAAGATTGAAAGCATTGACTAAACTGGAGGTTTCATAGCATAGATTGTTTTCTCACCACATAAGTAAGAATTAAGTTTCAGATAAATGTTTGGGGATTGTATAAACTTAACAAAGAGTTGATAGTTATTGCCAGTGTGTTCACAAATTACTTCTTGTTTTTAGTAAGAATTATTTTCCTTAAATGGACGCCAAACCTTTGTTTGCTGTACTGAAGTAATTATTGTATCGCACAGATGTGCACGTACACTTGATTATGTGTACAGTGTAGAGCTGTAGGTTAGTAGTTACCTAGTTTGTAACTGTGTAGATCTGTTCGTGTGTACGTCTGCGGAGGTGGTCTCCGCGTTTGTAGGTCTGTGCGTGTGTAGGCTGTGGGTAAGTCAGTGCGTTTGTAGGTTTCTTCGTATGTAGATCTGTAGGGGTTTAGATGTGTGTGTGTGTGTGTATACGTCTGTGGGGGGAGGAGGGTATAGGTACTGTGTGTGTGTAGATCTGCGCATGTGTACATCTATGGAGGTGGGGTCTGCACGTCGGTAGGTCTCTGCTTGTGTAGATCTCTAGGGGTATAGGTCTGTGCTTGACTAGGTGTGTAGGTATGTGGGGACGGGGGGCGGGGTAAGTACAAGACAGGCGCAGTACTGACCAGGACATTTGGAGCAGGAATCTTGCAGCACGCGGTAAACGTCACGTATCATTAACGTAATGTCTCTCAGTCTCCCCGACACAGCCGCGTCATTGGCTATGCAGCAACGGTCGCCCTCTGAAACATAAACACCAGATTTTGTTGTACGAGTTGTTTCTAATTGACAATAATAATAATAAGTACAAATAAATATTTAATGAGAATGAAATCTGCTTCACACATAAATTTTGAAATGTGAAAAATCGCGTTGGCTATTCACAGTAGTTGACAAAACATTACCGTGTACAAACGCTAGTTAAGTTGCAGAACATTGCAGCTTGATACATTGTTGGTACAAGTTGAATTGCTAGAACATTTCAGTGTGATACAATACTAACAAAGTTAAGTGGACAGAATATTAAAGTGTGTGTACATTCCTGACACAAGTGAACAAAACATTAAGATGTGTGTACATTACTGACACAAGTGAACAAAACATTAAGGTGTGCGTACATTCCTGACACAAGTGAACAAAACATTAAGATGTGTGTACATTACTGACACAAGTGAACAAAACATTAAGGTGTGCGTACATTCCTGACACAAGTGAACAAAACATTAAGATGTGTGTATATTACTGACACAAGTGAACAAAACATTAAGGTGTGTGTACATTCCTGACACAAGTGAACAAAACATTAAGATGTGCGTACATTACTTATACATATATATCAGGAGAAGTATAGTATAGGGCGCAATATAGAGCAGTATAGTACCGCTAGCTAAGTTCCGCACCCATTGTGCAATAGTTGTTTACGACCTATTAAGATGTGGGTCACTCAAAAAGGTGAAGGACGTGGAAGGGAGAATGGCAGGATGGGGAACCGCTGTCTGGTCATTTCGTGTTCCGTATCGTGACGTAGTAGAATCCGCTAGCTGACCTAAAGTCCATTCATATGTACTTATCAATGAACTAAAATCCGCAGACGCACATTTCACGACACCCCTGTCCACGGACTAACTTCTTGCGTTCGTTGATACCGCGCACGTATTACGAGAGTGGTGGTAACTACAACTGACTTCTCTAAAATATTGTATTTCTTACTTATGAAATGTTGTGTAAAATATTTATGTGATTTGTTAAATGACTGTGTGACTAGTGTATTTTTCTCACAGAAGCTAAGTGGCATTAGCGATGATTGCATTTCTGTAGAAATGTTGAGATGGCATAATTGTGTGTATTCGCCGTCTTCACGCTTGTTAAACTATTTGTAGCAGGTGGAGCTAAACAGAGAGAAAATGATTGTTTAATAAGTATTGCTGTGAACCGCTTGCTAAATATATTGTAACTGAGAATGTATGCATTGTAAAGTAAAATCATTGTTATCCACTTGTAAATATTTTATTGACTTATGACTTGTAAGTTAGCGTGTAGCTAACGAGTTGTAATGAATTTATAAAGAGTAGTCTATCACTGTCACCACAAAGCCCAAATAATTATTCATCTTAGTAGGTTACTATAGAAGAATGATGTATTCATTACAGCTGTTTCCACACCTAAACTACGTCAGTTTAGGAGCCTTTGATGACAACACCTAGCGCCACCTATCTGGAACAGAGTTGGTCATACTTGGAAGACAACTGCAAAGTGACATCACTGCTGACCTGAGCATAGTGAGCTGTTGCAGATCTTCATGAGACTCTAGCTAAATGTGCTCTCTCCCAAAGAACTGATCAATCTAACAAACACTATACAAATAATTGAGCAAGGCAGGATAGACAAACTCTCAAACTTTTCTGCGATTGAACTGATGTCTTTTTATTACAATTATTGTTATTAAATTTTACTTGTTATCTTCAGCTAATGTTATACAATTTGTTGTAATATCGACTGTAAAAGCTGGTATAAGGGTGGAGCTGGAGAAATAAATCATAATCATAACTAATAAATATAGGGGGAGATAACGTTACCAGCTTGGGCACGTCAGCTGATTTATCTGTTGGTGTGTCACTGAATAATAGCCCAAATCTTTGGCATATTCGTGGAAGAAGTCAGGCCATCCGATTGTTGATAGTATTAGAAGAGAATCGATAACCACTATTGATATTTGGGAAATCTAATATAGTGACATAACCGGACACGTGACAATATATATGTACATAAAAATATTACAGTGTATATACATTACTGACACAAATGGCAAGAACATTAGAGCTTGCATGCTTTACTAACACAAGTGGCAAGAACATTAGAGCTTGCATTGTTTGTGTTAGTAATTAGTAATTGTTTGTGTTAATAATTAATTGTAATTGTTTGTGTTAGTAATTAGTAATTAAGACTTGAATGAGAGTGAGTGTGATGGTGCTGTTCCACTTTTCCTCATCTCCCTAAACTGTCTTAATGAGCGCGACATCGTTCAAGTGAGCAATTATGAACGATGTATAAAAGAGGAACGTTGTTGTGTCATGCCCAATCTGACAACTTGTTACAGATCACACAGCTAAAGGAAAGGCCACTCGATGACTGTTTTCGTTTGTTCATTGCTATAGCATGTTGCTATTGTCGTTAATGTTAGTGTGAACTGTTACTCGTTGTTGTAAAATATTCCTTCTCAACCTGCTCTACTAAAGTTAGCATCTTTCAATATGTTTGACGCCAAAATATTCTGATTCAGTTATCAGAGTGTGAAGTTTCTTTCCTTGCGGATGGATTAAGAAATGGTTGTATGTTTATTTTCTGACAAGCACAGTGCTATGTAATCAATCAGACAATAAAAATATTAACACCATAGAACAAAACCTTTTGGACAAGGCTGTGGGAAGCGTTTACTCGATCACGCACATCCGGTCCATTGACCTATTAAGTATAGACAATAAATATTTGTCTCAAATGTTTCCGGTTTTGACAATGTTCTTTTTCTTTCAGCGTTGAGAAATGTATTCAAGTGGGAATATGGTAATAAGTTGCACTCATACAATTATCAAAGTGAGTTTTCTCCCCTTTAAATGTATTTGAACTGACTACAGTTTGATTATTTTATTACGTATAGCTAGCTACGTGCCGAACTACTTGTTGGGAAGGTTTGCAGTTTGTAAATTCAGTTAGGTCTTAAGCAATAAACAAAAATGTCAATTAAAAAAGCGAAAAAAATACGCTATGTGCACTTATGAGAGATTATTTATTTCTCATTCCTTAACTTTTTCATTAATAGGCTGTGTTCTCGCTGTCAGGTAAAACAAACCTCTATTTGTAGAGACCTGTGGGATCGAAAAACTTAAAGCGACTGTTCGCGCCTTGTCGGTTAGGGATTCTATTTTAATTTTTTTTTTAACTAAATGTATAACGCTGCACAAAGCTTCTCATGAGAATTCTTTTACATGAGTCATCATTTCGGCAAAACAGAGCTGTCGATTGTTTAAAAATGTATTTTGTTTATTTATTTTTGTTTTGCTTTATAGTACTATAACAAAAGAGTAGCATGAGACTTTTTTTTTTTGACGTCTAAAATAAAAAGGACAGACAGCTTACTGTTTATAATAGTTAATGAGAACCATTACAAGTAGAGCTTGTATACAAAGTATTATTTTTACCCTATGTTAAAGCGAGCGTGAGTGAGTGAGTGAGTGAGTGAGTGAGTGAGTGAGTGAGTGAGTGAGTGAGTGAGTGAGTGAGTGAGTGAGTGAGTGAGTGAGTGAGTGAGTGAGTGAGTGAGTGAGTGAGTGAGTTTATAGGAAAATGCATGAACGTACACCGCACTCTTGTACATAAAAGTTTGTCAATTTTCGAAGTAGTTTATTTCGGCAAATGAACTGGCAGAAGTCATGTCTGACGGACGTTAGTGTTTTCCGAGCTCCAGCTCTGACATTTTTGTAAAGATTTTGGTGAAAGGTTACTTCCGCCGTACAAGATCGTTTCCATGCCTCTATCATGAAAGGGAAGGGGGTTGCATTCTTAGCAATTATTTTTTTAAATTATAATTGTTATGTAAATAATGTAATATGGTATTCTTTATTTTAAACTTTAATCCTAAATTGATGAACACGACTTTATCTTTGTTAGTGTGCTATTGTTAATTGTTATATACAATGTAGCGTCTCCATAATAGTGTTGATAGTAAGTGCAGCGTCTATTCGCATACTGTTAGCGTATTGATTGCCAATTATAGTTGTAGTCAGGATCTGTTCGCATACTGTTAGCGTATTGATTGCCAATTATAGTTGTAGTCAGGATCTGTTCGCATACTGTTAGTGTATTGATTGCCAATTATAGCTATAGTCAGGGTCTGTTCGCATACTGCTAGTGTATTGATTGTCAATTATAGTTGTAGTCAGGGTCTGTTCGCATACTGTTAGTGTATTGATTGCCAATTATAGCTATAGTCAGGGTCTGTTCGCATACTGCTATTGTATTGATTGTCAATTATAGTTGTAGTCAAACCCCTAGTCGCACAGTTAGCATCATTGTTGCGTAATTTGTTCGTATTTGCTTTTTACTGAGTCGCGTTTTTCCTGTGTGAGGACGCCAGTCAACTCAAACGATCACAGAGGGAGTACCTCATTGTCGCCCCTAAATAACAATAGTCGAATATGTGTACCGGTACCTAAAGGTGAATTAGCGCGTGACGCCGAATTGCTTCTCAACTAATTGCATGAATATAAGTCACCCAAGTTATCTTAGGGCTGTATGTTCACTGCACCGCTCTTGAGAATACATTATAATACTGTCCTGGATTTTGAACTCTGGTAATAATTTTTTTCGATGCAATATCGGTCAGTTGCATATATTTTTCTTTTGGAAACAGCAATCGGATTATTATGTAGTATACAAAGTCAATTTGCAGTTTCCCTTTGTTTTCATAATGTAAATTCAATACTTATTTGTAATTATTTGTCTTAAGATTTTTTTTCTAGCTCATTCATAATCAGCCGACACCGATTCTTCCGTTCAGCATGTTTACTTTGTTCCTTAACATACGCCCATGACACCCGCAGAGAGAGGGCGGTTGAAGGCGCGCGCAAAACTGGTGCGACCTATTTCACCCCCTTCCGCCAGCCTTCCCGCCTTCCACTTCACATACAACTTTTGGGGCATTCCAGTTCAGAGAACGTCTGATGATGAAATGATCAACGCAAGCTCCAGTGGTGACGTAAAAAAAATGCTTTCAATCCCCTCCCCCATAAGGTCCATGGATAACGTCTATAAATAGCTTCAGCCTTTCTGCGTCTGAGATGTCATGCTTACGAAAATTAATGCTCTTTATTTCTATGCATTTTGTTTCACATCTCTAAAGGCGGCAATTACTGTAAGGGCAAAAGGGTATTCCATTATTAGTTTCGTTTATTGTTTCCATCACAAAACAGTCAAATTAATTTATTTTATTATTAAGGTAAACAAACGGGAGGGACATCTATGCCTATAACAATGCAGACATAGAACAGATTTGTTGTGCCGTAACATCTTTCCTTGCAAGGACACTTCGAAGGGGAAGAAAAAAAGAGAGCTGTCTTAATTAGATTATCTGTTGATGAATCAGTCAAACATATTTCGTCATCGAGGCCAGTCTATCTATCTGTCTATCTGCCTGTCTATCTATCTATCTATCTATCTATCTATCTATCTTTCTTTCATTCTTTCTTTCTCTCTCACACACACGTACATGAGGAGATAATCAGGCGAGATAATGCAATTAAATAAGCTTGGGGGAAATGTTTGTTATCGATTTTCCCTGTAAAACTGTAACTATAAACAAAGATGTGATAATCAAGCAGTCGCCGTGTTATAATACAAAAATAGCCTATGTGTTGTGCAACTGGACTTAAAAGGAAGTAGTATTTTATTTATTTAAGGGAGGGTGTCTATGTGGGGTGGGGTGTGCGTATTCGATGACGGAGAATATGAATGACAGTGACACTAAGCCGACAGGTATGAGCAGAACGAAGCCTATAAGATATTCGTGCTTTTTAAAAATAAAATATGCTATGTTCCCTTGCAGTTAGCCGAGGTGCACAAGTATTGCTGACATCCCTCTTATCGTTAAGGAGATGTAAAGAGAACGTCTGATGATGAAATGATCAACGCAAGCTCCAGTGGTGACGTAAAAAAAATGCTTTCAATCCCCTCCCCCACTATTATGTGAAGAGTGGTTTCAGCTTTCGGTGAATCAAATTCCAACAGCGCTCAAAAAAAAAAAACTTTCAGTACTTCAAATATACAGTAAAGTACAATTTGTGCGCAGTATGAATTAAGTGTTTATAGAAATAAAATTTCAGTATTTTTGAAGTACTAAAGTATTATTTTAGTGAAGTTAAATTTCATCCACAATGAAGTAATATTTAAGTGTTGGGTTAGGAACTGTTTAAGACTTTAAGTGTTCAGTTAATAGTGAAGTGATAATTCAGTGTTCAGCAAAGTAATATTATGAACAGAGGTAATATTTCAGTGAATTATTACTTCAGTCTTCAGTGAAGTAATATTTCAGTGTTCAATGAAACAGTATTTCAGTCTTCAGTGAAGTAATATTTCAGTGTTCAATGAAACAGTATTTCAATCTTCAGTGAAGTAATATTTCAGTATCCAATGAAACAGTATTTTAATATTCAAAGAAGCAGTTGTAAACTCAAATAACATAAGTAATAATTCATTATTATATTTTTTAATTAATTATTTAATCTTCTGAATTTAATTAAGTGTCTGTCACTCTTGTTTTAGAGATTTCTTTCTGAACCATTGTTAAGTCAGGATAGAAAATACCTGTCAAAGTTCTAAGTAAGAATGGACTGTCCAGTCGAGCGATATTTATACAATTATGTAATCGGCACTACATAGAATAGTCACAATTAAATGAAACATGAAAATGTTTTTTTTTATCGAGTGGACAAGTGTTCGCCATTTGAGAAATGAAAATAATAGAAAGATTGCTAAGGGGGGGGGGGCTTTACCTGGGCCATTCAAGCGAAACACAATCTTTTCCTCCAGCTAGAACAATGAAAGCAATTAGATACATTTATATACTCAAACCCATCACTTACTAAGAGTCCCGATGGGGAGGGGGGAAGGCTAAAGTTGGTAAACAGCACATTGGGTATATATTGGAATATTTAATATCTTGTAACTTTTGAACTTTGTGCACTTAGAAAATGATAGAGATGAAATTTTCCCTACTCTGAGATGTTTATTTAAAATTTTGCCTTTTATTTTAGAGTTGAACTGTGATGCTCTAAGACCCATAATTAAATTGCTGTAAGTAGAATTACTTAGATAAGATTGTATAATTGCAATCTCCATTTTCAGGAAATCCTCCAAACTGTAAATCTAGGATAGGAAACTTCTCTAGATGAAATTGTATACTTATCATACTTAGAATTGAAGCTCCATGGGGAATATGCTAACTGTATTTTTCTTCTTTTCTCAGATAAATCAATCGATTATATTTCTGACTATGTTTATTTGGCTGAAAAATGTTTAGGTTCACAGATACAATGTATGTGGGGGTAATAGAAGTAGTATGATGAGAATAGTGGTAATAGGAGTAATCTGGAAATAGCTGGTAGGGTTAGTAGTAATAATAATGTGTCAATAGTGGTAGTATGGAAATAATAGTATTATTATTGGTAATAGTAAACGTAATATTTGAAATCGTTGTTATATGGAAATCGTGGTAATAAAGTGGTAATATGGAAATCGTGGTAATAGTAGTAGTAATACGGAAATAGTGGTAGTATTAGTAGTAATTGTAATGTGTCAATAATGGTAGTAATAATGTGGAAATACTAGTAATATTTGTGGTAATATGGAAATAATGGTAATATTAGTGGTAATATGTAAATAGTGGTAATAGTAGCTGTAATAGTAATATAGAAATGGTGGCAATAGTTGTGGTAATATGGATATGTTGGTAATGGTGGTAGTAATGGGAGATGCTTGTAATAGTAGTGGCAATATGGAAATAGTGGTAATGCTTGAGGTAATGTGGAAATAATGGTAATAGTAGTAATATGGGAAATAGTGGTATCGGTAGTGGTAATGTGGAAATTATGGTAATAGTGATAGTAATAATAAAATTATGGTAATAGTAGTGGCAATATGAAAATAGTGGTAATAGTAGTGGCAATATGGAAATAGAGGTAATAGTAGTGGCAATATTGAAACAGTGGTAATAGTAGAAGTAATAGTGATAAAACTGAGTGAAGCACACTGTTGACGGTAAAAACTGAAATACATTATTTATTGTTAGTTTGTGTATCTTGCAAAATAATATATACTACATTACTTCGGTGGTTCACACCTACGCGCTATGTGAAACTAAAAGAGAAAAGCTGATATGTGTCACAGTCTGATAAAATTGTCCGACTTCGTGACCCACTTGCCTTGTTTACTTCAAATTCGAATATTTGAAACCCTTGGCCCTTTGTTCCAAGCTTCCTTTTTCTAGGTGCTTCTAGAACAGGTCAAGATGTTATGTAACTTTAGGACCATTGTCCAGTTCTCGAACCAACCACATGCTTTGCGAACAGTCACGTGATACGCAATATACCTTTCTATATATGTACCCACACGCTTCCGCTCCCTCACTTCGAGCACATTTTAGCTAATTCCATCAGCTTACTCGGGTCGTGAGAGGCAGCCGGCGCCATAGAGAATCAAGGTACCCTTCGACTTCTCTCAAAGGTATCATTTTATTTAATAGTATTTGCCTATGTATTGTTTAAGTATGTATTTGTGCTATGTATTATATGATTTCCATATACACTTGAGCATGGTTCAGAGAAATAGCTGAAACCCTATAAGTTACGGAATATAAATTTATTGTAACCATTTTTCCATTTCTGTACTTTAATTTATATTGTTTTAATTCACTAAGAGCCAGAATGTTGCGCTCGATATGAATTCTTCATGTAATTCAATTATTGCGTGTAATTTTAATTGTAAATTGTGAAGCGCTCTGTCGGCTTGAATTACCCCTTGTATGAACATTAATTTAACGTTGTATCTATTTTATTGCTTCATACGTCATGACTGTTAAATGGAACACATGTGAGACGATTATATTTTTTCTAAAAATAATTGTAAGCGACGCGAGGTCGAAACTCTTTGTTCAGCGCATTTAATTGAGCCATGCCTAGGTAGGACCTGTTAGGTTGAGAATTATATCCAAACACGTTGCATCCACAGGTCGGCTCATGGTTCATGTTCACCCATGCCTCACCTGCATTAGCTTATTGGTGTAAGCGTGTCGAAATCCACTCTGAGGGCCATGCTGCAAAAATTCCAGTTCCTAGCCACTAACAAAGGGACATCATTCCTTATGCACCACGTGTGTCGTTAAAGGGGGACTGAGGGAACGAATCAGCATGACTGAGTGTTGAGACCAAGGATACAAGAATAGAGCTAAGTGCAAAATCAAGTGTACAGATCTCAAAGGAACACTTTTCTGGCAATTTAGATTGACAAAAATCAGGCATAGGCGCGTAAAGACAGAGTGAAGACTATTCGCGTTGCATTCGATTTATTGTTAATTTGTTAAACTTTATTAAATCTTATTTTCTTTGTTAATACCTCTTAGTAGTTGATTTCTATGCACAATAGACCAATTAGATTAATTCTTAGATTTGAATGGGGGCGGATGAGCAGAAAGATTGATGACGAGTGCATATTAATTTAGAGGGACTTAACTGTTTTCAAATCTAGCTAAAAGTTCGCAGTTTATTAGTCTGTAAATTTGTCGTCTGAACTACAAGACGCACTTTTAATTAGTCAGATAATAAATTGAGCAACCAGTCTGCGTAGAATATGAGAGGAAGAATTAATTATATTTAAAGTCTTTTAATTATTCTAAGCAGGGTCTTTAAATAAATACTGGAAACGTAACAAGTGTGGGTCGTCGCGGGATTGATATGTATTAAATTGTAAATTGTAACATTTTTATACATAGGGCGCATCATAACCTAGAAACGAACGAACGAACAGAATTGCCAATTGTTCTTTTGATTTTTGTATCACTGATTTTCTTTGCTTTTGTTGTGACATGTGCATGTATTCTTTTGCAGAGTAGCGTGCATGTTAGTTAATGTTGATATATTTAAGCGTAGTTAAATATGTCATGTTAGCTATTGAATGATTTATTTAGTATTGTATTACTGAGTACTTCATTGTGAGGAGTCGAAGGTTATACCGCCAGCTAGGAGAGTTATCGGTAGTAACAGACTTCGGACTATTATATTTAGGGTGCTAGATATAATGTGTAATGTTGTATGGTAGGAGCCGTGACATTACGAAAGTCTTGGAACAGCGGACACTGTGACAAGCAGGTGAAACGTGTAAAGAGTTAACGCGTAATTTATTTCGGAAGGTGTTCTGAGTAAATTAAATAATTTTTGTAAGGTTGTAGCCTAAAAGTTATTTTCGGGATAAGCGGAGTTATCGCCGACGGTTAAAACACACAATTCACGAGATACATTCTTATTGTAGCCAGCGCGCTAAGACAGTAAAATGGATCGCAAACAGGTTATCGAAGACCTGAAAGAAACCGGTATCATGATAGGATACCAGGGTGACGAACTGACTAGCTACATTAAAACTGAGCTAGAGAAAGCGGAAAAAGCGGAAAAAGAGAGACAAGAGATAGAAAGGGAAGAACGGTTAGCTGCCCGCGAAGCAAAAAAATTAGAGGCTGAAAGACTAGCCGACATCGAAACAAAACGTATCGCAGCGGACACAGAAGCCAAACGCATCGCCGCAGACGCGGAAATAAAACGGTTAGAATGGGAAGTAAAGAAACTAGAAGTTACCAATCCAAACCGTGATCGCAGAAGCAGTGGTGATTCGCGTTCTAGCGATGGAAATAATCACAGTAGAATTGAAAATATCATTCCAAAGATAAATATGGTCCCATTTGATGAGAACAAAGATCAAATAGACGCGTATTTAAAAACGTTTGAAAAGTTAGCCAGAGCAACGAACATTCCAGCGGAACATTGGGCGATAAATTTATCGGGGTTATTGCAGGGCAGTGCGAAAAACGAGTTCAATAAGCTTAGCGATTCTGAGTCAGATAATTACGACACAGTCAAGGCCGCATTATTGAAACGTTACAAACTCACAGCAGATACATACCGACGTAAGTTTAAACAGGCCACTAAAGCCAGTTCAGAGACGCACGCACAGTACATACGGCGCGTAGCTGACTTGTTCCAAAGATGGATAGATCTAGCCGAAACTCCACAGACGTACGCAGGTCTTAGGGATGAAATGGTAAAAGACCACATTCTCGGGTCGTACAAATCAGATCTACTGATTCACTTAGCAATAAGGGAAAAATCTACGCTAGAGGAGATAGGCAACGCCGCCGATCGCTTTGATGACGCACATTCTCAATTCTCGAACGCACACGCGAACAACAAGTCTCGACCGAACGAACCGCAGACTCGAAAGGATAAGAAAAATGACGGGAAGGCACCTAATGAGCGTGATGATAAAACATCTAAACCCGACACTAAAAACAAGTCCGACAAACAGAAAGATAAAAAGAATCTTGCATGTTACACTTGTGGTGATAGTGGCCATTTTTCACGAACATGTCCTGAAAAGAAAACAGCTAAAGTTTACGCAGTAGAAAGTCATACACCTAAAACAGAAAAGTCGAATCGAACACCAGTACAGGCAAACGGTCACGATACAATCGCTTTGCTTGATACAGGGTGTGAGCTAGACGCTATTGTAAATGCATCATTAGTTAACCGTACCGACTACACAGGGGAGACAATCTCTGTCACCTTTGCAAACGGCGAACAAGACATTTTACCAGTAGCTGAAGTCTCGATTGTTTCAGACTTTGTAGAAGGAACAGTCAAAGCGGCAGTTATGGAAAACTCACCGCATGACGTGATCCTTGGTTGCAAGTATGTTTTGCCGTGCAAAAAACAAACTTCAACTGAACCACCACTGGTTAACGCTGTAACCAGAGCAGCGAGTAGTAAAGACAAATCTGTAACTGCACCGATGTCTGCCGCACCAGCCGTAGATAAAGCAACAGTTAGCGAGATTAAAATATTACAAGCTGAGGACGAAACACTAGACAAGTTACGCAGACAAGCTGTACTTGTTAGTGACGTCAACACTGACGATTCGAATAAGAAAGCGTGCATTATTCTGAAAAAGGGTTTATTGTACCGCTATTCGAAAGTGGGAGACGAATTTCGGAAGCAATTAGTCGTTCCACAAACCAAACGAAATGACGTATTACGATTAGGTCACGAGAGTCTTTTTGGTGCACACATGGGTGTACAAAAAACAACTAGTCGTATTACAAGTGAGTTTTATTGGCCGGACATCACTGCCGATATCCGTAGATTCGTGTTAAGTTGCGACACATGCCAGAGAACACAGTCTAAAAATTCAATCAGACCCGCACCGTTAGGAGAGCCTGAACTGATCAGTGAACCCTACAAGCGCGTAGCATTGGATTTGATTGGGCCTATAATACCCACATCAACGAGAGGTAATCGATACGTGCTGACCACTATTGATTACGCAACAAGATTCGCCGACGCAGTACCATTGAAAAATATTGATACTGAAACTGTCGCCGAAGCCCTTTTCGGTCTTTGGAGTCGTGTTGGAATTCCTACTGGAATTTTGACGGATCAGGGGAGTCAATTCATAGGCAACGTAATGAAGGAAGTAAATCGCTTACTTTCCATCAAACATCTTACTTGCACACCATACCACCCCCAGGCAAATGGTCTGATTGAAAAATACAATGGGACATTAAAAACAGCACTTAAAAAGCTCGCCACAGATAAACCGAAAGACTGGGACAGATACATCCCTGCCCTACTATTTGCATATAGGGAGGTGCCACAATCTTCCACCGGGTTCTCACCATTTGAGCTACTTTACGGACGTACTGTACGCGGACCGATGATGATTTTGAAGGCACTTTGGACTGATGAAAAGACAGATGACGAAGTTAAGACAACTTATACATACGTCACTGACTTAAGAAACCGTCTTGAAACTATAGGCAAGATAGCACGGGAAAACTTGACGATAGCTCAGTCTAGACAGGCAGAATATTACAATAAGCACACCAAACCTAGAGAATTTGAAGTTAATGACAAAGTGTTACTGTTGCTTCCTGAAGCACATAACAAACTTCAGATGAAATGGAAGGGGCCCTTTGTAGTTACCGCCAAGCTAGGGGGACTGAACTATAAGGTGCAGACAGGAAAGAGAGAGAAAATCTTTCATGTTAACCTACTCAAAAAGTACATAAGCCGTGAGGATCAAACCACTCAAGCTGATTTTGTCGTAGCGACGATAGTTACAGAAGACGAGGGGGATACTGATTGCGTCACTGGTACTTTACCAAACTGTCCTCTACAGACGGACGAAACTGTCAAAGACGTTAGGGTAAATGAAGCCTTGACAGAAAGACAGAAAAAAGAAGTGAATGAATTGCTTAATGAGTTCTCATCTACTCTGACAGACAAACCAGGGTTGACAGACTTAATAGAATTTTCACTGAAGCTGACTGACAACAAACCGATACGTTTGAAGCCGTATCCGTTGCCACACGCTAAGATAGATGACGTTAGACGTGAGATTAAGACTATGCTAGATCTAGGGGTCATAGAGAAGACTGACAGTGCCTACGGATCACCCATCGTGTTGATTAAAAAACGTGATAACTCGTTCCGTTTTTGCGTAGACTACCGCAAACTCAATCAAGTGACAGAGTTTTGTGCCGAACCTCTTCCTGATCCGGATCTCATCTTCACTAAGCTAGCTAACGCTCATTACTATACCAAAATAGATTTGTCACGCGGTTTTTGGCAAATCAAGGTCAAGGACACTGATCGACACATACTAGCTTTCACTACACCAGTAGGAAACTACACATGGAAAGTTATGCCTTTCGGAGTTTCAAACGCTCCAAGCATTTTTTCTAAAATGATGCGGTCATTGTTAGAACCACTGTACGGACGTGGAGTTGAGAACTTCATGGATGATTTAATTCTAGGCACCCAGACATGGGAGGAGCACTTAACACTCTTACGAGATGTGCTAGCCAGATTAAAGCAAGCCAACCTCACTGCCCGCCCTACGAAGTGTGAAATAGCACAATTCTCCTTAGACTTCTTGGGACACAAGTTGAGTCATGGAACTATGTCGCCAAGTGAAGCTAAGATAGCACAACTTAAGGACACTTCACAACCGCTAACAAAAACACAAGTTAGAAGTTTTCTTGGTCTTGCTAATTACTACAGAAAATTCGTACCAGATTTTAGTGCCATTGCATGTCCTCTGACTGACTTGACACGTAAGAATATGCCTACAAAGGTAGTGTGGACTGATGCATGCCAAAACGCTTTTGACACACTGAAATCTAGACTGACTTCAGATTTAGTTGTTAAACTGCCAGATCTGACAAAACCATTCTTGTTAAGGACTGATGCTAGCAACACAGGATTAGGAGCAGTGTTATTACAAGAACACAATGACACCAAACACCCAGTTGCATATGCAAGCCGTAAACTCACAACTACTGAACAGAAATATTCCACCAGTGAAAAGGAATGTCTTGCAATAGTTTGGGCCATAAAAAAGTTCGAAAACTATTTGTACGGAAAAACCTTTGTCATTGAGTGCGATCACCAGCCGTTGGCCTTTCTCGGACAGGCGCAATTTACGAACAGCCGTTTAATGCGTTGGTCTTTGTTTCTGACACAGTATGACGCAAATATTCATTACATCAAAGGGTCTTTGAATGTTGGCGCAGATTACATGAGTCGTGCTTGATGCCATCAAGTGCCGGTACTGATAGAATGTTGTTTAATCAATTAACTGAACCCTACGGATTCCTTCCTGTAAATATGAAATATAGTTGCACACTTTATTTCTAGGAATGTCGAAATTTTTTTTGTGTAAATTTTTCTTCATTGTGGACTTCTACATTTTATCATACATAATTTGTAGGAGGCATTTTATCTTTGGCAAGATAAACGCCTCAAAAGCAAGGGGGTGTCACAGTCTGATAAAATTGTCCGACTTCGTGACCCACTTGCCTTGTTTACTTCAAATTCGAATATTTGAAACCCTTGGCCCTTTGTTCCAAGCTTCCTTTTTCTAGGTGCTTCTAGAACAGGTCAAGATGTTATGTAACTTTAGGACCATTGTCCAGTTCTCGAACCAACCACATGCTTTGCGAACAGTCACGTGATACGCAATATACCTTTCTATATATGTACCCACACGCTTCCGCTCCCTCACTTCGAGCACATTTTAGCTAATTCCATCAGCTTACTCGGGTCGTGAGAGGCAGCCGGCGCCATAGAGAATCAAGGTACCCTTCGACTTCTCTCAAAGGTATCATTTTATTTAATAGTATTTGCCTATGTATTGTTTAAGTATGTATTTGTGCTATGTATTATATGATTTCCATATACACTTGAGCATGGTTCAGAGAAATAGCTGAAACCCTATAAGTTACGGAATATAAATTTATTGTAACCATTTTTCCATTTCTGTACTTTAATTTATATTGTTTTAATTCACTAAGAGCCAGAATGTTGCGCTCGATATGAATTCTTCATGTAATTCAATTATTGCGTGTAATTTTAATTGTAAATTGTGAAGCGCTCTGTCGGCTTGAATTACCCCTTGTATGAACATTAATTTAACGTTGTATCTATTTTATTGCTTCATACGTCATGACTGTTAAATGGAACACATGTGAGACGATTATATTTTTTCTAAAAATAATTGTAAGCGACGCGAGGTCGAAACTCTTTGTTCAGCGCATTTAATTGAGCCATGCCTAGGTAGGACCTGTTAGGTTGAGAATTATATCCAAACACGTTGCATCCACAGGTCGGCTCATGGTTCATGTTCACCCATGCCTCACCTGCATTAGCTTATTGGTGTAAGCGTGTCGAAATCCACTCTGAGGGCCATGCTGCAAAAATTCCAGTTCCTAGCCACTAACAAAGGGACATCATTCCTTATGCACCACGTGTGTCGTTAAAGGGGGACTGAGGGAACGAATCAGCATGACTGAGTGTTGAGACCAAGGATACAAGAATAGAGCTAAGTGCAAAATCAAGTGTACAGATCTCAAAGGAACACTTTTCTGGCAATTTAGATTGACAAAAATCAGGCATAGGCGCGTAAAGACAGAGTGAAGACTATTCGCGTTGCATTCGATTTATTGTTAATTTGTTAAACTTTATTAAATCTTATTTTCTTTGTTAATACCTCTTAGTAGTTGATTTCTATGCACAATAGACCAATTAGATTAATTCTTAGATTTGAATGGGGGCGGATGAGCAGAAAGATTGATGACGAGTGCATATTAATTTAGAGGGACTTAACTGTTTTCAAATCTAGCTAAAAGTTCGCAGTTTATTAGTCTGTAAATTTGTCGTCTGAACTACAAGACGCACTTTTAATTAGTCAGATAATAAATTGAGCAACCAGTCTGCGTAGAATATGAGAGGAAGAATTAATTATATTTAAAGTCTTTTAATTATTCTAAGCAGGGTCTTTAAATAAATACTGGAAACGTAACAATATGCAGCAGACGTACTGTTGTCGTGCGGCAACTTGCATCCTTCGCTTAGCAGGTTCTTGAGGTCGGTCATCCATGTCAGCAGTTCTGGTGCCACGTCATGAAGTGGGCACTGCTCCCGCGGTTCTCCTCGCACTGCACACAGAATGATTTGCGTATATCGGTCAAACGTGTTTTCTGTTTAAAATTGGTCGACAGATCATTGAAACAGTCATTCTTATTACGTCAAAAAGACAGGTCACTGAGACAGCCATTTTTATTACGACACAAAGATCATTGGGACAGTCATTCTTATTATGACAAAAAAGACAGGTCATTGAGACAGAAATTCTTATTCGACAAAAATTAAATGTCATGGAGACAGAGTCATTCTTATTACGACATAATTGAAAGGTCATTGAGACAGTCATTCTTATTACGACAAAAAATTACAAGTACCAGTGGGCATGACAAAGTGGAAAGATAAATAGATAGATAGATAGATAGATAGATAGATAGATAGATAGATAGATAGATAGATAGATAGATAGATAGATAGATAGATAGATAGATAGATAGATAGATAGATAGATAGATAGATAGATAGATAGATATCACAGAAATAAACAAGAAAGACAGAGAAAGATGTAACAATATTTCTACAGAAGAGATGAAAATAATTATTTTAAATGGTTTGGTGTAATGTGAAAGAAGTTAAATGAATTCTCTATGTTGACTGAGAACTAAAAACTATACAGCATGTAATAGTAAAAGAAAAATAAGGGGATAGTGTTTTTACTTTTTAAATTGGAAAACTCATACGGTGTTTGTAGAAAGATTGCATTTTGTTCTGTTTGTGATATTCACTAATTTGTGGTGCGTTGTAAGCAATGGGCTATATATAAATGTCAAGGACATCCAATGATAGCAAACGTTGCTGATATGTCGCTAATGGAAGTTGCATGGCGACCATTTTGAAAACGGAAACCTAACACAACAGTTCTGACGACAGTTGGAAAGTATTCACTAGTTTCCAGATATGCTTTAGTAAGCTTTGTAGATTTAATAATCAAATTTAATTAATTTTATTATACATTTATTATAATAATTTTTGTTTTTAGCATTGGGTAAGGATAGAGTATTTTATATTTTAAATGCTTGAAATAAACATTCTTGAAAATATTAATTTGTAACATTAACTTATAGAATACAATCATTAAATAATGTTAACAATAGTTTGCCACCTCATTTAAAAACAATGATTTGTGGGGAAAAAATCTAATCATTGTTTTTGTTTTAATTTATATTTCGAATTTATTAGTGTTTCTGCGCGCGCATATGTGTGTGTGTGTGTGAAGGCATTTCATCTGTGTCACTAGTGGAAGCTTCAGTGCACCTGGGTGGAAACCAAACATTGAAAATAACAGTGCTATAGACAATGTGCTGAGAAGTATTCATTATTAACAAAATATAACACACATACACTTGCAAATATGTTTCTATAAATTATACAGAGCAGATTTCTTTTGCAAGGTAAGAAAAATATATATGATAGAGAGTATGTATGCATTAAAATTTACATAAATAAGTATACTAAATATAATTTCCACTCATCACTTTTATTGAAATTTATTGAAATAAATATACTAAATATAATTTCGTCACTTTTATTTAAATTTACTGAAATAAATATACTAAATATAATTTCGTCACTTTATTTAAATTTACTGAAATAAATATACTAAATATAATTTCGTCACTTTTATTTAAATTTACTGAAATAAATATACTAAATATAATGTCGTCACTTTTATTTAAATTTACTGAAATAAATATACTAAATATAATTTCCACTCATCACTTTTATTGAAATTTAGCTCATGTTCTTCTACTTTGTCAGTGTAAACTTAAAGCATAATTAATATTATAATTATTTTGTATTTCACTATACCTTATATTAATATAGGAGAAAATCAGATTATAGAAAATCTTTCATTTTTTATAAAGCATTAGATTCGTTAGTTTTTAACTGGTTTACATTGTAACTGAAAATATTTCTTTGATGATGCATTGAATGATTAATTATTCGACACGAGAGTCACCACGTTACAAATGTGTACTTGTACTTTATTTTGATAAAATGTTTTGTTAATATATGGTTCAGCAGGAAAAAAACATTTTTTGAAGGAAACAAATTCCTGACAAGCAACTTTTGAATGGTCTAGGTACAATTCATTTCATTTAAATTAGGGCCTTGTTTTGGGGCACACTTAGACTACCTTAATCCTAATTGTTTTCTTTCATTAATATAGTGTGAATTGATAAAGAATGCAATTCTTAATTATAATTTGAAATAAATTGTAATTAATTAAACAGAATTATTATCTTTATACATTTTAAACCATGGCTATCAAATCTGATTTTTCCTTATTAGTTTTGAGTTTCCCTGTCCACTTTTCTGACTGGTTTATCACTATGTAATGGTAAAACTTAAACCATTCATTAATTAACGATTTCTTTTAACTAGTACATTTACATAAGATAATTATTTTTTAAAGTCACTTTATACTTTATAGTCATAGCATTTTCATGACAGTTATTCAGCACTTTTGGTTTAATAATTATAAATATAGTTGTAAATTATAGAATTATATCTAATGAATAATTTATTAGACATTTCTTGTAACTATTTTGATTCTAATATTTGGAAGTGATAAACTTTTTATATATTTTAAGTGATCAAATTAAACATTATTTAAATTATTTGGAACGTTACACTTAGAGTAAACAATCACCAAACATTTAATGTCAACAATATTCTGTCATCACATTTCAGAAATTTGTTGTGAATAAAAATTTTTAAACAATTCTAGTCACATTTTAAAAGAGAATTTATTTCTATTTAAGAGGGTAACTTGTATTTTCAAAATCAAAGGGCATTCTACATTATATACCTAATCGTTATGGTAAAACACCCACTTGATCATGATGAGTATGGAAAGGAATACTAAATATGTATTAGTATAAATACGCTAGAAGTGGAGAAAATACTGTTGTAAATTATATTGACTTATTCTAAATATAGATGAATTTTGGAAACTCTGATGTAGAGTTAGCTCGCACAGTAACGATTGTTGATAAATAATACTAATTAAAACATCTTCGATGGAGCTAACTCTATAGCCGTCAATGCACAGTTTAACAAAAAGTATAATGTAGATTGTAGAGAAATAGGCTTGAACGATTTGATTTTTCAAATTCCAACAAATATTGCAATTAAAATGGTCATATTTTAATAAAAATACAAAAAAATAAAAAATAAAAAAAACATTTTTTTCTCTTTCATAAACATAGAATTCTTAAGTAGACCGAGTAAAATATCTACCACATAAGACTCTCGCTTTACAGGTATATTTCAATGAAATTTATTATCTGAAGTGATAGACCTGATAATCGTTTCCCCTCGGTTTTCTATTTTAATATTTATTGAATTGTAGATTCAGGAATTAGGTGTATATCGGAAACGATCGATACCAAACGCATAGTTCATATAGACTGGATTTTCAATATGGCGGATGATGGGTGACAGAGTTTTGCCCTTGTAACTTCTCCATATATAAAGCTCAGTGGTTGTGAGCCAACAACCTCCCCCTCACCATAACACCAGAAACGGCAACAACATCAACGCCACCGCCAGGAACAACAATGACATCGACTACAACCCACGGATCACCGGGTTTGGAGTCCGCCTTTGCCGGCCAGACATGTTTTCTCAACGGGCACACGCAGCAGCAGAAAGGCACCCCCCTCCCTTTCCCCCCTCTCCAAACGCGAAAGCGGCGGAAGTCGGAAGCGTTCCCCACATTCAACAACAAGCCAACAATCAGCGCGAAAGTGGAGGAAGCCGAAAGCGCCCCCCTACATTAACAACAAGCCAACTGTCCCTCCCCCTCCCCAAGCGCGAAAGCGGAGGAAGCCGGAAGCGCCCCCCTACATGACCAACCAGCCTACTGTCTCCGTTCGGATCATGTTGTGATCGTTAGTGTGAGGTTGGTTGTACTGGGTTGCTTAGGGCTGGGTTGTAGTGGGTTGGGTTCCATCAACTGCTTATGTTGAAACTTGTGTTCTGTTCCTAAAATATCCTCAACCAGGAGAAATATCCTCTCTCGCAGTTTACCACTTTAAATGTTCGTCTGCTTAAAGTGGTATTAAATTCTTCTGCACTATCAATCGTGTCCTTAATCTTTTTATCGCTATCAACAACAGATAAGCGCATAGTTTGTACTTAATTTCTAAAACCGAGAAACCTTTCGACTTGTAATCGGATATATTTAAGTGAAGACTAACCAATATTTCACAGATGAAAACTGCTGCATTAGAATTTTTTTACAGTGAAAAGATTCATTTAAAAGCAGGATATTCATTTCACTATACAACAATAGAAAGTTTGTCCTGTAAACAAGAATCTTGATTAATTTAATCGCTTGCCCCCAAAAAATTTCTTTAAATTTGACAATACAGTATATATATTCTCTGGGGAAAATATGAGAACTTGAGTGATTTGACACCAAACACGTCACTTAGGCCAGACAGCGGACAGAAGAAGGTGTATGCATGTGTGCGTATGTATGGGTGCATGCGTATGTGTTTGTGTCTGCGTGCGAGTGTGTATGTATTTGTGTGTGCGTATATGTGCATGTGAGGGTACGAGTTTATGTATGCGTGCGTCTGTGCGAGTGTTTATATGTGCGTGCGTTTGTGCATTCATGTGTGTGTTTGTAAGTGCGTGTGAGTGTGTATGTGTGTATTAAAGCTTGTCAAAGCACGCTGAAACATTTGCTCTTCATTCTTCCAGACGCGTCATAGGTCATCAGTTAAAGTCGCGGGGAAAGATAACCTTGAATTAAATTGCTGGTGTCGGCAGTTTTATGCACGTATGCATTGACTTTTCTCCACCTATCCGTTTATTGTGTCTGCTTATAAACGAGCAGCCTATTCATGACTAACGAAGCCTACGAACCTAGCGGATAGTTATGTGCATGTTGGTTTTGATTGCCTGAGATGGTGCTTTGTGCATGTTGGTTTTGATTGCCTGAGATGGTGCTTTGTAAGCCGTAAGATTGACGTGTGTCATTCGCTATTCATAATTTTCAGCTTAAAGTTATAATAAGACACATTGTAAACTTACAAAACGCATGTTATATAGACAAAATGTTACAGACAACATGTATGCATAACTTAATCTTTAGAAGTCTTTAGTTCTCTCTGTGTTTATTTTCACTCTCGCAAATAAAACAACATAAGAGATGTGCGTTCTGTTAGTGGGTTTTTTTTTTATTTCTTTGTTTCGCAATCGTTCTGCTAGTCAGGGTAAGGGTAACGCAGACACCTGTCATTGTATGGCTACATGAAGATGATTGTCATCATCTTCGTAATTATCATGATGCGTGTTGTGGTGAGAAGTGTAGCGCTAGTTTGGGTTGTGTTGGGTTGGGCTCCATCGGCTGTTGAGATATGATCCATCCACACTCTTAAACAATCTATCCGCTATACAATCGCCTCTTTACGATTTGCGTCTGTCTAAACTGGTACTCATGCATTCTTCACTATCAGACTTGTCATTGCGTATCATCTCTATCGGATCGGATCAAACACAACGTTGCTCTAATGGTTTTCGAATTCAGATCATTATCATAACCAACATGGCCGCAAAGATTCCAGGAGCTATCCGGTATATTGTTACAAACGAAAATTGCGAAATAGTGACTTTAAAAAAATATTAATTACTTTAAAAAATATATCTTTCGTTTCAAAATAACCCTTTGTCAGGTAAGCAAATATTGTAGTTATTTAAAATTTAATGCGTATCACAACCATTTTAAAACGTGACGGGCATGCGTATGACTTGGGTTTAAGTGTGACGAGGCAATCTTAGCGTTGTGACACTAGAAAAGCAGGAAAATCGAGACAGTCACGCCCGATGGAAGGAAAGGCGTCCTACCTTCATAGCTGTCTGTCGTGTGGGTGGGTGTGTACGTGCCTGTGTACGCGTTCGTGTGCTCGTGTTTGTGAGAGAGAGTTTGTGGGTGAGTGAATGTGCTCGGTTGTTGTTGTTGTTGTTTGGGATAGTGTACGTCATGTTTTGGTCAAAAATAAATAGAATATTTTGTATTCCTCCCTGCTGGAGACACGAGGCGTGAGGCGAGCGTATGTAGAAAGAAGAATGTTGAATGTAATTGCTGGTGTCATCTAGACACGCACATATGCATGCAATATCTTTTCATAAACTACCCCGTTACATATCTATTCAAAAATATTCTTTATTTAATGGTTGTCGAGCCTTTTATTACCTATCAGCTCATTCAGTCCAGTATGTGTTACGTTTCCAGTATTTATTTATAGACCCTGCCTAGAATAATTAAGGACTTTAAAATATAATTAATTCCTTCTCTCATATCCTATACAGACTGGTTGCTCAACTTATCATTTGACTAATTTAAAAGTGTGTCTTGTAGTGCAGACGACAAATTTACAAACTGATAAATTGCGAACGTTAGCTAGATTGAAATCGTTAAGTTCCTCTAAATTAATATG
The DNA here is from genome assembly GCA_028829895.1 of Sinotaia quadrata. Classification (NCBI taxonomy): domain Eukaryota; kingdom Metazoa; phylum Mollusca; class Gastropoda; order Architaenioglossa; family Viviparidae; genus Sinotaia; species Sinotaia quadrata. The sequence goes on from CM054179.1 coordinate 123,240,022, forward strand.
CATTCGTTATTATCATTCAGCTCATCCGCCCCCATTCAATCTAAGATAGGTCTATTATGCATAAAAATTAACTACTAAGAGGTTTAACAAAGAAAATAAGATTTAATAAGGTTTTAACAAGTTAACAATAATCAAATACGAGCGCGAATAGTCTATTTCTCAATTCTTTGCACGTAAGTGCTTATTGTTCTTACCGTAGAGATAGCCAATTATGTCCAAGTGATTATTGGATATACTGAGGAATACTCAGCTGTATTGTCTGTATCTGCCTGGTCTCTTTTATTCAGTCCGCCAGTCTATTTCACAGTCACTCTAGCGACGACGCACGTGGCGCACAGGAAAAAGGTGTCCCTTTTATGTTGCTAGTGAACTTGAGTTTCCAGTGGCGTGGACTCTCAGAATAGAACTCACACGTAGAGCTCAACCAGTTCATACCAGTCTCGGTTGGAGACAAAGACAACTTGTCCAATTCAAAGATGCGGACAACAAGCACGGCAAGGTAAAGCAAAACCAAGCCTCAAAGGACGGAACCGACCTGAGGAAAGTAAACGTGTCCTACTATAGTTTCTGATAACACGTTCCCTACTCAAGCACGTCCCAGTTTAAATGCTCTGAATTAGAGATTCGACCTCGCGTCGTTTACAATTAGATTTAGAAAAAGTGTAATCTTCTCACGCATGTTTCATTTAACAGCATGACATATGAATCATAAAATTAGTTACAACGTTGAATTAATGTTCATACAAAAGGGGTAATTCAAACAGCAAAGGCTTCACAATTTACAATTAAGAATACACGCAATAATTGAATTACATGAGAAATTCATATCGAGCACAGGCATTCTGGCTCTTAGTGAATTAAAACAATATAAATTAAAGTTACAATGGAAAAAGAGTTACAATAAATTTATATTCCATAACTTATAGGTTTTCAGTCATTTCTCTGGACCGTGCTCAAGCATATATGGAAATAATATAATACATAGCACAAATACATACTTAATCAAGATATACAAAATGCTATCAGATAAAATGGTACCTTTATGAGAAGTCGAAGTGTATCTTGATTCTCATCTGACTCGTCGGCTGCCGTATGACCCGAGTAGCTTAACGTGGTGACGTGAGCTAATTGTTTCTCGCAGTAAAGGAACGGAAGCATGCACCCACATTTATAGAAAAGCATAAAGCATATCACGTGACTGATCGCGAAGTATGTAGTTGGTTCGAGAACCTGGACAATGGGCCTAAAGTTACATAACATCTTGACCTGTTCTGGAAGCATCTCGATAGGAGAGAGCTTTGAACAAAGGGTTTTTCAAATCTCAATATTTGAAGTAAACAGGCAAGTAGGTCACCAAGTCGGACATTTTTATCAGACTGTGACAGTATGCTGGATACTTTTGATGCATGCTATATGTGAAAATTGCTAGTTATACATACACCTTATGTGGGGATTCGAATTAGGTAACAGTAACCAAACATTCATGTACTAAATTTATGCATAAACATAAGAATGAAAGGGAGGCTATTGACTGGTTTTGAAATGGTTGCCTACCGTCAGGTAAATATAGGATACTGTGCATTATTGAATAATTGGATGATGATGATGATGCTGATGATGATGATGGTGGTAGTGATGATGATGATGATGGCGGCATTTTATTACACTATAAACCCTAGGATCTCACAATTCAAAGTCGAGATATGGTCATGTTTAACAATCCTGAGCTAGAGAGAGGCGGGGTGGGGGTTTTGAACGCATGAGTACAAGGATAGCTCCTAACTGTCCAGCTATTAGACCACCCATTCTCGCAATTATTAGTGAAACCGGACAGTTAATGAGAGATGGGGTTGCTGGATCCCCTTTTTTTATTTCATCTCTGACTTTTTATTTGTATTTTCTATTTTTAGATGTATCGTCATTTTCCGAAATTTAAGACTCTTCTTTCAATGAATGATTGTAAGATGTAACTTTCAGAGAAAGTAAATAAGGTGTGTGCATCAGTTTAGTTGAAAAAATAAACATAAAGAAAAAAAATTAAAGAAATCAAATATCCCTAACAAAACAGAAACCTTGTACTTGAAGAATTATACAAGAACTGCTCAATCAGTTCCTAACGACATGCAACGAACAAAAAAAATTTACAGAATATGTTGAAAGAATTCTCCGAATAAGTAATAATTTTCACGTGGAAACAAAAACTAATTAATCGAATATTTGTCAAAGATTTTAGTCAAAGATTCTTTTACTGGTAAAAGAAAATAGTGTTGATAATTCACCGTCCATATTGATTCGGTCAATCCGTTCCGTTTTGGATGCTCTACGTGCAAAACAGAGATTTTAATAGCAATGTGTGGTTCTAAATGCAAAACAGGTTTTAATAAGCAATGTTCGGTTCTAAATGCAAACCAGAGTTTTAATTACAATGGTGTAGTTCTAAATGCAAGAGAAAAATTCAGAATGTGATATAAAGGTTTCAAACGCAAAGCAGTGATTCCAAATGAAATGCAGAGCTTCTAAATGGAAGACCGATGTTTCAAATGCCATGTAGAGGTTCCAAACACAATGCAGAAGTTGCAAATGCAAAACAGAGGTGTTAAATGCCGTATGAATGTACCACATCCAGTGTATGTGTTGCAAATGCTATAAAGAGGTTCAAGTGAAATGTAGACATATTCCAAACGCAAGAAAGAGGCTCCAAATGTAATACAGAAGTTCCGAACGCAATGTTGATATTCCAGTTGCATTTATAGAGGTTCCACATGCAATGTAGATTTCTTCATGCATTATAGAGGTTCCAAATGCAAGATGCTGAACAGAATTTAAAGGTTTAAACGTATGCTGCCCGTCCCTAAGGTCTGGCCATACATTAGTCTGTATATATGTTCACTGTGACTATGTATGAATGAATTAATGAATTAATTAATCAGTTGCCTTGAGGATATTGTCGTGACCTGGTAAAAGGTGTTTATTAACTTACAGCTAGTAAATATTTTGGATGAAAACTAATTCTTTGACAAAGAACATCACCATTGGAGCTGTTTCAGTTTCCAGGCCTTGGTGTTTATGACGCGTCTTCGTACAGTCTCAAGGTGTTCGCTTTATTGTAAACAACCTTGATGCTATTATGGTCAATTTGTTGTCTTCCTTGTGTTTCCCTGGTTGGGTTTGATGTCTCTAATAAAGAGACACATGTGTTTCCCTTGTTGGATTTGATGTCTCAGATAGACAGACAAATGTGTTTCCGCTGGGTGGATTTGATGTCTCTAATAAACAGACACATGTGTTTCCCTGGTTGAATTTGATGTCTCAGATAGACAGACAAATGTGTTTCCCTAGTTAGGTTTGATGTCTCAGATAGACAGACAAATGTGTTTCCCCGGTTGGATTTGATGTCTCAGATAGACAGACAAATGTGTTTCCCTGTTTGGATTTGATGTCTCAGATAGACAGACAAATGTGTTTCCCCGGTTGGATTTGATGTCTCAGATAGACAGACAAATATGTTTCTCTGTTTAGATTTGATGTCTCAGATAAAGACAGACAAATGCAAGGCATTGCTCGAGAAATTTACAGAAGGGTTTCTTTACGTGTTTATTGGAACACAATTATGTCACTTAGGTGACGTAATCAACTCTTTGCCATTTATCTTTAGATTACAAAACTTTACTATACAACATTTGCAACCAAAATGCACTTCCACACAAGTTTTATAGAACACTTTTCTAATGAAATTTAAAGTGGTAATTAATTCTTTATCCAAATTTCTGTGCTTGATATCCGACATATCTCTGTATGTTATCTTATGCCTGGCAATCAATATTTACTAATTATGATTAAATATACAGTTTTTGCAATATCTCTTTTATTTGGGGGGGGTGATTTCATTTTCCAATTATATTCAGAAAACAAATCTGGGTAACATTAAAATTAATGCTCTTTATTCTTCTAGCGGCAATATATTAGTTGAATTTGCTTATTATTTAGCCATAATTATGATGGTTTTATTATTAATCTTATATATAAGAAGAGGGAGACAAAAGACAGACAGAAAGAACAGGAAGAAGATAAAGTTAGAAAGAAGATAATGCTAAAGACGCGACCTCAAACAAGCAAAAATGCACATTAATTAGAAAGGCTTTTGACCTGATTAAAAGAAAGGAAAAAACGCTTCTTGGGTGTAACGTAACTTTCCGACGTCAAGGACCACGTAACCTTCTTTGTTTTGGGCTGTCGGGCACTGTTTTTTTTTTGACACACAACAGTATACCTTTCTAGATTACATATGGCCTGCTCTGCTCATAAGCTAACGATCGCCTTTGTGACTGGACTCGAGTTATGTTCAAATTCAAAGTGATTAGAATAGAATGCTTCTTCAACAAATAAATTTCCGGTCCACCTCCATTGGATGAATTTGTTATTAATAAGTGTAAAACTATTATTCAGAAAAACTACTCATCCAGTTGGAACTGGTTTGGATTGCATCAGCAATTTCTAGCCTATCCTCCACCAGAGTTGTTTACTTCCAACTTTGACTTTGACACTTAAAAATATCAGCACAAGCAGTGACCAAGGTCGGGTCACTTTGACATTTAGCAATTTATATAACAATTAAGTTTAGAAATAGGGATAAGCAAATTTACTCTGCCACACTCCCAATTTTCTTAATTTAAGTGAAATCGACATTTTAGGATCCATGCAATGATCACTTGGTGGGTGTTACCAGTACAACATCTTGGTGAGCTCGCAATCACGTGATTCGTATTCACTCGCAAGCGACACCTGTTATCGAGCAGTTCGCCCCTGATCAGCGACACTTTATACGGAGCACTAACGCCATTTCCGTATCATAGAAAATGCCCGACAAGTTAAACAATAACCAAGGTGTTTTCTTTTAACATATATTTCAAACCTAGGTCACTTAAGACAAAGTCAAAAGTTTGTCAAATGACTTTCTTATATAAACACTTTTTAGTCAATAATGCTGGGTGGGATGGGGAAGGGGGTGATTTGGCAGAACTAGGAAGGAGAAGTACTTTGAAATTTTTTATGCGAACACACGATACGAAAATGTGTAACTAGTTAGCGATTTTCAGGAAAATGATACTAATCCACTGACTAAAACAATACTGTTTTATTTAATTATGATAAGTGTTGATTAGGGCGAGAGTTTAAAAAAAATATATTATTAAACTAAAACGAAATGCAATTTTTTTTTCCTTTGTCACTCTCAACAACTAGTCCACCTGAGAGTTTTATGAACTTTTAAATAAACTCTACACGAAAAAGTTTTCACCTATCGTATCAGTAAAGCAAGCAAAATTTTTTCTTCACACAGCGACTAGAATGCACACACCTGTCATACAAATAAAAGATGATTAATATTTCTTTTCAATAAAATACTTCGACAAGAGAAGAATCTTGAACTAGGTCAACTAAAAATAGTTCAGTTATAGCGCGGTAACGTTTTATTTATAGAACACGCCCAATCATGTGCTAGAGCCTAGGTCTGTATATTTGTTTTTCTGCTGATATCAGGTTTTTCAAGTATCTCTTAAGTACAAGCAACCTCGTTTGACTCTAAATGCATGCAAAGGCATTTCTAAAGACTGTCCTATATCTGCCAGTATTACAGCTGTGGTTGCAAGCTGCAACTGACCTAGATCTGCCAGCATTCAATAACAAGTGGCCTATATCTATCTGCCAGCGATACAGTTCTGGTTTCAAGCTTCAACTGACCTAGATCTGCCAGCGTTACGGTTCTGATTTCAAGATACAAATGGTCTAGATCTGCCAGTGTTACGGTTCTGGTTCCAAAAACTTACCTAGATCTGCCAGCGTTCATATACAAGTGGCCTAGATCTGCCAGTGTTAGAGCTTTGGTTTCAAGCTACAACTGACCTAGGTCTGCCGTCATTATGGATCTGGTTCCGAGTAGAAATAGCCTAGATCTGTCAGAATTACAGTTCTGTTTTCAAGTACAAGTGGCCTAGATCTGCCAGTACTACAGCTCTGGTTTCAAGCTACAACTGATCTCGATCTGCCAGCGTTACGGTTCTGGTTTCAAGCTTCAACTGACGTAGATCTGCTAGCGTTACTGTTCTGCTTTCAAGCTACAAACTGACGTAGGATCTGCCAAATTTATTCCATAGGTTTCGAACTAAAACGAGTCCAGACCATCTAGCTAGTCATCAATGTAAAACTCCAAATAAAACCTTTCTATTAAGCCTGACTGGTTTGTGTATCTGTGTTTTAACTTGATTATTATAATGTGTGATTCTGAGTTTCTGATCTATTGACAGAAACAAAATAATGTTCTTGCGAATAAAAATGTACCTACTTAATTCACACATGGAAAACCCCCACTTAATTTAGTGATAGAGCATTGTGCAATATTATGGGATTCAAGTTTCTCCCTCAATCATGCCTTCCATTTTCAGACTGTCAGTTAAACCGTCGCCTTTGACACTGGCCAAGCTGTCAGTTAAACTCTTGAAATGCGCTTGTTAAATATGAACTCCAAACGAGTAATATAAGGTCGTGAGAACTGTTTTCAGTAGACACATTTCAACACTTTATGCTTACATTTATTTTTTTATAGAAATCGCGGTGTTTAAATTGTTTTGTCAGTACGTCCAGGGAAATCAGAAATAATGCGAAGTTGCTGTGTGTGTTTGTGTGTGTGTGTGTCAGTGTACAATGATGGATTGCTGTATGGTTTTATAACTTCCCCACTACATAAACTCTGAGCTCCGTATGGTTATACACAGTCATAAGTACATGCACTTAACACAAACGCACGCACATGTCCAACAGTCATACTAGCACACACACGTACACATGTAAGCATACACATTTTATCTCATACACACATATTTTAATCTTACGCATTAAATAGATATGCATACGCAGACACATATTCACAAACACTGACATACACAGGTACGCTTACACATGCACGCACAAACATGTAAATATACTCATACACACAAATACACATAAATGTTCACTCAGATGCATACACAATGATATACACATACATGCAAACGCATACATACATGTACACACACACACACACCATTCGCACTCACACTCACACACACAAACCCGCCCTATACGCTCGTTTCACACAATCATCTGTCCTGCTTTCAAAGTTTAAGTAAAACGTTGAGCTCATGAGTTTCCCTCATTTTCTCTTCAGCAGTCACTCCGAACGCAATATCGGGGTAAATATTTCGTGATCTTAGGCACCTAATACAAAATATAACTAATAGTAAAGCGACAGGACGTGAACAAACAAGTTGAGAAATTACCTCCCCTCTTCATTGACGGGTAGTATTTTGACATATGATTCAATGTTTATTTTATTCTTTCGATTGCGCGCATTGCTCGTAAATAATATATAACAGAGCACGACACTGTTGAGAACGCGTGTAATATTGTTTGCCATTTCAGAACACTTAAAAACCAATTCAAACTGTCGTTTTATTACTATCACTAGATTTTTTTATTATCCAGCGTGCTTTCCGATTTTTTTTTTTTATTTCATTGGATTAAGGATCTGGCGTCGGCAAAATCTCGGCAAAGCTCTACATAAACCTGTTTATCCCATGTACAAGTAAAATGAATGAAATGTAAACGAAAGCACTTTCTTCTGGCGGCGAAGTTCTTTACAAATATATTTCTTCACTAAAGAGGTGTGGTTGTTTTGGTGAATTATCATCTTCTTCTCCACTTTTTTTTAATTGCTCTCTTGCACCTTCTCTTTCACTTACGAGTATTGTGTGTCCTGACACGATTACATCTGCTTTAGTGGGGAACATTAAAATGGCCACGTTCTTTTCAGCTACACAGAAATGCTGGGATGTGATGCCCGCCAGTCTCGTGAAAATATTATCAGTGGCCATAGCTCGTGGATGTTTTTTTTTTCTTTTTAATTCAGAGTGCATTTTGCGCCTGAAAATTAGCTCTGAAGTTTGGCACTGTTACGTACAAGTTCTGAAGTTTGGCACTGTTACGTGCAAGTTCTGAAGTTTGGCACTGTTAAGTACGAGTTCTGAAGTTTGGCACTGTTAAGTACAAGTTCTGAAGTTTGGCACTGTTAAGTACAAGTTCTGAAGTTTGGCACTGTTACGTACAAGTTCTGAAGTTTGGCACTGTTACGTACAAGTTCTGAAGTTTGGCACTGTTACGTACAAGTTCTCTCCAAAGCCTTAAACGTGTATTCGTTTTGTGGTAAACTCTATCATTAGAACGTGTTTTGATGCTATAGAAAAAAAACAACAAAGGCTCAGATCAAATGTCAGAGACTCCTATATCTGTGACCTCTAAGGTCAACAGTGGCGACATCAAAATCAGCGGATACCAGGGAAATTATCATTAGACTGATAATGAATTTGAAAAAAATCAACACCTTAATTAATAAAGGAATATGTTGTAAGATACGTCATTACTCATGCACACCAAACAAGTAACGTCAACGTTACCGCGTCATTATTCGTGCACACTGAGCAACTAACGTCAACGTTACCGTGTCATTACTCGTGCACACTGAGCAAGTAACGTCAACGTTACTGTGTCATTACTCGTGCACACTGAGCAAGTAACGTCAACGTTACTGTATCATTACACGTGCACACTGAGCAAGTAACGTCAACGTTACTGTGTCATTATTCATGCACACGTTTATTGTGGCATTCAGGTGTACTTGGATGTTTTAGATCAAGTATTCAGCACCTGACGTCAAAAGAAGTTGTGCACGGTAAGTGGAGACTTCTCATCTAATTCAGTGTCGTTTGTCCAAATTCGTGTTAGTTCAGTGTTCAGTATACACCCTGGAAAGTGCAGGTGATAGAATATTAACATTTATTCTGGATATGGTCAGCTCATCGCGTCTCCTTTGGAAACAATGAACTTCACACATTATTTATAGCCAACAAATTAGCATCAAAACCCAGAGGTCAAAGTATACCCAAAATTTAACGTCTGTGCGACCTATTATTCGTGTGAGTCTACGCTGATCTAGTTGGCTAAGGGAAGTTACTCTTGGTTTTAATTTGATTTCCTTGTTCTGTTTGGTGGGTCACGTCAGAAATATTCTGAAGATTCCATTATACAAGTGTTTATGCTGCTGTGAAAATTCTGAGTGAGTTCTCACTCGTGCAACTGGCTATCCACAAAGTATAAAGAGTAGTACAAGAATTGGAGGAGGGAAGGGGCTGAGAAAGTGTTGGGGGGGGGGACGTGTTAAGACAATAGAGGAAAATAGAATACGCCAGAAACTGAGATATTACATACTTTTGTCTCCTACATACTTTTGTCTCCTTTTCTATGACCCTGTTATTTTTATAGTTAAAATCTGTTCGGTACACTGTCAATCAGCAATGACGTTTTGGGTTTTCAACATGATACTGTAATATTTCTGACAACTTAAATAAAGAGAGGGAGAAAGAATTTATTTCCTTTTTACACTGCAGTAAAAAAAAAAAATTAAAAATTGTACGAATACTTTTGCCACAAAGCATTCAATGACACCGTGTCACTGAAACATAACTTCGCGCGCATTCAGTCCACAGACGTTACAACCGATGCTCATTTGGCGTGGACTGTGAGTAAATGCGCTCTCTTGTTCGACACCGACTGCAGTTTGAACTCAATCTTCTCGCGTCCTATTTCGTGCAGAGAAAAAAAATGCAGTTTGAAGTTGGTTTAAATGACTGAGGGGGTCTGCAAACACACTTACAAAAAGGGCGCATTTGTTGATGTAACACGCTATAACACAGGGAAGGGGAGAGCGAGAAAAAAATCCCAATACAAAACGACATATTTTATGGACAACCCTTAATATATATGGAGGTAAATTTAAGGGATTCATTGGTGCCTGTCAAAAATGCGCATAACAAATGCTGTGGCTAAATATGGTTTGAAAAGGTCATATGGAGAAGTATTCCCATTCATTCATCATCAGAATCTCTTATGTACTGAATTATTAATTAAAGCAATAATGAATCTCTACTGTACTGTATTATTAATTAAAGCAATAATTAACTGATTAACTGCAAAAGGCAAATTTTAACATTAAAGAGCTACATTTATATCAACTTAAACTGTACAGAGTTACACATAGCAAATTTAAGCCATAAACACCAATAAATAACTATATACACATTTTAACACTAAAGAGCTATTTATACAAACTTACAAATTACACATAGCACTTTAAGCAATAAACAGGCGTAAAGACCTATACATGGCAAACTAAAACATTAAAGCTCTTCTCATGGCAAGCAATAAAGAAATATACTTGGCAAATTTAAGCAAGAAAAAGTTATGAGGCAAAAGAAAATTCAAACACTTAACTTTTGCTGAATAATTTTGGCACAGGTAATGACCAACCCAAGAGTAAAATGACTTTATTGCTGACAGTAACTTCGCGACCTGAATAAGACCAGCTTTTACTTTTTCTCTGGCGCTAGCAATAGGCAAATGCACATACTAGTTTTCACTCTATCCCCGATATTAGTAATAGGCACAAACTAGCTTTCACTTTATCCCTGACGCTAGCAAATGAGAACAGGCTAGCTTTCACTTTACCCCAGACACTATTAGCAAGAGGCTCAGACTAACTTTCACTTTACCCTGACGCTAACAATAGACAAACGAAATCTAATGTCGTACGTACCCATACATCGATCACAAGTCTTGAAATGCTCATCCAACTGGTCGGTGACGACACGAAGTGAGTAGCCAGAAACGCTGTCTGAAATATAATGCGAGATGTTGCCGTGAGTGTATTTGTGGCGCCCTCGTGTCGAGATGGGCTTCGACGCCAAGATGTTCGATTTGGCTGCTGAGTGATCTCCCGAGCGGTGGTCTTGTTCGGTGCCATTCTCCTGTCTATCCCGAGCACCGGCCAGGTCCACGCCCGTCTGGTTTTCTGAGCTTAGACTGTCTACCTTCTTCTTCAGATCTGGGTCGACTTGTTCCGATGACGCAGTACCGCCCGTCTCCAGTGTACGTGGACCCCCCACAGCATCTTCGTCGATGATGTCATCTTCTTTCTGTGGCTGTACACCTTTGCCGCCCAGCCAACCTTCGCAGCACACTACAGCTGCTGCTAACAGCAGAAAAAGCCGAAAACCGGTCACCATGACCTTTGCCCTACCAGAGCGGGGTAGTCGTAAACACAGGCCGTTTAAGCGGCGATAGAAAATTATCCTGAGTAGTAATACATCCGGGTGGGTTTTATAGTGTACGGTCACACAAAATTGCAACGGTCAGCGAATTTTATGGATTTTGTTCTTTGCACAAGAGAAAAACTAAACACGCACACACACACCGAGAGCGAACGCTAAAAAGCGCAGCACTTTGAAACCGACGTCTGTCAACCGATCAAGCGAGCGCGTGGTCGTTTCGATAGCATATCTGTTAACACCGCAGAATACCTTTTCGCGCTGGCCTTTCTACCTGTAGCGCTCTGGATTCAACCCAACTTAAAATACCCGTAACCATTAATGTCACATTCAAATTTAGATAAAGCAATTTATGTTATTAATAATTTTCCAGCAGACCACTCGTCGCTCTCACTTGGTGGATATGCGGGCGCTGTAAACGTTCTCTCTCTTCCACAACATTAAAAACAAACATTTACCATCATACAATATTTCCGTAGGTGGAAATCTTACCAAAGGGGAAGATAAATCTTTTATTCTATATTTAGATAGCCTCATCCACCCACTCTGTCTCCAACATATGGTTATCAATATGTGTAAGAAGGTCAATAAATTTATTAAATCAACAATAAATATACATATAACAAATACAATGAAAAAATTACTTTACATCCCAATTTTCATTAAACCACATTCAAATAATTTTAATATCTATACTGTTTTATATCCTAACACACAAGTCGATAGATTAGTGTCAATACAAAGTACACGACAGTTCTTATCGTAGAACAGAAATGGAGTTATTAGAGATAAGAGATAATAGTATCTACCTAACCATATATAGTGAAGTCACAGTAGTCTATTTGCCTGTTTAATTGTTTATGTTATTACCATCCATTCTCTCTCAATCAGTCAGTTAACTCACTGGCTAGTGGCTTCCTTTCATGACCAGACTTCTTGCCAGCACAAATTCAATTGTTTAGACAATAGAATTCTTTACAGCAGGTAAACGTTTTATCTCAGACAATTGGCTGGTCTTGTTCTCGTAAATCTTAACCATTGGATAATAAAAACTACTCATCCAGTTGGATTGCATTAGCAATTTCTATCATATTCTCAACTAGAATTGTTTACTCCAACTCTAACACTTACAAAAATACCTTTACAAGGAGTGCCCAAGGTTGGGTCACTTTGATAAATTAACAATTATATAACAAAAAGTCAAGAAATAGGAATAGTCAAATTAACTCCAACGCACCATGTGACAACAACGGCTCTCTCTCTGTTTTAAGGAAAAACTTACCATAATCCTTAGCTTGTACCTGTACACTGGTATATAGGTGACTTGTAAGAATGACAAAATCCATATAGAAGAATAAGGGTGAATATGTGTTGCAGCTGATTTCTCAACTTCTTTATGGCAACTTGCGAGTTACAATAATAAAGAGATTCATTCTTGTATTATAAACAATGGCAACTCGCGATTTACAATAATGGAGAAAAAATGTAATCATGTAGTCTAAAATGAATATGCAAATAGTAAAAGTTGTAAAGAAATGAGTGTTGGAGAGAAGGGGTGGGGTGTAGTTAAAGGTTTAGGGAGATTGGCACGAGAATGGTAGGAATGGATGTCCTTAGATCTAGTTACTCTAAGAGTAATTTAACGAGCAAACATTTCGAGAGTTGTGCACTTTTTGCGTGCAAGGTTTGAGGTTGAAAAGCAGAAGACAGGTATTGTTGGGTTTTTTTGGTGTTTTTTTTTAAGTAATAGAACGTTAAATATGTATGTTCAAGGTACACACCAACGAACAGCAGCATAAACGATCACTTTAGCATATCATTCAGTCGGCTACGTTTCAGTGTGCATCCCCAGCTAACTATGACCTAACCCTGAGGCCCACCCAAGCTTGTATAGCGTTAGTAACACTATACCGTATGTATATATTGGCTGGCGTGACTTGGATATCGGGTGAGAATTTTTGAAATGTGCAAAACGCTTGTGAGTTACAATTTATGGTGTTATTTTGAAAGTGTCTGAGTTTGAAGTAAATAGCCTAAGGTAAGAATATTCTAGATTTGCTAACCTAGTGGACACTGAGTGAGCAGGGTTTTTTTTTAATTGTCCAATGATTATGAGAATTTATGAAGAAGATTTGTGAGAACGAGACTAGCCTATGGGCTGAGTTTAAGGAGTTTACTTGCAGTAGAGAATTCTGTGAAATGAACCCCATACAACATGGCTACTCCTTAAGAGAAGGCACAGTGTGTATCATGGATTATTGAAACAAAATCGGACCTACAGACTCAGCGAAACTTCAGAACTAAGTATGAAAGAGATCCACCGTCACGTCTATCAATTCGTGCATGGCACAAGAAATTTATGGAGACAGGGACAGTGAGTACGGATAGATTTCTTAGGTGTACGATCTATGTTTTGCTCAGAGGTTCATGGTCGTCCACTCCTCCCTTTCTTGGTCATCCACTCCTCCCTTCGTCCATTCCTCCCTTTCATGGTCGTCCACTCCTCCCTTTTTTGGTGGTCCACTCCTCCCTTTCTTGGTCGTCCACTTCTCCCTTTATCGAACACAGGTGTACGTCATATTGCTAGTGGCCCCACACAACTACAGCTATAATCATACTCACTGCTAAACATTCAACGTGCAACCACTCAATCAAAGCATCTCTTTCATTTCACTTCTGTCTATCCTCAATTTCAATTTACAAATAAACTTTATCATAGTCTGAATTATGAAAATTATAAATAACATGTCATCCTAAAATTTTAGATTAAAATTGAAAATTTATTTTGAAATACTTTTGGAAAAATTACCATCATACAATATTCCTTAATGTAACAGCAATAGAGAACAATATTAAAAAATTAGACTTGAGACCTTGATTCCATTTCTTGAAAAAATTCCCTGGTGTAGTGTTCTCATCTTCATTATGAGATTTAGGAGCAGTGTTCCTTTGTGCAAAGAACCATGTGAAACATGTAATCAATCCGAGCTACAAACAGTTAATCGACCAAAGCTATAAACAGTTAATCAACCCAAGCTTGGACACAAGCAATATAAACAGTTAATCGATCTCAGCCATAAACAGTTATTTAACCCGAGCAATAAACAGTTAATCAACCCTAGATATAAACAATCAATCGATCCAAGCTATAAACTGTGGTTAGACCCAGACTATAAACAGTTAATCAACCCCAACTATAAACATATAGCAATTTATCAACATGAGCTCCAAACAGTTCTTGTACCCGAGCTATAAACAGTTAATTACACAATTCTGATTTTTTTCCCCAATCTGTATACCTTTAAATAGTGGGTAGAACTAGGACAGAAAAATACAGACAAAACAGACAATCTGTATACCTTTAAATAGTGGGTAGAACTAGGGAAGAAAAATATAGACAAAACAGACAATCTGTATACCTTTAAATACTGGGTAGACCTAGGACAGAAAACTACAGACAAAACAGACAATCTGTATACCTTTAAATAGTGGGTAGAACTAGGGAAGAAAAATATAGACAAAACAGACAATCTGTATACCTTTAAATACTGGGTAGACCTAGGACAGAAAACTACGTAGAAAACAAACAAGATTAGATGATAAGTGTGTAGAACTCCTGGGCCTTATGGTTGATAGTTAGGGTGGATAGCTTAGGCTCAGTTGTGAACAAACTTAGAGTTAGTATGGTTATTGACAGAAGAGATATGCACAGAATAGATGAAGGACTGTTATTAATTAAAGTTAGAGGAAGAGATTATATTTATATTATACTAGAGCACATGATGGACATCTGTGCATTATAAAAGGTAATCATTCGATATAATGTGAGCATTTGTAGATGTGTTTATTGCTGCTGTTTATCCTTTACTTGTTTGTCTCCTCTGGTCTCCGTCAGTTCAGAGATGGGAGTTTTATTAAAAAAAATCAAACGACTGGTATTTGTCTCATTTGATTTGGTGAATTTGTAAAATTGTCGCTGTATGCTGAAGACAAGAAGAAAACACCAGAAGATAAAACCAATCCAAAGACACATCACAGGGCAGTATCACCATTGTACTGCCTACATCCACAATCCCCCTCCCACATTTTACATTTATTGCATCGTCGTCAGGATGGCATCACCAACATCTACCGGCCGCAACCCCTTATATCTTCAACAATCTTTCAACGTACTCCCGGCCACAACCCATTGCATCTCTGACAATATTTCACTGTACTCCCGGTCACAACCCTTTGCATCTTGGACAATCTTTCACTGTACTCCCGGCCACAACCCCTTGCATCTTTGACAATCTTTCACCGTAGTCCCGACCACAACCCATTGCATCTTTGACAATCTTTCACCGTAGTCCCGACCACAACCCATTGCATCTTTGATATATGTAATCTTTCACTGTAGCCCCGGATATCCTTCCTCTCCCTACCTTACATACACAAGTGTAGCAAACATACACATCTAACATTTCACTTAGCCGCCGGAGGGTAACACTGAATGACATTAAAAATGTGACCTTGAACATAAACCCTATAAAAGCAGAATGTTAATAAACAGCCCTAAGGCGAACAACTCTTTACTGTCGCATCCAAAGTGTGACCTTGAACATAAACCGTATAAAACAGAATGTTAATAAACAGCCCTAAGGCGAACAACTCTATACTGTCGCATCCAAAATGTGACAACTCAATAGTTATGTTAAAAGTCGCATCGAAACAACCAACATTTTACTCATATGTAATAAATTCAATAAAAAATTTTATCAGTTTTGAAGCACATTGTGGCCTTTGAACTGTGAGTGGGTGTTTATTATTTCCCTTGCCCGTGCGTTCATCACAGTCTGCCATTGATATTCTTCTTGACGTCAGTCTATCAAAGGGATGACACAATATTTTATTTTAAATATATGATTGTGGATCTAGTCTGGACTTCTGCTTTATTTATAAATTCCTCTTAAGTCGTACTTGTAACGTATACGACCTCATCATCAAGTGGCTCGGCTTACCTGTCAGTGCAGTATTTAAGAATTACGTTACGTCTGTTACGTGTCAAATATTTAAAGTGCCACAGAAACCCGACAAAGCACACCAAGAACAGTCGATCAAAAGAAAGGAAATACTAAATCAAAACACAAAATCGCATAAATATTACAATAGAATCGCAGCGTATGGACATGCAACACGCGAGAATTCAACTGCATGTGTTCGCGTGGTCTCACACAGTGTACATGCCTTTTGCTGACGTGATTCTAAAGAGTACAAATCTTGGTACTCACCGTTACGCCAGTGGTTCCCAAGCTTTTCAAGTAGAGGGCCAAATCTACTATTTTCTTAACTTAAGCGGGCCAGAACGTTATAAAATTATAAATGTTTATCAAATGTTTATAAAATAATAAAATTAGTGTAATATCATTCTTAACTTTCATTAACAATTTTAAATAAGTTTCGAAAACTGCTATTAATTAATTAGTTTACAATTGTAACTGTTCTTCACAACCAGTTATTGAAGTTCAGATAACGGCTTATCAATGTCTGGGCACAAAGTTGTCATGCCCAAAGTCACAAGCGTTGTTAGGTTACTGTCATTGAGTCTGGAACGTTGCTTGTTTTTTTTATAATTGTCATTGCGGCAAATAACTGCTTGCATCTATAAGTCGAACCAAAATGAAAAATATCTCTGTGCGAATGAACGCAAGTGTTCAAATTGTTCGACAAGCTTCGCCAGAATGAGATCATATGATCAGCTGAAGGTGAAGCAGAAAGCTCCAGGAAATTGCATCTCAGTGCAGAATTGCTTTTCAAATCAATTACCTCTTGCTGAAGGTTTTGCTGTAATTGACAGATCTTGGCATCCAGAAATACGAACGCAACATTACACTCATCTGTTTTCAACTCTTGATATCCCGACTGAAAGATATCCAGAAGACTTTCAACTTTAACCTTGTACTTCAACAAGTCTACTTTCTTTTCCACCACAAGTGTCTTCAGAGTTGGAAACGCCTCTAAAGTCTCTTCTGTTAGCTGTCTGATAAACAGGTGCAGTTTCATTTTAAATGCAGAAATCGCAGTCATCGCACAAATTTGTGAACAGTTTGTCTTTTTCCCTGAAGCCTCGCATTTAAAGAGTTTAAATTAGACGTGATGCACATACATAACACTACTCTCGCCGACGTTACACCCAAGTCCTTATTAACCAATAGGTTAGGTGACATGACACAAGCCATCTAATAGTCATAATTTCCGTGCTTGTCACAGGCCGCTAGGTAGGCTCCATGCCGTGACATAAGTCTTTGCTAGCCATATACTCTATATTTCTATGATGCCACAAGTCCAACCCTGACCAGATATTCGCTTCGTTCTTATTTTTTCAGCCGCACAATACATGATACATTGGCTGTTCACACAGACACTACCATTACAGCAATGTTATCGGCATTTTGACTGGACCATCTAGAGAATTTTTAAATCCCCGGCTACCTTTGCCTAATATGTCTATGGTTCAGGGTGCAAGCTGAAATGACGTCATTTGCTGGAGTGTCGAAGTGCATTGAACTGGATGTGGAAGACGTGCGGTCCATAATAGATAACTAGGATCAGAGGGCTGCTGGCCTGGTAGAAAGCGTCAAACGTTATAAGTGTACTGAACTTTGACCTATTCACCTGTCAGTCGATCTAGATTGTTCCTACATTTAATTTCTATTGTTCCGTGCGCAAAATGCCTAAGTACCTGACAGTAATGGCTGAAACTGTAGTAGCATACTTGATCAAAACAAATATCTTTTGCAGCAAGTACATTAATGCACAATAATAATTAAGTGATACTGAATTATTAATAATAATTAATTAATAATATACAATAATAATCAATTAATAATTAATGCACAGTGATAATTAATTAATAATTAATACATAATGAATGTGCAGAATAGCTCTCTGCAAAGCTCAAAATTAAGAAATAGCACCACTTAAGCCTTAAGGTGTATATTTACAGATGTAAATTTCTATAATTCAGTGGACACACTTAAAGATGGACCAGGTAAATGACTTTTTTTAAGTAAGCAGGGAGGAACGTGAAAGTAAAAATTGGCCTTTGGTGACGTTCAGTAGAAATGGTGTCGTTTAATAATTTGTATTGAAAGACCTCATGCAAATGAGTGTAGTATATATGTCGGGGTTCAAAGGGGAGGTCATTCCAGGCAACAACCCTGGCGTGAGAAGGAACGTACATTTTGTTTTTTATGCTGGAGTCAGTGAAACATAGCGAAGTATGTATGCTTAATTTGTAAAACAGACAATCAGAATAGGGAGTAAACAGGAAAGAAGTGTAGAGAGTGGAGTAAACAGACAGATAAAATAAGGAATGACGAAAATGTGTTGCGTATCGGGCTCAAAGTGGGGATGGGGGGAGCTTGTAGACTGATCAAAGCAGCTTTGTTTTGAGCTTTCTACATTTTCCGAAAGAGATACTGTGGTGAATTAGGCTGGATCTGCAGCAATTAGTTCTTGGCAGAACAAACGAACACATGACAGTTTTTTGTAGCTTAGATTGAGAAAATAATACAAACAACCGATCTGACTAGAACTGGCATCCGCCAGGCCAAGTGTCAAAAGTAGGAGCCCTGTTTGTTGTGTTTGACCCCATAACTTCCCATTAATTTGAACTCAAGGTCGTGAGGCCGTTCACCCATTCATTGTACTATGTTTCAATATAATGGTTCAAACTTAACCCTTTGACTGCAGTAACTAAGTAGCTTCACTGACTGGAAAGTATTTGTGGTATGTTGTTGTTTATAAATTTCTAACGCGTATCATCGTTACTTAGCATAGAAACTGATATCACTTTGCATTGAAAGACGACTTTGCACCAAAGGTTCTCCGATTTCTTTTAAATATTTTTTTTAAATGTGGAGAGAACAGAGCCCTGTGGATGACACCAAGAGATGATGACACCAAAAGGGGTTCGTTCCATTCTTCTTGCGTGCAAGCACCGATTCTTGTCAGCTTGAACTAGCTAGATCTACATTGAGAGAGTAACGCGTGTCCTTTGCGTCCATTTGGAAACTCTATCACATTAAATTCTTTACACGTTTTAATCTCGTCACTTCAGGAATATTATTCCATGACGATCTCTGTACTAGAAGGGATTTCTTGCACCTGTCCTGTTGGTGAGATTTGCATTTCCCGTGACGTTCGTTTTGCCCTGTTTTCTAAGGAGAACCAAAAATAAACGCTTGAGAAAGACTTTGTTTTAACGAGGTGACGTAATTTCATTACTCATATAAGCAGTGTCTGAGTGTCTTGTTTGTGTCTGTTTTCAAAGGAGTTTTATGTCAAATAGCATTACTTTTGTATTAGCTACGAGAATGTAGACGAAACGAGACATTATTGCAACTGAGATGGGCCTCGTTCTTTGTGCACTAACTATGTTGAAACAATTCCCGTGTGGTCAAGCAACTCACATAAAATACAGGGGGTGGGGGTGAGGATCTAACATTTTCCTGATAATTGTAATTTTTCCTCCCTTGATCTGGGTTGGTCTATAATATTTCATCTTCTGAGATGGGTTTATCTATATTATTTTCTTATTATTATTATCTTCTGAGCTGAGTAATTCCATATTACAATTTATTCGGAAGTCCTGCAAAACTCTGGAAGAATTTGGAACTTAAAGGCTATTCAGTTGACTTAAGGGCAGGGTTGCATCCAAGCTTTCATTCACACAGGATTTACAGCACTTCCGACTTCCCATCCCAAAAAACCACCTCCCTTCCTCTTTCATTCAATCACACTTACAATACAAGGTCATCCTTATGCTACATATGTTTACTATAATTGACTGGTCCGATTTCTGCTTGACCAGTCTGGCTTGCTGGAGGGGGGGGGGGGAAGTGGTTAACTAACCTACTTCTCTTTGAGCCAGAAAAACATCGATTGTTTTATGGGTTTTGCAATAGTTACGGCATATGTATGTATGTATATGCTCTTATTAAACTTTCTTTTGCATCTATATTTAGATTTTATTTACTACCCATTTCTTACATCTAAATTTTATTCCTTTCTATATTACTTTTTTTTAATATTTATTGATGGAATCCGGGCGAGATTTATAAATATCTTGACAGTGGGCAGAGTAATAATAAGTGAGTGTGAGAGAGTTATATTTATAAGTGTGTGAGAGGATTTTTTGGGGGGGTTAACATGTGAGTGTGAGGGATAAGTTTAATAATAAATGAGTATGATGGTGGGAGGAGTTTAATAAATAGTGTGGTAGTGTTTGAGTGTGCGAGTACGTTAATATCTGTGTGAGTGGAAGAGTACGTTAATATATGTGTGTGTATGAGAGTACGTTAATATCGGTGTAAGTGTGTGAGTACGTTAATATCTATGGAGTGGGAGAGTACGTTAATATCTGTGTGAGTGTGTGTGTGAGAGTACGTTAATATCTGTGTGATTGTGAGAGTACGTTAGTATATGTGAGTGTGTGCGTGACAGTGCGTTAATATATGTGTGAGTGGGAGAGTACGTTAATATCAGTGTGAGTGTGAGAGTACGTTAATACCTGTGTGAGTGTGAGAGTACGTTAATATCAGTGTGAGTGCGTGAGTGGGAGGAGAGTACGTTAATATCTGTATGAGTGTGAGAGTACGTTAATATCTGTGTGAGTGTGTGAGTGGGATGAGAGTACCTTAATATCTGTGCGAGTGTGTGAGTGGGAGAGTACGTTAATGTCTGTGTGAGTGTGTGAGTGGGAGAGTACGTAAATATCTGTGCGAGTGTGTGAGTGGGAGAGTACGTTAATGTCTGTGTGAGTGGGAGGAGAGTACGTTAATGTCTGTGAGTGTGTGAGTGGGAGAGTACGTTAATGTCTGTGTGAGTAGGAGAGTACGTTAATATCTGTGCGAGTAGATTATATGTGACTACGTGTCGTCTTATGATATTTAAAGAGTTCGTGTATCTGTGTGAACGTGATTTATCCACGAAGAAAGTTGATAAGTGATTTCTAATTAATCGCTAGAATAAGAGAAGCCCTTAGTTCATCCATAACACAGTTTGTGTCTTTCGTTTTTATTTTGTTTTCTTGCTGATGATGTTTTTATTAAAAAGAAATACATTAAGCTTAGTAGCACGGCGCGTAAATCTTGAAGTATGATAATTTTTAAAAAATTAAAGTCGTTTTTAATAAATGACGTTTACGAAGACGTTATCAATTATTGCCTTCGATTTTCTTTGCGTGTGTGTGGTGTGTGAGAGAGAGTGTGGGTGGGTGAGTGTGCTGTTGCTCTTCTTTATTTGTGAAATTAATTTATAAAACTGTATTCATTATAAAATAAATTTTCGCACTCACAAAAATCTTGACAGAATCCACACGCAGCAGTGCAAGAAGACTGCGATTCTTTGAATGTTGTTACGTCCTTCCACAATGATGATGACCTACTTTCTGCCTTTAAAGATGCATGTACTATTTTGTTCGTACTGAAGCTTTACTGACCTCATTTTAGAAAAAGAAAAAACGGGTATTCAATTGTTTACATCGCGTCAGTGCAGTATTAACTATTTCAATATGATTTTTAATTAAATGAGGACAAAAATAAAGTACACGACTGAGAAATTTGTAGAGGCGTGAGATTTTCGTAGGAAAGCACCATAGTAATATATCTTGGTCTTTTATTTCTTGTGTACACCCCGTTCAATGCGTCATTTGTAATTTTCGATATCACTCAATTTGTTTGAAATTATTTGTAAAAACATTGCCATGTGCCACAAACATTTTTTAGTTTTCTTCATGTCTTCACGTGTCGATATTCTAACACACATAGGCCGTTTCGAGATATTCAGTGTAATAATCCATCTTTTGTGGTGGTGGTGGTGGTGGTATGGTGATGGTGCTGGTGCTGGTGCAAGTGCTGCTTTCTGACTTTAAGAGAATGATTTATATGCAGGTAATAGTACTGACATGTTCCTGAAAAAAATGTGACGTACAAAATATATATTCCATATCCGCCAAACTTCTTGTACAACAGTTGTCTCGCGGTTGTCTTGGCAGGGATACTCTACTGGCGATTGCGTGAGAGTTCTTCAAGGTCTCCTGTCTCTGAATGGGTGTTTTATGTGTCTCACAACTTTCTGATATCATAAAACTTAAATCGTGTTATCTGAAAATCAACCAATCAGAATAGTTATCATAAAATGAACTTACAAGTCATAAAATCCTGAGTAAAAAGTGAAAAGGCCCGCCTGAATGAAATGAGATAGTGATATCGTAAAATTGAGCTACATAGTTAGAATGCTGTATACAAAACAAAATGTGTGGAATAAAATCAACCAATCAAATCAGGCTGAATTTGTAATACCGCAAATCAGAATAGCTTAAGTCGTTGTGACATGAATTTGTGTTAGAGACTAGTGAATCTATAATAAATCAAGTGTGACGACATTAATTTATAATATAGAATAGTGAATTTATAACACCTAGGTGACGACATGAATTTATAACATAGAATAATGAATCTAATAATAAATGTGACGACATGAATTTATAATATAGAATAGTGAATCTAATAGCATCTAGGTGATGACCTGAATTTAAACGGTGTAAACGTTTTCTCTCTTTCCCAACATTAAAGACAAACATTTACCGTCATACAATATTTCCGTAGGAGGAAAACTTCTTGTAAAGGAGAAGACAAATCCATCTTAATCTATATTTAGCGAGCCCCCATCCACCCACTTTCTTCTCTAACATAAGTTTATCAATAAGTGTTAGAAGTTCAATAAATTTATTAAACCAACAATCAAATATACATATAACCAATACAGTGATAAAGATTACTTGACATCAATATTTCCATGATACCATGTTCAAATAATTTTAATACCTATACAGTCTTATATCATAAAAATAATTCAACTGAACAGTGTCAATGCAACTTACAGTATAGTTCGTATCAGAGAACATAAATGGAGATATTAGAAATAAGCAATGATAGTTTCTACATAACAAAATCACAAGTTTATTGTTCACGTTATTACTGTCCAATTCTATGTGTTTCCCTTCTCACGTTATAGAGCACTGATTAGCTGATACTCTCTCGAGGCTAGCCTGGGCATGCTTTTGCCGTATTAACTCCCTCAAGTAGATCAACAATTGTAGCAATTTCCAGTAACTTCCTTGTACCAGAAATTCCATATAGTAGTCAGCATACTTTGACACCATACATCAATGGAGTGCAATGTCTTCCTTACACTTACACACTATGGAGGAGTTTCGGATGTTACCATTATTACGAATGTAAAGCACATTATTTCATTATTTGTGTTGTGTTTTTTTTCTACTGAGCCATCCACGTGGCGGCCCTCCACGCACTATCAATTGGAAATTTGGCCTTCTGGCCTAAAAAGTGTGTGCACCCCTGCTACACGTTTAGAGCGAAATTTTGCAAATTGCTTTCGATAAATCGTCCCGTCCACTTGCTGTATGCACTTGGCCCAATGACTGCAACTGTAGGCCTACACACTGACATACACAAGACAAGACGGTTGCGACTCCTACCTCAGCCGATACGTGTCTACTATTAATTAACTTAATGAAGTGCATCTCTGTTTAGGTCATGTTATGTAAATATCATTGCATCAATTCTAGTATTGAGATAGCTTAAACTGTCTTCTCTCTTCACCCACAACACACACACACACGCACGCACACACACATACACACACACACACACACACACACACACACACACGATTACACACGACAGCTTAAACTGTCTTCTCACTTCACCCACAACACACACACACACACACACACACACACACACACACACACAAGCACACGATTACACACCTGCGTAAGCAGACAAAGTTAAGTGAATGTCGTTGGACGATTTATTACCGGATGCACATTATAAGACGGGTACCTCTCTACGAAACCAACAAACTCTACAACTGCCGCGTCCCGATAAAGTGCTCTATGGCTCCGGGGACCTTTGAATAAAATGATTTATATTTATACGTTGGCTCAGTTATGCTGATAGAGCCGACCTCACTTGTATTTTGTTTTAGTTTTGAAGGGCATGTAGAGTACACCAAATAATTTTTAATTATAACAAGCACACGTTAAAGGGGATTTTAAAAAATAATCTTATATTTATCATGGCGATGGTGGTGGTGATGGCGGCTGTATGGGGTGGTGGTGGTGGTTATTGTTGTTTTTTATTTACTGTTATGATTATTACTTTTGTTTATTCTTCTCATGCATTCGGTTGTCTGATAGTTGATTGAGAACCTTGGTCTCCTTGTGGAATCCTACTATAGGTCAAGGTTTGTCAGAGGATGTGAGCGCTTTTTAGCAGAAAGGCAGAACTGTGGTTTCCAGGCGATTTATTCAGTAAGCCTTCCAGCTGAGCTGCCGTGTTTCTCTATGCTCCCATTACTTCTGAAATGACTTCAACTCTTCCATCCCGAAGTCTTTGGATTTCTCATGCGAGATCTTTGCATGCTTTAATCTTTTCTCTCTCTTTTGTTTCATGCTTCTGTCATTGGAACAGTTATATCTAGGAATGCAGTTGTCTTTTTTATCTTGTTGACAAATACATTGTCAAGTCTTGGTGTGGAATTAGTTTACCTCTTGTCAAATGAGTTTAGGCATATTATGCCATTTAGCTAATCACTTTTATTAATTAATGTATTTTTCTATTGTTCTATAATAAATGTAGTAACATTATCATTACATTATTTAATTAATTAACAATAAATATTGTTTCTTAACAAATAAAAAGGATTACTAATAAATTTGGCATAGTTATGGCGCTTGTGTATTTTATTATCGTCAAGGAAGAAAATGCTGATGCGTCTGTTTTCTATGAGGTATTGCCAAGTTTCTTCTGGGTTTACACAAGTCTGTTTTCTATGAGGTATTGCCAAGTTTCTTCTGGGTTTACACACGTCTGTTTTCTATGAGGTATTGCCAAGTTTCTTCTGGGGTTACACAAGTCTGTTTATTTTTGTTAAACGATCGCCAAATCGAGTTACGCTCTCTTCTATTAAAAGGTTAGGGATTTTGTAATAAAACATCCATAATCCTGAAAATTATGGTTTGTAAGACTTGACCTAAGCCCTTCGCTGTCACTAACAGTTTAAATAGACGAGCTTTAAGTAGGTGGTCGTGGCTACGATCACAAGTTTGACGTCACCACTGGGGTTTTCTTTGATCATCTCATCCGAAGACGTTATCTGATCTAGAGTGCCCTAGTGGGACAACCTGTCCTTAGTTGTAATCAGTTGGGGTGGCGGGGTGAGGGTGCAAGCTGTTGGTGTTCGTTTTGGCGCTAGTGCTTGCTCCGTGCTGGCGAATATTGGTCCAGGAGAATCCGTCTTAATTCTCTCCTGCTGTCTGTAAGTGATGGTACAAACGGTCTGCTCGTTGTTCTGAAAGATTAACCATTGCATCCTTTCGAAAGCAACGTTAAGGTCCTGGTCGGAAGTAGTCAAATCGTAGTAAATTGGTGGTATGGCTTTCCAATGTTCCGTCTTTTCTCCATAAACCAGTGCATTCTCTTATAATTAGAAAATGGGAATCCTTCACCACTGTATACATCATCTTCTTTATTTTCATCTTCTGCTTCTTTTGTTATTTCTTCTTTATTTGTTTGTTCTTCCCGCCCTGATATGGGTTTGGGTGTCGACAGTAAGGCTGATTTCTCTATAACCTGCCCTAATAAGCATTTAGGCGCGGCTGTTCCACGTGTGCGTTGTCTGTCCATCCTTATTTCAATAAGCCGTTCAAAAAGGTGTGACGTGTGCTGTGGGACTTCAAAATTATTCATGGTGACGCTCCGCTCAGCGTACGTGTCTCCGTCGGGAGTAAAATCGCTTTAAAGTAGGCTAAACGGGCAGCTCTAAATAACTTTATCGATACAACCTACTGACCTATTTTTCCCAAACGCGAGGGTTACAGATCATGTTTGAAAAATAATTTTTAATTTATTCTTACACTCGAGTTGATCTATAAACATTAGGAGAGAAAAAAATATCACTGAAAATAGAAAAAAAATAAAAGAAAACATCTACTAAATAACGCGGACCGTAGCTCTTAAAATATCCAGCCAGACGCTACAGCAAAAACAAGACGTTTTTCCAATGTTTGTTTAGTGTTTTATTACTCCACATGGTTTCTGCTTTCAAGATTTATATCTCGTTATGACAGATCATTTGAATACATTGCAGACAATTGCTAGGTTGGAGTGACTATTTATCTTCATCGAAAAATTATTTCTTGAAAGAGAGCACATGAGAGAGGGAGGTGTAATTGAGGGGAGGTGGGGGGATACGCTTTGAACTTGTACCTTTCAAAAAAATTGTACTGGTAGTGCCCTGTCCAAAGTCGAATTTCTGTCTCTAACATAATCGAAGATTGTTGTGAAGTGATGTAAATATCAACGCTCTTTTGATTATGTTATTGTTTGGTATATTTTATTGTTGATTCCATAAATTTATTTAATGTGAAATTTATTCACCTTCTTACACTCATATTAAAACCTTATGTTGAAGTAGAAGCAAGTGGATAATGACTCATTAAATATAAATAAAAGGTGGGTTGATTCTGCTATGTGATGGGCTCAAAATTGTTAAACTGTCCTAATGTTGAAATTAGTAAGAGTGGAAAACAATTGTTGAAAAATGTGTTGAGGTTAGGAACCTAAACCGCTAACCCCAGAATAAAATGAGAGCTAGAGATATTTGACTGGCGAAATAGACACTTAGAGAGCAGTCTTATCTCACTCATTTATTTTTATGACACTATCTAGAACTTGTCTTGCTTTGTCTATCCTTTATTTCAAATTTTGTATTAACTTTTCACTTATATCATTGATTGCATATTGTATTGATACATGTTTTACCATGGTTTCTACTACTGATGTGTAGAAAGTATACTGTTTACATTGTGCATTTTAAGTAACTAGATTAAAACTTTATCAATTGCTTGAGTGAGTGTGTGGATATATTTTTGTGAATCAGTCAGATATCGCGCCAGTACAGTATGTTTTTGCGTGACCACAGTAGAGTTATTTTACAATTTAAAAATGGAAATTACACTCGAAGAAAGAATGAGATGGGCACAGGAGTGGAAGATGATGGCTGAAATACTAGGCACCCCAGCAGGAAAGTATCAGAATATATTATGGCCTATGTAAAGGATCAAGAATAAATAAAAATGAGATTACAGATTGAAGAGAAAAGATTACAGATTGAAAGAGAGGAAAGTGTCAAAAGACTAAAGAGTGAATGTGATCTTAAATGAGAAAGAGCATTGGCCCAGTTAGAAGCTGATGATAAAAAGAGAGCTTGACTTAAATCAACTGAAGAAATGGGAAGATAGCTTTAAGATAAGTAAAGGCTGGCAGGGTTCAGTAAGTGAACAAAGAATTTCATTTTTGTTCCTTCAACAGGAAAGAGGAAAACATTGAGGCCTATATACTAAGCTTTGAACAGTGTATTATAAGACTAGACCTATCAGAAAGTTTATGTCTCTCCCAGTTAATGACAGGTATGAAGGGACATGACAATATGGTCTTTAATAGATTCCCAGTGGACAAACTATGTATGTGCCTTTTAATGCAGAACAGTTATCATACGTTAAGGTGACTAGCAAGGTGAATGGACAGAGACTCCACCAGTACAAACTAAAGTTAACTGATACATATTTTATAGTCAACTAGTAAACTACAACATATCCTGATCAGGTGGTTAGAGCCTGACTATATGAAAATTGACAGTGGAAAAAATGTTAAGGGTCACTTCATGATTGACAAATCACAGACATCATGTCCTCCAGCATTTTTAGCTTATGTTAAGGACAAAAGACCAAAGAATCTGACAGAATGGATAGAAGCAGCTGACAGATACAAAACAAAGAAATATTTGGGACATGCGCTGCTTCTTCCATATAAAAAATAATCAGGGAAAAAATGTTATGTTTCCAGTTTATTCATCTCTCCATTCTTTCTTATATTCAAGTATCAACTTACAGTTTCCTGCAACAGCATTTATTAGCCTGATACATGTAGAGATGTATTATGTGCGTATACTAATATTTCTACAAATTGTGAACTGTGATTCGTGTATGTAGTATGCTAAACATTTGATAGTGTTTCTAATGAACATGTTCATAAAACTGTTATTTTGTATGTATTATGCTGTATGCATGTTTCAGGCTGCATTGCTAATTGTTGTATGTTTGGGATGACCCATATTTATGCGATTTAGATAAAATAAATCTAGCCTGAACCTGAAATCCACCTATGAGTGCCAATGCAAACAGTAAGACTTATTGATTATGGGGCAACGCCCTGATATAATTATTTGACTCGCCAGCCCCCCAGCAGAATAACTGCATAAAAATTATAACAATATACAACAATGATGCTAATGTTGCAAGAGACACTACAGTACAATTATGATGCTAATGTTACAAGAGACACTACACTATAATTATGATGCTAATGTTACAAGAGACACTACACTACAATTATGATGCTAATGTTGCAAGAGACACTACACTATAATTATGATGCAGATTTACACTTACATCAAAAGCTACATTAACAAAGATGCACAAGAATCGTGATGACAAACAATAAAATTTAATTATAAAAAAACCATAAAAGCATAACAATGTTAAGACAGGATTTTTCAGCGATCACTACAGTGTTTCTTCAATGATTATATTGTCTTTATATTCAATCTAACAGAATTGTTTATAATCAATGTTCTTTTGAAAGGATTGTTTCTAGGAAGACAAGGGTTGCAACTTTCTCCTTTAAAAACAACCCAACTTTTATGTAGCTTATTGAAGTTCTGGCCATGCACACACCACGTGTCAACTTCAAAAAACTGCAAAACCTCAAACCACACCAGAAAAACCCTGAAATATAGAAGGTTGGCCAGCCCTAAGTCCCTTCTACAGAACGAAGTAGATTTATCTTATTCACGCTACCAATCTCTGACTACAATTCGTCATTACAATACTACAAAATACTATATTAAAAAAAACAATTTAAATTCTACTTGCATTCATCCACAGTTTACATTTACATTCGCAATTATCTTCGTAAAAGGGTTTCTAATCACGTTTCTATCCCAGCTATTCCCTGGGAACACTACCTTTCTTCTTGCTTTCTTCTAGTATGTGTGCAATAGGTCAATATCACCAAAGGTATTTATGCACGTGACCGACCCATGCTTCCCACTAAAAATATATAATTTTAATCTGGCTTATGCAGCGCATTTGACCGCCTGGTACAAGGTCAGCCAGGTTCTCATACTACATTTCTTTTCTGTACCAAATGTTTTTGTTTCACATACCAATGTTTTTGTTTCACATACCAATGTTTTTGTTTCACATACCAATGTTTTTGTTTCACATACCAATGTTTTTGTTTCACATACCAATGTTTTGTTTTACATACCAATGGTTTGTTTTATGCCCACACCAGCCAAGCAACCTCCATCACTCTCAACTCTTTCCCCAGAAATGTGCACTTCTGACTAATGACACATTCACACTGACTACTTTATCATTTACTTGTAACTGAAAATTGAAATCTCCTTTCATAACAATAACCGGTAATAAGGGTTACTAATATGATTCTAACTTATTAATGCCAGTAGCCTTAATACGTGTCAGCTGCATGCGACTAACGAATTATCAGGCGAGTTTCTAGTACGTTCGCTTCAAGAAATAGAGCTGCACTTCGATTGGTTAGTTAGAGTGAGTGTCTGGAACGTTCAGGTATGTTTTGATTCTGGGGATAGGTCAACCTTTCTGGAAAGTAGGGTTGCATGTAGTCTGTTTTATAGAGGATTGTGGATGTGGGCTATATAAGCCATTATGTGACACCATTTACTACTACGAGCAGAGGTACAGCTTTACTAACAAATAAGTTACCAATGCTCGTCCTTAGAAATCTACTAAAGCCTACTTCTACAAATTTATGTACAGCTTTACTAACAAATAAATTACTATGCTCGCCTTCAGAACCCTGTCTACCCTAACTGTCTGTTTGTAGCAAATGCCTGCCTGTAGCAAAAGATGAATTTAAATGCCTGCCTATAGTAAGAGCAGTATTTAAATATCTGTCTTTAGGAAAACTTGTGTTAAATTCCTGCCTATAGAAAAGGCTGTATTAAATGACTACCTTTAGCAAAAGCTGTTAAATGCCTGCCTATGAAAAAGCTGTAAAAAAGGCTGTATTAAATGCCTGCCAGTAGCAAAAGCTGTTAAATGACTGCCTATAAAAAAAGCTGTATTGAATGACTGTATGTAGCAAAAGCTATTTGTAAATGCCTGCCTTGTTGTACAAACTGTATTTAATGCCTGCCTGTAGTACAAGTTGTATTAGATGCCTATTTGTTGAAAGGCTGTATTTAATGCTTGTCTGTAGTACAACTTGTATTAAAAGCTTGTCTGTGTATAAGCTATATTTAATGCTTGTCTGTAGTACAAGTTGTATTAAATGCTTGTCTGTGTATATTTAATGCTTGTCTGTAGTACAAGCTATATTTAATGCTTGTCTGTAGTACAAGTTGTATTAAATGTCTGCTTATAGTACAAACTGTATTAAATGTCTGCCCTTATTACAAACTGTATTTTAAAAACTGTCTGTAGTACAAACTGTATTAAATGCCTGCTTATGCAAAGTAGTAATAGTTGTAGTTCAATACTTGTTTGTAGTAAGAACTTTAGCTATATGCTTGTCTATAGCAAGTTCTGAAATTAAATATTTGCCTACAATAAATAGTAAGAATTCTAATTTAATGTTTGCCTAAAGTAAGGAGTAAGAATTGTAATTTAATGTTTGCCTAAAGTAAGTAGTAAAAATTGTAATTATTTTTTTTACCTAACGTAAGTAGTAACAATTGTAATTAAATTTTTACCTAAAGTAAGAAATAACAATTATAAATAAATTTTAGCGTTAAGTCAGTAGTAAGAAGTATGTGACACATTCCACCCTAGACTTTGGTTATAATGATTGTTATTAATAATCATTGATAACTAATTACAAGTGATGAGAATATTAATTTATGTAATTAATAATTCTCCAGAAGACACAATTAGTCTCTCTCACTTGGCAGATATACGGGCACTGTAAAAACTCTTCCACAACGTTTAAGACAAACATTTACCGTCACATAATTATATCCGTAGTTGGAAAACTTCTTAACAAAGGAAAAGATAAATCGTCTTTATTCTATATTTAGCAATCCCCCATCCAGCCACTAACTTTCCAACATATGGTTATCAATATGTTTAAGAAGGTAAATCAATTTTAACAATATATTTATTAAATCAACAATCAAATATATATATATTAAATACAATGAAAAAATTATTTGACATCAATTTTTCAACGAAACAATGTTTGAATAATTTCAATGCTATCTTATATCCTAACACATAATTCAGCAGATTAGTGACAATATATATCACAGGATATTTCTTATCAAATAATAGATATTGAGTTATAGACATATGTACATAACCTTATCAAGACGATGCCACAATATCCTTTTGTGTGCTTTCATAACAATGTCAAGTATATTGTTCACAATACAACTGTCAATTCTTTATGTGTTTTCTTTTTTTTTAACTCCTTTAGTAAGACGTTTCCACCTACAGAAACAATATGCCACAGTAAAACGTCTATTTCTTTATTCTATACTGAGTAGGGTTTTACGACACCCTTATAATCCTCCAAGTGAGAGACAGCATGGTCTTGTGGGAGAATTACTAATAACTATAAGTTAAAATTTTCAATAAATTGTAAATAACTGTGTGTTGTTAAATTAATAAATAATAACCATAACTAGTGAAGGGTGCTCTAGAGGTGTCACAGATACGTTACGATATTTCGCTCTTCCAAAATTATTGGGTAATTAAAAGCCATTGCACTGTTTACACTGCACTGGTAGACGGCTGGTGAGTGCAACGAGCCCGCCTGTTTTGTCAAAACATTGCATACATGGTGATGATTACTCGTGACTTTGTTGCTGAGAGAGCACATTTTACATGAATGACATGTTTATACAATCTAGATTCTAGAGCGTGTTCGAGAGGGGTAGGGAGTGGGGACGAATTTTATTCTATCGACCAGCATTGAAAGTGGATGAAACATCGGTGACCTTTTAAAACTTTCGAATACATTCGTGATCCCCTCCCCTTCCCTTTAACTGTGTCAATTAGTCAATTATCTCTACTATATATGTAACTGTTTACAGGTATCTCTACATCTCTACTGTATATGTAATTGAATACTGTTATCTAACTGCTTACAGTTATCTCTACATCTCTACTATGTATGTTACTGCATAGGACGCTATGTCAGCCAAGTCATTCAACTCTTGACACACTCCTAGTATAGAATTAACTGCTTAGGATACTAACGTCCCTAGCCAGTTATCTCCCTACTCATTCCTAGTACACCCATAATTGCAAAACATTCCAGAGGAACGGCCGGCACTCTGCGCTTCTCTATGGTCCTGCATCTCCGCGACTCCTGTGACTTCTTTGAGGCACTAGAACACAGCTAGCCAGTCCACAGCCATTTCAGGTGGTTGATGCCCACCTACATTAATTTCCACAGTTCTGCCACAACTGCCACGTAAATTAGACCAATCCTAATCAAAGATCTAGTCACAAAGCTTGCTGTTGCCAATTAAACGAACTGGGATTACGATTAATCCATCCCATAATATGTCTTCTTTACTGTGCGTAGAAGTTTGTGAGGAAAAACTATCTTTCTCGAGTGCATCTCTGGCATTGCCATTCTTGAGACCAGCCTGCTGGAGTTGTTGCTCGAAGGCAGAGAAGCTCGTCGCATTTATTTTTGAGAGAGAATTCAAGATGGCGACTAGTTTGGTGAGGAGTCTTTAAGTCAGTGATTGATATGACTGAAGGTGGCACTTCAAGCTACGGTCTTCCGGTTATTTTGCTGCACCCACCCACCCATAAACCCTCTAGAACTTAGCACTTGTATTTTCCTTTAGAAGGTGACGTCAATTTCATTAATTCTTATTTTACTTCTAAGCCAAGTTACTTCTAAGTCATAGATTTGTGCTTTTTTGTAACAACGCTAACCTCAAGAAATAAGACATTGTATTCCATGAAGTAGTTGGAAATCAGCTTTAACTTTAACCCTTTCCATGGCAGGATGCTATTGAATACTTTCGTTTTCATAGGATTCAGTTTAATTGCTTTCAATTACTGAGAGGAGAGGGAGGGTCTTCAAACATGAGTCATACGTTCAATAGGGTGAGATAAGTTTTATAAGTTTTGACAAGGCGTTCCCAAAACAGCGTGATGTATACTCTGTGTCGTAATTAACAATCAATCATGCATCATATAAAGTCTCCTGTTTTTGAGGGTTGTGGGGTCGTAGTGGTCATGTGCTACACGTCTGCAGAAAGAAAATATATTTCTTGAATAATTTGTCGCGCAAAACGTTTAACAACAGAGCAAATACATTTATTCATTTTTTTTTAATTTGTGACGTCCCCGTGGTGCAGATCCTCTCTTCATCTTCGTTGCAAAATGTCACACTTTCCCCTTCCCTTCTCTTCCCCATATTTGTCACAAAATGTCACACTTTCCCCATCCCTTCTCTTTCTCATCTTTGTCACAAAATGTCAACTTTTCCCATCTTTTTTCACAAAATGTCACAATTTCCCCATCTTTGTCACAAAATGGCACACTTTCCCCATCCCTTCTCTTCCCCATCTTTGTCACAAAATGGCACACTTTCCCCATCCCTTCTCTTCCCCATCTTTGTCACAAAATGTCACACTTTCCCCTTCTCTTCTCCATCTTTGTCACAAAATGTCACTTTCTCCATCCCTTCTCTTCCCTATCTTTGTCACAAAATGTCATACTTTACCCATCTTTGTCACAAAATGTCACACTTTACCCATCTTTGTCACAAAATGTCACACTTTACCCATCTTTGTCACAAAATGTCACACTTTCTCCATCCCTTCTCTTCCCCATCTTTGTCACAAAATGTCACACTTTCCCCATCCTTTCTCTTCCCCATCTTTGTCACAAAATGTCACACTTTCCACATTCCTTCTCTCCCATATCTTTGCGTGAAACACTTTACAGAACGTTCCCGAAGTTGCACTTGAACATGATCAACCAGCTTTATGCGATATGTTGTGTGCTGTCATCAAAATAAGGGGGACGTGACTTTTGCGCCCTCGTTACATAGCCAGCCTCGCCTTTCGTATCCTGTCTGCTCTCAGTTTTTTTATGTCTATTACTTTGTGAAATGTGGAGTCTGTCTCTTCGTGAAATTTACGTTTGTCTTTCAATTACGTTTGATGTCTATCCCTTAGTGAAGTTAGTCTCTTGGTGAAGTTTGATGTCTGTCTCATAGTGAAGTTTGATATCTGTCTTTTGGTGAAGTGTGACGTCTGTCTCTTAGTGATGTTTGATGTTGTCTCTTAGCGAAGTGTGACGTCTGTCTCTTGGTGAAATTTGATGTCTGTCTCTTAGTGAAGTGTGATGTCTGTCTCTTGGTGAAGTTTGATGTCTGTCTCTTAGTGAAGTGTGACGTCTGTCTCTTGGTGAAGTTTGACGTCTGTCAAATACTGATGATAGTAGTAATAGTGGTAGTTGTAGTGATAATGATTGTAGTGGTAGTGGTAGTAGTGGACTCATAACAAAATAGTAACGAGAACATTTCTGTCATCTAAACATACCCTGTTCATACCAAAGTTGATGTAGAACACTGAAAGATAACCGTTCAAAAGAAGTTCCAGCAAATGTAAGACCCCTCATCCTATTTTTGTTATAACACTTAATTCACAATTCAAGTGGATACTTCTGTGGGCATGAATGCCAAACCCTTTAATACAGTTCAAACCGCTTAGCTGACCATACAGCCAGAACGAAAAACTATTATTTCGAATGTAACAATGGGACAATCCAGTTAACTCCTAAACAAAACAACAACGAAAATCGACAATTTGAAGCAACCTCCCCCAATATTGCTTTAGCTACTTTTTTCTTATCCTCATTCCGTGTGTACGTTTTCAATATATTTGAATGACCGTTCTTGTCTTTTCTTAGTTTTCTTTCGTTGTTTTGTTTTTGCTTGTATTTTAAAAGCTCAATCGTCGTACTGTTGATGGGTATTTTTTTATTTATTAATACAATCAGAAAAATATTTTCTTTTTTTTCCCTTCTGCATCAATCACCTCTTAAATCCTTTCACTATGCACTGTAATTAATGTCTTCTGATGCGTTTTATTACTGAGTCGGACGGAATAAGATCAGATTCGACTACACAACGCTTTAATGCGGTAATTGTAAACTGTTCTCAATTTCTCATATTCTCCATCACTACCGATCTCATAGAATTCCTCTGTGAGAGAGAGAGAGAGAGAGAGAGAGAGAGAGAGGGAGAGAGAGAGAGAAAGAAAGAGAGAGAAAGAGGGAGAGATAGAGAGAGAGAGAAAGAGGGAGAGAGAGAGAGAGAAAATTATCTTCATCCCCCATTTACTAGAATTTTCTATTTCTCAACATGATATTTTCGAGGTGTGGTTTGGTGAGGTATATACTGTTAACTGGCTGCTGAGAGTTAGTAGATTTATGGAGGAAGAGAAACAACTGCACAGTGCAACTTTCTAGAGATCTGCAGAGTTACACCCCTTGGAAGGACTAAATTTTTAAGGTGACATATCAACGGGCGCTGAGTCAACTTTACTAGTCATCTCATGACGATAATTTTGATAAACCTATATGCCAACGATCATGGCAACTATTAAGGGTGATCACGTTATATTAGTGGACAGAACCACAATGACTTATTCTTCAAATTTGGATACACACAATGACTTATGTCTTCAATTTTAGATACACACAATGACTTATGTCTTCAAATTTGGATACACACAATGATTAACGTTACAAATGGAAAGAAAATATTCTTTTAGTAATGGAATGGACAACAAAGACTATAACGTTTGAAAGGATTACATTTATTACAAATTCCTCCTCTCTATCAGATATTAATGAACATATTCTTTAAAGAGAGTTACTAGTATCTGCCAATTTCAAATAACAATTAGGAACTATTAGTTTAAATTAGGGTTTCTTTTCAATTTTTCCTTCTTTCCTTCTTTCTTTCCTTTACTTTGTTTCGTATGCCGACTAACAATCTATATCCTAAATATGTCTGCTCCATAAGCGTGAAGCATTTTACTGATAACTGTAAAAATTCAAGAATTACGTTTCAAAGAACTATTGTAGATGTGTGTGTGGTATTAATTTTTCTTGTAATGTTCTTTTGTCGTCGAAAAGCACGTGTAATCTCTTGTCTAGGTGACCTCTAACATGTCGGGCATTGTAAAAAGTAGTCAGATAGTAACATGATAAGTCTATGTCTCAAAACATGGACATAGTGCACAAAGTAATAAAATGAACTGCGCTGTGTTTTATTTTGTAATTTAATTCTTTTTTAATCATTTTATATTTTTGCTAGTATATTTGCCTCAAAAATACACACGCGCGAATTATTTTTGCTTTCGTAACAAGATGGAATAATGATAATTTTATCCCTCAATTTCTTTTTATGTTTGGGACTTACACAAAGGTAGATAACCTCTCTGATCTAATGTGATCCGATTGTTAAAGGTGATTTATCTTTCGTATGTGATCTGAAATAAGTTTTGCAAAATTTTTTCTCAATTAATTGGGGATGGGGAATAACATTTCTTTTTTAAAATTTAGGAACTATATAAAACTTAATTATTTTATGCACGTGTGAAAAGAACAAAGCGAAGTTACAATGATAAACGCTAGATATAGTTCGTTGTCCATTGAGGTATGCAGATGAACTCTTAACATTATGGCAATAACTGACGGTGGTGTGGGGAGAAGCAAAAAAAAAAAAAAAAGACAGAGACGAAAAAGAAAATAGAGTGACATGCTTTAAGAAAAAAAGATTTGTAGCAGTTAAGGCGGGGGGGGGGAGTGTTATATAATAAATAATAAGTCTGACATGTACACACGAAATTGATGTTTGATTAAATTAATAATGTCTTGACATGTACACACGAAATTGATGTTTGATTAAATTTATAATGTCTTGACATGAGAAATACATCTAAGATTACAATGAAATGAGTTCCTGGTCAATTTGTATAATTTTAGACATAGTTTTAATTTTAATTATTCAATAGCCAATAAACGCATGTAATTTAGTAAACTAAATATGAAATGGCTACTTTTTACCATTTTTTTTTTCTCAAATTAAAGGCGCGTAATGTATGGTAAACAGTAAGGGAGATAATATATTTTCACAATAGAAACATTCCTTTAAAAACGATTTCCTTCAAAATAAAAGCACTTCACGATTCTGTGATTACTAAGGTGGGGGGGGGGGGGGATATCAACAGCAATGAAATAACTTTTGCGATTAAACAGAAACATAATTAATCTCGGAAATAATCCATCGTCTGTCGTCTTTTAATATCTGGAACGTAAACATTTAAATGGAGGTGGCCAATCTTATTTCCATAGAGTTTAACGAAAATAATGGAAAGACTGGACTGGTCAAAGCGATGGCACTCTCCAACTTCTAGTGTCCTGTGATGACAATCGAAAACAGTCATGGGATCAACAGGGCACATGCAGGTTTGGTTTAATGCACACGCCACCCAGGGGTCAAGGACAACCTGAAACACAATTTGTTTTACATATTTGCTGTATTTTTAATTATAT
The DNA here is from genome assembly GCA_028829895.1 of Sinotaia quadrata. NCBI lineage: Eukaryota > Metazoa > Mollusca > Gastropoda > Architaenioglossa > Viviparidae > Sinotaia > Sinotaia quadrata. The sequence continues at coordinate 123,277,987 of CM054179.1, forward strand.
TTCGTAGACGTGATTAATTGTTGTGTGAAGTGTAGACGCAGCTTCTTGCATTGAGTGAAATACTGTTTGGTTAATACGTGAATGAATGTTGGTTTCGTGTGTCACAACCACCACCCTCAAAATATGTAGCTTACTTTCATCTTTCAATCTGATTTTAATACTTAAATCTAATTTTTTTCTTCACTTTTCTTTGTATATATCAACACACGTACATATATACATATAAATATGCGTGTCACTGTGTGATATATAATAAGTATATTACATAATATGTGTTTGTTATATATAACACACTGATGTGCATACAGCTTTACAAATGTAGAAAAGCTAATCAATCGTATTTTTATTAATTAGTGCAGTGGTGTTTGAGAAACTGCACACATACAGCATTAATATATAAAGGTGACAGTTCACAGTCCAATATTACATGGAAACAGTGACAACTTAATGATATGGTCTCTGAAAAATGCTAACAAACAGCATTAACATACAAAAGTGGAAGCTTGTAATACAATATATACACATAAATGTATGACAGCGTATGATCCTTAAAATAAAACCTAAATTACCTTATCGATGAAAGGACGGTTGTGAAGGAAGACGATCCCTGACAGCAGTTCTGCATACGACGAGAACTGACAAGGCATCTCCCCGTAGAAACGGAACATGGGCCAGAGGGTGTGGTTAGGTATAGCCATAGTGTCTCGCGTGAACTGGGCGCCCCGTCGTCTTACCTCCCTTGCTATTGTTTCCACATCCGTGTTGTTTTTGAACCGAATGGAAACGTCTACGTAGAACAAGACTTCGGCTTTGGGCAGCATGGCCTTCAGATGCAAACAAGGCCAAGAGCAGACAATTTTGTAGAAATGATGCATTTAGAATATTAAATGTGAATGGACTCTAGTATTTCATGTCATTTTTGTAACTTTCGTGACGCAAAGTTTTGTACACTACAGCTTATAAACAAACCAAGCTATTTAAAATATATCTTGTTCGTGGGATATTTTGTTTAAGAAATAACAGTTCGGATTTTCTGGATGGATAGGGTGGATGGTCTAATTATAGATGATGGGTATGTAGGTAAGAAGGAAGGTAGGTAGGCAGAAAGTCGGGGGAAGAGATTTATGGAGAGCGGCAGAAAAAGGGTGAGAGATAATTGACAGAGACATGCAGAAACAAACAGACAGAAACCGAGGAAATTAAACTTCAAGGAAGTCCACGTACATTGTCGTGTGACTTGTCCATAAATAGGAGAATGTGTTCCTCTATAGCCAAGCGATTTAAGTATTTCTTAAAACATAAATTAATTCTTTGAGTATTTAAACAATTATCACGTGTACATGCGAAATTACATATTTAATACAATTGCTAAAAACAAACATCGGTCTGCACTGAGCAAATAGTATTTCAAAATAGCGCATGGATATCAGAGAAAATTTCCATTTCTAGTAAAAGCTAAATTTTAAATGTGAATGCATTTGTCTACAATGTATAGGACCATCAAATTACCCCTAATCAAAACATCCCGTTAATGAAAATAATTGATAACCTGGCCTTGAAATTTAGCAGCAAATCTGCGTTAAAAGTAAGTGCAAACCGACCTTGAAAATAAGCGGCAAGCTGATCTTGACAAAAACCTACAAACCTACCTTAAAAATAAGTGGTTTCCACTCGTAACAAAAAAGGTTCCTGGACATACTTGGAAACATTTCAAACGGCATGGTTACAACTGTGCAGTTACAATTCTTCACAACCTAAACACAATGAGATACAGCAATGTTTAATCAGTTATGAAGTGTTTGTAAGTTGATAATTTTCTAACACCTACACATTGCTATGAACACTCTCACACAGGTATCTCTAAAAAGCACATCAGCACCCCACGTACAGACATACACACCTGTTTACTCGATAATCTCAAGACAATCTCAGACGTAACATACCCACAAATTAAGTTTCAATACCCACGACATGAACATCACTTGTCATACCCGTTTTTTTTCCAAGGGAGTTAACCCCAAATCAACATACACAAAAGTGAAGGTAGATGGGTGCATCTTGCTGAAGACATTATGGTGTAAGTTGTACACAAGCGCTTGGGACTCGTTGTAATGGTTGGAGGAGGCGGCCGTGAGGAAAATATATTTCTTTGGCTCCACATCCTTTCCAATGCGGCTGATGTTGTCCAGCTGTTCGCGTGACACCCGCATGTAGGGAACACGCAACTGTAATACCCGCTCCTCAGCGGACTCTGCAAACTTATGCCGGCAAGTTGTGTTGTAACAGGGCGAAACTGAAACACACAACACTTACGTCATGTTTGTTTTATCTCTGTTATAATAGTGTTTTGCTAACTACCCCGTTGTTACAGTTTAAGGAGATTGAAGTGAGAATGCGTTTGAAATAACCGTAGTTGGAAAAGAAATATGCATTTCGTTTTAGAAATAGTTCAGGTTATTTAAGGTGAATTTTACATTTACTCCGATAGTTAGGCTTTTCAGACATTACTTGTACGGTGCCAAACAACAGAGAGCTAGCCGTCTGGAGAACGATGCATATATTCTGGAAAATTATCAACTGTCTCCATAACTTTGGAACTGCTCACAAGTGTGAGTGCTTGCATTAACGGATACGGCAAATATTGCAGATGACTCCTGATTCAAATGCAGGCTAGTTCGTGCAGATGATCGAATTTTAAACGAAACAAATACTTCTAAAGTAGATACCGAAGTAAATTCACAACAAAGTCGACAGAGTAACAATAGCAGATTAAGATTAAATTTGAAAATAATCCCTTTACTTTCAGATATGAATATTTGCCTATAGAATACGAATGGAGAGTTGATTAGTCATTTTGTTCTGAGGTGTTAGCAATGCAACTGCTTTAAATTTTAAGACTATCGGATAATTTCAGAATCGTACGTGTGTTATTTGTTGGGGTTTTGTGTACATTTTTTTTAAGTTCTTGATGCCGTGCCTTTAATCACATTTGCTATTCAAGATCAAACTGAGACCTTGACATCAGACCTTGACGTCAGACCTTGACGTCAGACCTTGACGTCAGACCTTGACATCAGACCTTGACATCAGACTTTGACGTCAAACCTTGACGTCATACGTTATAAAGTTAAAAGGAATTGTGGAACTATACTTGTAGGTGATTTCATGAATGAACCAGTAAAATGACAGTCAAGGTAAACACATACAAAAGTTAACAAAACTGACATGTTATAAATCTTTAACTGACGGCAATACTTACCGAACGTCACACTTCTAACGTACGCAACATGTGGAGTCACGTTCACTTTGTACATACGTATATATAGGAACTTGCATTTATTTCAGAAGAGTAGGTATTATTTGTATCTGTAATATATATCTATTACTATCACAATGACCATGTAACTTAATTCACTCTAAGTGAAGGAATATTACTAATTCAGTATTTCCGTGGACGCATTTATACAGAAGTATATTTTCTATCATGTAATATAATGAATTTTGTTGTGTGTGTGTGTGTGTGTGTGTGTGTGTGTGCGTGCGTGCGTGCGTGCGTGCGTGCGTGCGTGCGTGCGTGCGTGCGTGCGTGCGTGCGTGCGTGTGTGTGTGTGTGTGTGTGTGTGTGTGTGTGTGTGTGTGTGTGTCTTTCCTAAGAAATCCTATACATGTGAATAAAAGGTAGTTGTGAACTAATTTCAACTTCAGTACTTACAACTTTTTCGCCTGGCTTTAAGCGATTCACAAGTAGTTCTGTTCCTTGTGTCTGCTTTTGCTTCTGTAACACACATGGTGAGGATTACGTTCGTAATTCTCTTCAAATTGATTGCCATCTACTTAAATACGCTGTATCGTTTTCTCACTCTGTAAAAGCAACCTAATAATCTATTAACTCATAAATATAATAATATGGGATCAATCTTCATTTGTTTATCTATATGTCTGTCGAACTATCTATCAGTAGTTTCTGCATCAGACGGCCTATTGAAATAGGTAGAAGTGTTTCAGAAATCAAGTCTTGACAATATTAAAAATCTCCTGAGGTTTGGGAATTTTCGACTTTGAGAATGATTCAAACAGAGCCTAATACGTTCAGTTCTAATTGTGCTCCCCAACACTGAAAATTAATTAACAAACTAAATCAGGTAAGAAACATGTGAATAGCAGAACTTCTAACACCTTCAGGAAAACTTAAAACCCAACTTTCTTTTAGATTTTATTTTAACTAATGGCTTTGAAAATAATAGCAGGTTTTGATATCAAAGGAAACATTCCATACAGGTATATTAGCATGAGCATGGATAGATGGTATGGCATTCGAAAAGAGCGTTATAGAGATTAGATTAAAATCACGTGATTCTGGAACACATTACTAGATCTTGAAATAAAATGCATTTTGGCAGTACAACAGGTATCCTCGTCAAAATTGATTCCGTATTTTGATTTCAAGAAGCAAATAATTAATAAATTCAGATAAGAAGGCTTGTGCCCTTTGACCTTCTTAACAAAGGTGCGCTATGCATGCAATTCAAGACGGTATCCGGTCTTCAAGTGACTACCCCAGTTCTTATTTAACTTAGGCCAAGCTAAAATACTTATTTTAATGTTTAGTCTGCTACTCACTGGACTAACAAACCAAGTAAACTCGTCTGAACACTCATGCTTTAGCATTCTGAAATGTACCAAGCTACTGCAGAGATTCTTCTGCCATCACCACAGCTACAAGTGCACGAAATGTTGTCCAAGATTGGAATTGGTAAACTGTTGCAGTCCTACCACAGAGACCATGCACTTCAATTTGTGCTGAAATGGTCAGTAACACAACGTAATCTGGCTATGTATTAATAACGTCATTGTTTTGTAATAATGTTAATAAATATATCATTTTCATTCTATATAATGTTATTTTGTGACTGTCGTGTATAATATTTTTAATATATTAATTGTATTCTATATAATGTTATAGTGTGACTGTCGTATATAATATTTTAATATATTAATTGTATATTCTATATAATGTTATTGTGTGACTGTCGTATATAATATTTTAATATATTAATTGTATATTCTATATAATGTTATTGTGTGACTGTCGTATATAATATTTTAATATATTAATTGTATTCTATATAATAGTATTTGACTGTCGTACACCCTCTTGCATTCTCGTCTTTCTCAAAATTATTATCACAAATGACAAGTGCGTTATGAACGTACTTTCATTCCAACAGGAACTCGGGGACATGGATTATTTTTCTTTTGTATAATTCAGCATCAGGTATCTGCGCCATAAGCCACATAATCATCTGCACTTCTATGCCATTACTGCACAGCCATGCTGATTAACTGATCAACCTCCCTATGACCTGTATTTCAGCAAACATCCCATTGGGATCTACTGGTGACGTGAATAATTACGTCAAGTATGCTTCCACTAGACTTCCTTATACACCTCATGTATCTAGATTTTATTCCTTTCTTTATTCTTTTTTAATATTTATTGATGTGAGGCTAGGCAAAGTTTTATGCCTTCTACTGACAAATGTTTTCACTTTCGTCGTGGAATGAGTTTGCAATCAGGTCAGGAGCAAAGTACATGGCAGTACTGTAGATTTCTTCTTAACAGTTAATTATATTATCACCACTTAACAGCATGTGTAATACTGGCAGTTGTACTGAAATTATCAGATTTAGTTGAATAGATTAGGTCAGTGAATTTTATTTTTTGCAGTGTGTTTGTACATAGCGAGGCTAAAAGCATCCACTGCCTTGCAGTGTGTTTGTACATAGCGAGGCTAAAAGCCATCCACTGCCACCTACGATAAACCGTCAGTCTTAACAAATTCTTTGCAATGAATCGACAGTCACGCACTATAAATGTAAACCGATATTTCCACTCTTATTGCAGCTGGCCGTTAAAAGCACTGTTCTGTGTACTTAGGCAAGAAACCTATACTTCTCAAAATATTTTGTTAAACTTATATACCATGAATCAACAAGTATAGTCATTTAGTCACGACCTTCTCTAGAAAAGAGCACTGAAAAAAAAAGTGTTATGCTACACGCTTTAAGATCCGCAAATATACAGCCTGTATTCAATGCGGCATGGGGTCCTGGCATCAGTCGTTCTGAAAGCAAACATTCTAGGGAGAATTTAAGACTTTAGTGGGAAATTAAGGTTGTTCATTTACTATCAGAATAAGTTTAAGACTTTAGTGGGAAATTAAGGTTGATCATTTACTATGAGAATAAGCCTAAGACTTTAGTGGGAAATTAAGGTTGATCATTTACTATGAGAATAAGCCTAAGACTTTAGTGGGAAATTAAGGTTGATCGTTTACTATGAAAATAAGGTTATTAGCTTTGTAGAGGGTTAATATTACAGTAGGAGACTAAGATATCCCGTTTACAAAGAGACTAAGTTTACTAGGAAGATAAGATTACAATTTTGTATACAATTTTACAAGGAGATTAATGCTGTGTGATGGGAATTTTCCCCACATATTTCAAAAATAAATTTTAAATTTTATTCTATAATTTTAAGATGATATGTTACTTGTAAAAGTTTTATAACTCAGATCGTTAATATAAAGAGTAAAGTTAAAATCAGGGAGAGTCAGATATGGAGAGAAAGATAAGTTGTTTTGAGTGCATGTTGAGTGGTTAGCAGCGAGTAAGATTATAGCTATTGTTGTATAAGAACACTAGGCAGATGACAACTGGGAGGTTATGCAGTAAAGTGACCGAGGAATAAACGAATTCAATTTATGTCTGACTTTAAATCAAGACTTCACTATGTGGTTATCAAACTTTAAGGGCTAATGTAACTCTGAACTTGTTTATGGATAAGCGGCATGTGTGTTGACAGAATGTGGGTATAGAAGATGTGAGAAAGTCATAAATATTAATTAGCTCTAGGTGTATTCTCGAATTCGATTGGTTAATAAAGTTAGTCAATGTAGAGGGGAGTGGAGCCTCAAGGCTTCGAAAACGCATGTGGAGTGGCCGAAGACTTTGCACTGTATCAAGTCCCTCCTGTCAGTTTACAATGCTAAATCCTTTATAACCAAACAAACAAACAAGAGACTGGCCTTTGGCTAGTAAAAAGGCATATATTTTTCTGTATTATGCGAATCGTTAAGATTTTATATTATAATCAGGAAGTGTTATATATTATAAATGTCTATTTTGTTGCAGAGACCCATGTCTAATTAAATATTTATTTATGTAGTAACTTGCAGTTTATTTACGATCTACAATTGATCAACTACAGTCGACCAGCAGATGATCATTGGTCAACTATGGTTAGCCAGTATGTGGCCATTGGCTGACCCTAACTGGCTAACTTTTCGGGGGGTGGGGAAGACACTTGCGTCTTATTCATAACAAGATTTTTTTTTTTTTTTTTTTGGGGGGGACAGATACATTCAGTGACATTTACGCTATTGAGTTCCACTAGGAATGACACCAGTATCATTTAATTATGACAGTACTCTGGGCAATGTCTAATAATCCATTGTAGGAGAGTCCTGTTATTTTTCACAATGCATGTGTACTCAATGTCCAGTGCACAACGTCTACTTAAAACATACCATATGAATGTTGGTGATATGAGCAAGTGATCCACAGTTATCCACAAAAGGTATTTCATAAATAGAAATACAGATATGGATAGTAAATCTAAAAGGACAAGTAACAAATAAAGGAAGGAGTGGAAATATGTGTCATGTAAAGAGGCTAAGATCACTAGTTAATTTGGAGACTAAGATTACTGGCTTACAAGTAAGCTAAGATTACTAGTTTACAAGGAGATTAAGATCACTAGTTAATTTGGTGACTAAGATTACTGGCTTATAAGTAAGCTAAGATTACTAGTTTACAAGGAGACAAAGATTACTAGTTTGTTACGTGATTAAGATTACTAGTTTACAAGGAGACTAAGATTACTAGATTATTATGAGATTAGAGGTTAAGATTACTAGTTTACAAGGAGATTAAGATCACTAGTTTATTTGGAGACTAAGATTACTGAAACGTGTAAGCATGTGCAATACTAACTGGACAGTAACGAACATCAGAACAGTTATTAATACAGGAAGGGTTATGTTGTGATAATATAATATGCCTACATTATTTTTTGTAGTGTTAAGTCCTAGACTGACAAAATCCTTTTGCCTCTATCATGAACGTGTATAACATTTTGTTATGAGAGTCTTGAATCATTTTTATTTACTGGGAAAAGTTATACAAAACTTAACAGCTCTTTAGTCTGATGTAAATATTTAATGTATACGTTGTACCAGAAAGTTGCTGCTTTAAGTCCTGAATCCAACTGTGTACATCATCTTCGTTTGAAATTAGTACCACTTCTGGAACTGTTATGTCTGGCTGCGTTTGCTGCTTTGGTTGTGACACATGGGTGCCTGGAAAAGAATACAATAAAAGGTTAATAAGTGGTTTATCTAAAGGATGTATTTCAATGCAAGCTTATTGAACACTTAAAATGATTGCCTTCTACTGTGCTAAAATAAAGAATAAATAATAAGGAAATTTAAGATTGTATATCTTACAGAAAGCAAAGTTTCAAATGTATATTTCTTAATAAAGTTTTGACTAATAAATATTACAATTATCAGTTATCACTTTTAGACTCACATTTCGTGTTCCAAGAAACCGCAAAGCTGACATATGAATACAACAGTAGGCTGCCTGCTACAATTAAAACACACAGGTACACCCATATTGGCAGCAGTCGAAAACCTGAAATAAACACATATATCAACTATGACTTACATCATAATATTTAAGATAATATAAATTTACTATATGTCTATCTATCATCTATGTTCTGTCAATATTTCTGTCTGCCGATCGTTCTGTCTGTCTCTATATTGTGTTTATATATCAATACACAATAATTTACATCTCTACAAAGGTCATTATTTTGTAACATTTACATTGGCTATTGGAGGGTTAACTACGTTGTTTCCTCTTCCATACCTCTGTTCATAATGACTTAAAACGGTTGCCTTCTGCCTTCTGTTACTTCAAAACCTTGCAAGAGGAAAAAAAGTATACACTTTCAATTAATGACAATAGTAAAGAGATTGTTTGAGTATCCATCAAAATAAAAATCTAGGTTTAAGTTTTACTTCATGATAGTGTTTAAACTGTCTAACAGATAGATAGATAGATAGATAGATAGATAGATAGATAGATAGATAGATAGATAGATAGATAGATAGATAGATAGATAGATAGATAGATAGATAGATAGATAGATAGATAGATAGATAGATAGATAGATAGATAGATAGATAGATAGATAGATAGATAGATAGATAGATTGTGCGCGCGTGTGTGTGTGAATAGCACCTATCATCATTTTTTTGTATGTGTCCATTAGTGTATAATATGGTATAAGAGACACGTCTTTGCTAATACAAGTAGATAACAGTTCATTAAAGACTGATGTGGTGGTGTTATGAGTAAAGCAAGTGAAAGCAAGACCAACAAAGGATAGGCATTTTAGGTCCACTTGTTATCTGTCATTGCTTGGTGTCACGCGTCATGGAGCCACACCTTTCGAACATTTGTCATTTTGACCTGACAGGTGACCGTGCATACTGTAAAATCTGTCAGCTCACACAGGCCGGTGTTCTACAGAATTTCTCTACATTCTGGCGTGGAAATAGATTTGCTGTAAGATGGACAAGACTTAACCCTCACGTGTGGGATCAGCCAAAATCCTGGTGCAATCGGATCTAAGATCTTTCGTCACAGTTTGCAGTTTGTCACCCTAAGCTGCCTACCTACCTCGGGCTGTCACAACCTACAGTCTTGAGTCTGGCAACGTTTGGCACCCCAGCTTGATGCGTCGTCTTTTGTGTGCAGATCACTCTTGCTGCTCTCTCACCGCTGGTGCTCTTCTTAATGGCAGTATTACCAGACTGCCGATTTCACACTGATAACTCATTCCTGGTTGGCTGTAGTCGACAATTTGTAAAGAGTATCGTCATGTGTCATATTTTCTCACTTTGCGTGAATGTCATGGAATTTGAAATTTCTTCAATGTAATTATTTTCTATCGGTTATAAATATATTTTGTGTGCATGCATACATCTGGGCTGCATGGGCTAGAGTGCATAAGCACTAAGATCTGTGGTTCAGTAGGTCTGCGTAAGCACGACAGAGGAAAGCTGGGCCGTACAATCAGGACATAAAGAAAACTGACAAGTGTCCAAGCGTTAAACTGATCCATGGTCATTGAATGAGGTGTTAATTGATATGACTGAATAGGTGGTATTCAATACCTGGAGTATAGTTGTGTTAGGTAGGAAAGGCTAAGAGTCAAAGAGTAGCTATAAAATGTAGATAATTTTATGCACTGTGTCCAGAACAAAGAGTATAAATCATTATCACTTGCTAGCATTTCAGATATAAAAAGTGTGTTATGTACAGAACAAAGGCTAAAATCCTTTAACATTTCATAAGATAAAGACATTCCTGAAGCAGTGATACTTACTGTGAAAGCTAGTTTCGTCATTTGAAAAAAATTGCTACAATGAGGTGCCAGCGAGGATAAAAGTTTGAGAAGAATTAGTTTATGGATTTTTTTTCCTCACTGACAGACGGATACAATTTTTGAACTGTATAAAGTTGTCCTTACATAATAGCTTTCGTGGAGAGAATAAATATATTTCCTGTTAGAATGAGTAGACAAATCTACTTTAATTGTAAATGAATTTCAATTTTATTTTATGAATTGCAGAGAAAGAAGGACAAAATACTAACTTGTAATTTTTCAATAGGTGTTGGAGTATCTACATATCTACACGAGACACGTAAATGTTAGGTAATAAGGAGGAGCAACTCTTATGAGGCCGGGTTAGAAAGAGTAATTCATGCTGATTTCAGGTCATTGGACAGTACTCACCTAGGACGAAAGACTTTAGATGTTATATCATATCTCTAGAAAGATATGCAGGTTTTATCTTTAGGCTATACAAATAACTTGTAACTGAATTCTTATGTATAAATTCTGTTAAAGCAAAATCGTGCTTTTAAACATATTCCTATTAAATGCAATATATATTATATACTTTGTACAACAATGTCTGACTTAATTTAAGCAAAACTAATTTGCAAATGTAGACTTCTAGTCTATTCTTTCAATTATGTTGTATATATAATTTATATATATATAATTAAAATATAATTTAATTGTTTGTAGTTATTGTACACTTAGGTATGTTGTTGTGCCACATAGTATAATACTAACTGCATATATATACCGGTTTGACATTTTTGCCTATAATGCATATTTCATACTTACATGTATGCAACACCTTGCTAGCACTAAAGTGAATGTCACTGTGAAAATATTTTCAAACATTTTGCCTCGTATCGTTTTGTCTACACTTAGCAGACATTTACTATCATCTAATTACTTCTGGTTATAATACACTTGATGTATTTACGTGACTGTATCACTTTCCATAACGTATATAATCCTTTGACCTTTGAACTTTCTAGCTATTCTATATAATTAATGTCTGTGAGTATTTCAGTTATTACTTTTGCTTTGACAATAAAGGCCAGTAATGAGTATTTCTGAGTGGGATTAAAACGAACTGATTGTCAAGTGTGTAAAATCTTCCGGTGTTGAATTGTTTAGTTATTCTTAGTCATACACTTGGAAACTTGGGGGAGGTGTTTGGAGGAGAGGTAACTACTTATAATTTATCATTTATTTTTTTCACTCGGTAGCTTATGAATAAATGCAGAACTGTCAAGAGAAAGAAGGTCAGGTGTAAACTATAAATAATTCGGTTGGAGTATCTGGTGTTAAAATCTTGAAAGTGCCAAATGTGAGACTTGACACGGTAGATCGCGTGACATGCCCATACCATTTCATTTTGCGTTTTTTTTTTTCACAATGGCCAGTAGTTCTTCATAGGGCTCAATGGCTTGCCTAATTATGTTTCCCATTTCCTCATTCGTGACATGATCTCTACGAAATGCCTAGCAACCTTCGAAAGCATCTCATTTCAGTAGCTTGTATCCTCCTTTCAAGATCCGCTATGAGGATTCATTACTCAAAAGCAAATAAGAACAAAGATACAAACAAGGAGCGCATCAGTCTGATCTTTGAGCTGACTGAGATGTTTCTGTCTTTCCAAACTGTCTTCAGCTTTGCCATTGCTGTTATTGTCAGCGCAATCCTGGACAGTATTTCTGGTTTTGATCCCTCGTCTGTCACGATGGCTCTTAAGTGCTTCAATTTATTAAATTCAAGTACTTAAAATTATTCCTTTTAAATATTGTCAAACATTTCTTTTTATTAAATTGTTATTAATTGTTCAGTGTAGGATGTCTGTTAGTTCAACATAACTTCTTTGTTTGCTTTCGTAATTGGTAGTGATAGTCTAATTATTTAGTCTTGTTCTCTGTCAGTCTATGTATCTATTTGTATATCTATTTTATAAATCTATTTCTCGGTATAAATAACTGACTAGGGGACGTAAGTCAAATTGATAGCGGTGCACTAGTATATCGACGTAACAGTTGCAGATAGGAGTATTACACTCAGCATCGGCACTTGTAGATGTTTTATACTCTTAACTAGTTATTACTAATATTTCGTGTAGTTCATTAATACACGTCACCCCAGAGTCCATCGTGACAATCATTAGGGAAATAGATCTGTCTTCTAACCAAATAAATGAGCGTGTGGAGCCGGTCACACTATAAATACATTTCAAAAGAATGACACACTTTATTGCTGTATTGACTCTTTCTAAACTGACTTTCATAATGTGTGTTCATTTTAAGAGGTGAAACAGTTGACTTCATTGCGGCATTTGCTACAAGATTATTCACATAAAATGAGTGTAATACTACTGAGGCAATTTAATCACAATGTTGATTTTATATTTAATTCTATATTATATTGACAGTCTGTAGTATCAGACTGACTTTTTATTACTTATTTAAAATCACCCAGTTCCTTCATCAGCTTCGTTGTTCATTGCATTAGCTGTCCAAATCTAAGTGCGTCGGGGGGGGGGGGGGCAAACCATTTATCAGTCTATTGAGTTGTGCAGCCTATAGGCATCAATTGGTGGATTGGTTCGTACCTGTAGCGCAGGGTGCGAAAAGGGTAAATGTTGTACGTAACACCAACATCTATATTTTCATTTACCACCCATGTTACACAGCACCTACGCACGCACCACACATACATACTCTTTTTTTTTTTTTAACATAGACGCGTGTGTGTGCATGCGTGTGTATAAAACTGTGACAATTGAGAAACACAATGAATAAAATTAGACATCAAGCAGTAATGAGGATCAGAAAAGAAATTCAGTCTAAAAATCAAACATAAGTCTTAACATTTGTAGATCGAATTAAACGTTCCTGGCGACTGAGTACATTAAAATGCAAATAGAAACTTGCAGGTTGCAATCTTGTGTACAGGAAATTTAACATGAATTACACTTTCGTTTCAGTTAAAGAACAACAAAACAAACTTAACTTACCTTGTACTCTCGAGGTGAATGTGCATCTCATTGGTGTAACGAGTCCAAAGTGTAAATCCAGATCTTTCACACTGGCAAGTTCCGATCCACACACAAAAATAAATAAGAAAAAAATGTTTTCAATGACCCAAGGAACGCAGTAACAATGGGTCGTTTGTAGCCGTTCAGTGAGTATTCCAATTAGTATTCCAAGTCATTAATAGACTTCGCTACATAGAAACGTCACAGAGTGGTCAGATGAAAATGCTTGTAATGTCTGAGTATAGTAAATATGTTTAAATCCCACAAATAAAACGGTGTACAGAGTCAATGTGTCTAAATGATCCTTCCCCATTAGTCTTTGTGCCGAGTGAAGAAATAATTCGCGATACACCCACAGTTACCCGTATTTTGGGTGGGGCACTCGCATGTGGAACCAGTGATTTCGACCGCAGTGTGCGGCCTGAAATTTTGTTTTGAACAGACATAATACATATTTGTCATTATTGTATAAAGTGTTTGATCGTGAAAGTCTTTTATTTAAAACATTCAGACATTTGAACACTGCATAGTAATAGGCATTACAAGGCAAATGTTCTTGGGTTGGTGGATACTCTACTTCTCTACTATTAAAGGTATGTTTAAACGTGTTTTTATCTGATTACTTTCTAACATCATTCGCTTATGTCGTAAAGGGAAAGCGAAGTAATTTAAAACTTGAAACGAAACACTCACTAAATCAGGTTTACTTCCTGTCTAGTTCTCACACACAAAAAGAAAAATCCCGAAACAAAAAGACAAAACAAAAAAGCGATACTGCTCTTTATGTCTGTAATTTTTCGTCATTGTTGAACACTTTATCTCTGTTCCATAAGATTTCCATAAGATAAAGCGCAGTCATCAGCTACCCGAAAAAAACTCGTGATCCGCCCAGCGCTGTCACTCAGTAGGTCGACGCCCGCGATTGGCTACTTCACTACAAACGGTTCCTGTGAGGACGGGTGGCTGTAGTGCGAATGAAAAAATTGGTCTAATGGGCGGAGTAAAATAACATCTATTGTTAAGGGAGAGGGGTGGGGCACGCACAAAAGCACACAGAACAGAGTTTGAACTTAATAGTAAAGTTTACTTCTATTTTCGCGATATTTGCTCATGTTTGAAAAGAGTGTTAAAAAAAATAATAAGTAGAAGCACGACGTTATCACGTGAATCGTAAGATCATTATCAAGTGACTACGGCTACTTTTTAACCGAATAAAAACACAACGACAACTGTAAAACGAAAATAGGACGCAGTCGTACCGTAAGTTATCCCAGCCATTTCTGGCGTGGTCACAAAATGGTGGCACGTTTGCTAGTGAAGCCATGCCGAACCCGATATCAAAAGGGGCGAACCCCTTCAACTTTCTTGTTGCACTAAATAACTCAATAGTGAATCAACATTAGTGAAGAGCGACCTCCACTGTACGACTTAATAGCAAACGTTGTAAAGGTCAAAATTAGTGCCATCATTTAAATCAATTAATTCATTCATTTCTATTAATATTTTTGCTATATTATGATTATCACTTGTATTATATTGTAGTTCTTGTTATTTGAAAATATTTCTTGTTCACTCATGCCCTAGGTTTTACTAAGCCTTAGATGTGAGGAAACAATCGTTTAGCTGTACCTTGTCTTTGATCATGTTTATAGTGGTATGAAGGATGTGCTTGTGTGTATGATCACGTGTGTGTTTGTGTTTTGTTGTTGTTGTAGTCACTGATTTAGATTATAAATTGTCTGTAGCTGATGCTCTATATGGGAGCGCATTGCGGGAAGACCTTATCAAACGCTCGGACTATTGGCTGTTAGATCTAAAAATAAAAGTAGAGTAGTGCTAGAAACCAGACGAATGAAGAGCTGTGTCCGAAAGTCACTACTCTGAGGCGGGAGAGAAGGAAATCAACTGGTAAGTTTGTGGCTAGAAACTTCTTTGTCAGGTGTCGTCAAAGATATCCTCCTTGAAAAGACCATGCTGTGTGCACTGAACCTTGGCAAAGTCAGTGACCGAAGGCATCAGTCCAGCTGACTGAACCACTGATCCAAAGAGAACCCTGTGTCTGCAAAATGTGTAATTTTTAATCTCCAAATTATTTTGAAACACACACATATATATATATGCCCCTGTAAGGATTATGTCCCTTATATCCTGTAAGGGCAAATTACGACCCATGCTTTAAATTTTGCATTAAGTTTTATAATTACAATTACTACTGTGTTGCTTATAATTTGCTGCTGAGCACCAGTGTGAACTATTATTCTATTAACTCTGTGGTCAACCATGTGGAACCATTTGCGCCTCGCACGCATCTCAAAAGGGTTAAATCTCAGGACAATTAGACTTGACAAGTGAAGTCCAGAGCGATGGAAAAGACGGTTTGTAGAGGTGTGGGTGAAGTTCACCGGACGTTTCATGACCATTCTGGCATTGTTTACATGTGAATGCAGGAGGAGAGAAAGACGAGTAAGAATAAAGTGTTATTTAAGTTAGTTCCTCTCTGCTTGCTGGCAAACTTAACCTTGTTCCCAAGTCATACGCACGCACTTTCAAGAACAAATTTAAAGGACGGACAATAAATGACGGCATCATACACATCTAGATCTTTGCTAAACATAGAAAATATTCAATATAACTCTACCCCACCCCCACCCCACTCCGCAGACTCCCTTTGTGAATGCGGTCCCGAAAACATACACGTACATAATATAACAAGAAATGGAGATTCTACGATTGTAATTTTAAAAGAATTTAATAAACAAATGAAGTTAAATAAAATTAGATGCAAAATTATAAGCAATGTTCATTGGGGAAATATTACTATTTTATCTCCAGTTTGGCAAATTTGTACGAGTTGACTGTCCCCAGCTAAGTACAGTTTTATATACTCATCGTATTTTGTAACTTGAAATTATTTTTTTCTTTCAGTGTTAAATGGAAATATGATTGTTAATTAATTAAGAGAAAGAGCTAACATCGCTGATCCTAGAAGGCAACATTAACTAATTTACTTCTTTCTGTATTTAATGTATTTTCCCATAAACCTTAAATGGTGGGATTCAATATAGTGACTGGAAGAGTAAGTTAAGCCATGGGGTTATCAGTTTTATAACTAAAATTCATAAATTAATAATTTGGATAATTAATGCTGTAACGGGGTCATTAAAATAACCTTGCATGTGACAACCCCACCCCCACATTTCAGTCTGAAATTTGTCAGTCTCACAATGCCAAACAAATCCCTGATACTCAGTATCAAGAGAGAGAGAGAGAAAATGACCAGAATTCTGCTAGATGTTTTCTATGAAGAACTTTGTTAGATATTCCTGCAAGTGCACCTAGCTGATTGTGTTGTGCTTGATTCAGGGACTGTAACTCTGAATGATATACTATTTGTGCTGACCCGAATTCTGTATAGTAAACAAGCTTGCAGCTCAACAACTGACAGTCAGTGTGTTTGTGAATATTTTTAATGCCCTGTGTGAGTATTGGATGTATTTTGTCTTTAATATAAAAGTGTGATGGAGCATTGTTGCCCCCCCCCCCCCCCACATATTTATGACATCATTAATATAAAATATTTGTGTACGATGCGCCAAGTCTAGTCAGCATCGTATCCTAGTTAATGAAAGCTGGCTGTAAACACCAGTCATTTCATACATTATACTTGTGTCTGTTTCCAGTGATATTAGATGGAGTGTAGACACAAAGTCAAAGGTGCTGCCTCCAAAGTGACAAGCAACACTGGGTTGAGGACAGTGGTGTCCCAGCAACACGTATTGGAGGACAGTGGTGAACAAAAAAAAAAGAATTACAGATTTGACGATTCTAGGTAATATTTTAAAAACAGACCATCAGACATGACATAGGAAAGAAACACCATCACCAGACTCAATAGCATATATACTCTGTCGACTCTCTGTCTCGTCACATCGATTCTGTATCAAGTCCTGTCTTAAGGCTGAAAGATGGTGAGTTACTTGACTGATAGAGAGAATGCAGGACACTGGACTTGGAAATAGTTTCGTGTTTAAAACTATTGATTATCATTATATGGTTGTTAATTAGAGATATTTTGAAATACTTGAATCCGTTGATTACGCTACATGATCCTAGAGGAAATATTTTATAATGTAGATTTGAATTTAATTATGATTGTATTTTATACCACTGGGATGTGAATGGGGCTATCAAATTTTGTTACATAAAGAGTAAGTTGAGAATGCTAGTGTAGAAAAGATAAGAGTGTAAGAATTTAGACACAAGAAGTTAATGTATCATTCTGGGTTCCTTTCAGAGAAGCATACATTTTTATGCCGTTTTAGAGTGTAACAGTGACGTCATGTAAACTTTGAGCTACAGCCTCCTACATCTGTTGCATTGTTTCTTTGTGTTGCTGAATCTGGCTCTAGTGAATTTCCGTCAGGCACCTGGGTCCATTTTCCTGGTCTATGAGAGATTTGCAAAGAGGTTCTGGGTTTTGTCTGTCTGCTGATGCATGTTAAAACCAGTGCTAATTACATAGAAGTTGACTCACTTGCAAAATGACGTCATTTCCAGGTCAAATGAACATTTTCTATTTCTTTCTCTCCTGATTCTATGATGATAATTAGAATCTGTTGAATTGTTAGGGACTTTATTGTTATTTTAATTACCTTATTATCATGGTAAAGACTCAATAGGCATTGGGACAGTACTTGATCAGTTTCTTAGTAGTTAGTATAAGTGTTTTGTCAACTGTATTTTGCTCACCTATGTTTTCTTCTCAATTGTTGATTTAAATAAATCTATTGTTATATATTATCTCTACTTCTTGCACATATTATGTAATTTATGTCTGGAGTGATAATAGGTTTAGGGGGGGGGGGCTCATTAAGGTAAATTAAAGATAGGTCACGTTATTCCTTCAACATGAACTTTCACCTGCAAAGAAGGATAATTATGTGTCAGTAGAACGTCTATTTGAAAAGACATGTGTAGATGGAAGTTCTGAAAGCGCCAGTGGATCCGTCAAAAGGAAGAGGAGAAAGGTCATACTTTTGATTCGCGAAAGCGGCGGAAGCCGGAAGCGTTCCCCACATTAACAACAATCATACTTTTGAGATTTTAATAGTATACAAATTAAGATTACCATCCTCTTGTAACTTATCTAGCTATGCATCATTAAATAATAAAATTAATATTAATAATCATAAGCAGCGGGGTGTGGGGGTAGTCACAAACAGTAATTGCTACGTGCTTAAGGGATTGTGTTTGATAGCTGTAAAAAATCTCTGGCGGTGAGAGTTAGCTATTATTCTTTTCTTAGTGCAATCATTATCTTGAAAATGATAAATGTATTTCCTAGAAAATATTTCTGTACTACTTGACCCACATTGGCTGGCCAAGTTACATCAGCACTTTGTTCGGATAAGTGAGACTAGGTGGCATGTGAACAAAGGGTGGAAACCATTGGATGAATTTAACAGCGACGAATTATGGGGTGAAAAAAACATTCATAAAGAGAAATAGAACAGACCCTCTTCACTCAGCTTAGAGCAAACCTTACTTCCTGGTAAGAAGAGGCGAGTCCCAACATTGGCCTGGTATATTAAAGAAAAATTGTCGATTGAGAAGTCCTTATCTTTAGTTAAATCCTTCTTAAGCATGTTCATTGATACATGTCTTGAGTAGTCAGTGGGTGGATGGATGGGGGCTTGATGAGTCAATTGTGTGGATAAAAGTTAGTAATTTGTTAAACTACATTACTCCTTAAGTAGGAAGTTCCAACTGTGAACAGATAAATTATGTGTCGTTAGTAAGCTACTTATAGTGGTGTGTGAATGTGGAATTCGTGTTGAAACAAATCTTAAATTTAACCACTGATAAGTGATATGTTTATTAAATAATAAAGGAATTCATAAATAATAATCATAATAGAGGACAAACGTACTATAGCGGCCACAGTTACATACAAAAGGAACTTAATCATTTGATAGATAGATAGATAGATAGATAGATAGATAGATAGATAGATAGATAGATAGATAGATAGATAGATAGATAGATAGATAGATAGATAGATAGATAGATAGATAGATAGATAGATAGATAGATAGATAGATAGATAGATAGATAGATAGATAGATAGATAGATAGATAGATAGATAGATAGATAAGTAGGTAGACAGACAGATTGATTGATTGATTGGTTGATTGATTGATATACATGTTTGTATGGAAGTCGTAACAGACTGATAATTGAAGGAAATAATTAGATTGTGAAAAAAAAGAATCTTTCATCTAAAAATATGCATGCATACTTATCAATTTAAAGACATACTCAAACAAAATTGTACAAATAAATAAGCTATATTGATTATCTCTTACAGAACAGACCTGGATACAACTTTCCCACCGTCAATAAATTTATATTAAATTTGTCTTTAGATTCACAAGATGAATTACATAAACATGTTATTATGGAGAAGGTGCCAGATTTAGTTAAAGATGCTAATATTACATAAAAGTTTCAGAGAAGTATTTTCTTCATGAAATGTGACATGGTAACTATTGAAGAATGAATGACAGTCCCACAATAAATCTTATGAACACTAACTTCAATCCAACAATAAATCTTATTAACACTAACTTCAGTCCAACAATAAATCTTATTAACACTAACTTCAGTCCAACAATAAATTTATTAACATTAACTTCAGTCCAACAATAAATCTTATTAACACTAACTTCAGTCCAACAATAAATCTTATTAACACTAACTTCAGTCCAACAATAAATCTTATTAACACTAACTTCAGTCCAACAATAAATCTTATTAACACTAACTTCAGTCCAACAATAAATCTTATTAACACTAACTTCAGTCCAACAATAAATCTTATTAACACTAACTTCAGTCCAACAATAAATCTTATTAACACTAACTTACTTTAGACTTTAGAGCGATGAAGGGATGCAACCTAGATCGTATGTCAGATTTTCATTTCTGTGGTAAACTTACATTTTCTATTATATGCTAAATGTTTAAATAATACAGTTTTATATTTGAGTGTATTTTGCTAGGAACAACATTCACACAATGAACAAATTATTAGTACAAGAAATTCTCACTAGGGGTCGAACATGATATTGTCCACATTTCATCTTGTGCGCATTCTTGTTATGAAGCATACTGGGTGTCACGTGTTTGTCACAGAAATGCAATAAGCGACCTACTTTGATACACCAATTCCTATACTGGAAAACAAATGTACGAGATAGTTAGTGCATATAATAACCCTCTTCTTAGGATTTGGTATATTGGTGTACATCTTCAGAGGATGAAGGAAGACAATTGAGTGATTATAGAATTCCCACTCGCGATGACGTTGATGGCTCCACAGAGTGCTGGCAGGAACGTATTCTATGTCAGCCTTCCTGGCGATGCCGTAGTGAATGGCGGGCACTGCCAGCTCGTGAATCACTCTGTGTCTGACGAGAAATCGCGAGAACGTCACGTACGAACGTATCAACTTCTGAGGAACGTAGAAAAAGTCAACATCTCTGCGGGCAAAGCGTCCCGCCATCTTGTGCTCCCCGATATAACAGTTTAAAAACTTTCTTGATTCGTCTCTGGATGGCAGTGCCCACGACTCGGAGCCATTAAGTATCTGAGATTCTAGAAACGACGAATTCGAAACATTTTTATATAAGGCAGAAAATGTCGTACTATTTATGTGTGCTCCAGACTTGAAATCTGAGTCCAGTTTTAAAATTTGGTCTGACGTCAAACCGCTATACTTCTCCAGGTGAGAAAATGCACGAAGTAAAGATTCACGACCATATGAGGACTCCCACCAAACCCATTTGCTTTTAGGTTGATCGGCGCGAAGTGGTATTAATGTGGGTGGTAACCACATTGAGTCACGTGGTAAACTGTCAAGCGTCCATGTGTTGATTAGTGTGTCATCTCCGATCTGAATGTAGCCTCGAACACCCTGGACAGAAGGCAAAAATAGTTGGAGTGGTATGAATAATCATTTAATTGTACAGATAGGTCTTTTCGATTAGTAACAAAAAATAGAGTATGTAACATTTAATAACTATATGATAATTAAGTTTTAAAATAGGGACAAGCAAATTTACTCCACCACAATTTCTAACAATATTTTATAAACTTTTTACACCTGCTCTTTCTTCTTTACTTTCTATAGCCATATGTTTATACATGCAATCTACTTGGATTTCGATAGTTTATAATCTTTGTTGCATTTTAAGTAAAAAATAAAGCAGTCTACCTTCTGTGCTTTCTAACAAACACAAGTTTATATTCCCTGATATCGTCTTTGACTTCTAGAGGTCTTAAGTTTGTATTCCCACGGGATTGTTCATAAAATAAGTACAAATAAATGAGTTATATGCCCACGAGAATGTTCATAATTAAATACGAAATAAATGCGTTGTGTACCCACGGGAATGTTCATGGAAGCAACATGGTGGACGCACTCGTACATTAAATACCAGGAATCAGAGAGCGCTTCGACCAGCGTCACGTGACTCAGTAAGTGTCGGCTGCCATGGGCCAATAACTCCTCCACATCCGGTACGCAATACACTATATGTCTGAAAGGGATTCACACCGGATGTCATCATTAACCAAGGTTAGTGCTATAGCGAAGTACCTGTACAAAACGGTTATACTGTTATAAATGACTGAAATTTGAAGGAGCCGTTAATAGGGAAAGGTAGTTTCAGGACAGTAGTCAGTCATTTGAAAGCAAATATATTAGATTAATTCATTTTCTCTCATGCAGGGGGCACTCTCAATTTACAACGATGTTCTGTTTTGAGGGCAACTGCAATGATTATAAGAAGTCTGATGTAACTATCAAAGCTAAGGAATATCTTTGGATACTTGTAAGTGTGTACGGGTGCTGATAGCGGCTAAGGAAAGTCAGAGGGCGTTGAAAAAAGTCTACACTAACGATGAGGGCACTGAAAAAGTCTACACTAACGATGAGGGCACTGAAAAAGTCTACACTAACAATGAGGGCACTGAAAAAGTCTACACTAACGATGGGGGCACTGCAAAAAGTCTACACTGACGATCAGGGCACTGCAAAAAGTCTGCACTGACGATCAGGGCACTGCCGATAATTAATGGAAGATTGAGAATACTGGCAGCGGATGAAGGATGCCTGAACGCGATATTACTAACACAATGAAGCCTATGCGCGATGTTACTAACATAATGAAGCCTGAACGCGATGTTACTAACATAATAAAGCCTGAACGCGATGTTACTAACACAATGAAGCCTGTACACGAGTTACTAACATAATGAAGCCTGAACGCGATGTTACTAACACAATGAAGCCTATGCGCGATGTTACTAACATAATGAAGCCTGATCGTGCTGCTACGAACAAAATAAAATATGAACGCGCTATTAAAGGCTAACAGAACAACTCGCACACAGGTAATGGGTTAAAAAGAGAAAGAAAAAGAAAAACCGGGCTAGAGGGCGTTGGTTATATTTCAAGAAAATTTCATAATCAGATTCTTGAAATAAGTATGTGTCGGTATTAATTCTTAAAATAGGTATTTATCGCCTGGAATTCTTAAAATAGGCATGTGTCACTAGTAATACTTAAAATAGGTATGTGTCAGTAGTAATTCTTAAAATAGATATGTGTCAGTAGTAATTCTTAAAATAGGTATGTGTCACTAGTAATACTTAAAATAATTCTAAGGACGCTAATAATGTTTAGAGAATATCTTAATGCGCTGATGGTTGTCACAGAAAAACTTATAAGACACAATGAATAATTTGAATATGCTGAAACAGAAACGGAACAATTTTGTTACAGTCTAGACAAGATGCAAAGAAACGCTTTTCACACTTTAATCTGATCATTGCATGTGTCAATCGCTATTGCTGGTCACTGGAAGAATAATTTGAGAAATGAGTACTACGGTTATGATCAAGACACAAAAATTTAAAGACAACAAATAGTAAAGGTGCAGGAGTTGTTACTGAGTTAGACAAACCAGATATAATTAAACGTCATATATGTAGACAAACCAGACATCATTATACATCATACCTGTAGAGTGTCATATATATAGACATACATATAGACAAACCAGACATCATTATACGTCATACATCTAGGCAAACCGAGGCATCATTATACGTCATAAATCTAGGCAAACCGAAACATCATTATACATAGTGCATCTAGACAAACCGAGACATCATTATACGTCATACATCTAGATTCTAGACAAACCAGACATCATTATACGTCATACATCTAGATTCTAAACAAACCAGACATCATTATACGTCAGACATGTAGACAAACTAAACATCACTATACATCATACATCTAAACAAATGAGACATCATTATACGTCATACATCTAGACAAGTCAGACATCATTATACGTCATACATGTAGACAAATCAGACATCATTATACATCATACATTAAGACAAACCAGACATCATTATATGTCATACATCTAGACAAACCGATATATCATTATATGTCATACATCTAGATAAGCCAGACATCATTATATGTCATACATCTAGACAAAACGAGACATCATGATGAAATCAATACGTCTCAAAGGCAGATTCAGTCAAATAAAACACTATTTTGAATTTAATAAGGACAATAATGTCAATGATACTATCATTGAATAGACTTTACTAAAATATTATTATTTTCAAATTAAATAATGCATCATTTTAATGAGTAACGTGTGTATAGTACAGTAAAACAAATATTTCTTTTATACAGAAAAATATCACCTGAAGAATGGTCTGTGTATTGTCTCGATATACGGCAAGTTAATGAAGAAGTACTTGCTGTAGTTAAAGACAATTATCAACACGATGTCACTGATACTTGGAGTTTGCCAAAACGTGAACGATGATGTCACCAAAGACGTATTGTTATATTCACGACATTTTGACGCCACAAAGTCCACAATTCCCTTCTGATGAGATTTCTTTGCTTGAGGTTCTACTTTTTCCAGTGTGGCCTGCAGATCTCCTAGCACAGTCTTCACCTCGCTCACCTTGCGCACGCCTCGCCAGGGGGAGTGAACTCGTGCTGGTTCCACTAACTTTGCTGCTCTGATGGCGTCCAACCACGATTGGACTACGGGTACCACTAGGACATCCAACTGTACATCTCGCTCAATGTCACTTGTCAGAGAGCCCATGCAACCAAACAACGTCATTTCCGGTTTACAGATCCACTGATCAAGGTAGGACGCCAGAGTATCGAAGTCTTTGGTGGGACTGTAAGAATCATCATTGTATTTTCCACCCATTGTGTTTCTGAGTTCTGTATTAAACGTGGCCTGAACCTGATAAAATCCGGTAAAAGCATCAAGCTCTCTCAAGAGACGCTGTAAGATGTACTGACGTATAATGTCACAACGATGTGGCCTTGACCGACAAGGAAGAAGCAGACCCCAAAATGCTGGCTTGTGGTAAAGTGTGAAGCTGGCAGATACGGGCGTAAAGGAAGCCTGGCCCATAAATACTGGTGGAAGGGAAGGATTGAACCTGCATCAAGATGTTTTCAATTTTAATTTAGAAAAATATTATAAGGACTTGAATTTATGGAGCACACTGCACGCTACATACTTGACAAATAAGGACACATAGGACAATATGCTTTGCAACTAACAAGTTCACATGCAAAAATCGTGTGTGTGTGTGTGTGTGTGTGTGTGTGTGTGTGTGTGTGTGTGTGTGTGTGTGTGTGTGTGTGTGTGTGTGTGTGTGTGTGTGTGTGTGTGTGTGTGTGTGTGTGTGTGTGTGTGGAAAGAGAGAGTGAGAGAGATGCTCAAATGCAAAAGTTCATGGTCACTGTGATGGTCGAACAATGGGGCAAATTATGCTCTTTGTGTTTCTGTTGATAGTTAGTAGTTACAGCTGACCTCTGCTTGGCTTATTATGCATTCTGCTGTAACCACATAAGTTACTAGTTACAGCTGACCTCTGCTTGGATTATTATGCATTCTGCTGTAACCACATAAGTTACTAGTTACAGCTGACCTCCGCTTGGATTATTATGCAATCTACTGTAACCACATAAGCTACAAGTAGTAAAAGACTGAAGCCAAGTTTATTGATTACATGTGGGCAGTGGGAATGCATAGAAGGGGGACAGTACAAGTGAGTGAATGTTGACAAGATATGGGATGCCCTTATTTGGACATTTGCATTCCGTTCAATGATGCGAGAGAACTTGTAGTTTGACCCAGTCATTTATATATATGCTGCTGATAGACCCACACATTAATATGCACTGTTTGTTCCTGCACCAAATAGAAGGGTTGAAATCTGCATAGATGAGAATGTTTGCACTTCCCCAAGAGTACTGGCCTTCTTTCTTCCTTATCATAATTATTTTCTGCTAAACCGACCCGAGTGTTCACTCTTAAATTCACACCCGACTCTAGCCGCAGGCGGATGGTGGTCAATTGGTCTTCGGACATCATCAACACAGGTGAAAAGGCATCATGCAAGTAAATCATGACAAGTTCATCTCTATCTACAAAAACAAGCTAAGTGCTCTCAAGTCATTTAGTCTATAATTGACCAGAGACAATAATCAGATAAACGATCACTAACATTGGGACAGTAAAGAGACGGTCTCAGTTGACCTGTGTTTTCAGAAATTGAATTCTGTTGTTTCCTTTATATTGTTATTATTAAATCTTCTTTGTTCTTGTTATCTTAAAGCCTTATTTTGGTTAATTTGTTAGTGTGTCCGAGGAGAGTTGGTTGGGGATTCTGAGTAAAAAATATGTGGATGGTATATAAGTCATAATTTATCAAAGGGAAAGATAACGTTGTCAAATCGAGGCAGCTAAACTGTCTGTCGCTGTGTTAGAGAAATAAGGGTCTCAAAGAACCGGTCTGACATAGAGATTGAAGGATAGATTAGGCTACCAGGGCTGTTATCAGAGCCAATATAATAAATTTAAGATTAATAATTTTTTAGTCTGACAATGCAACAGGGACATTAAATATAACCCGGCACTTGACAGTCACTGGGTTTTATCCCAATTGAATCTCCAACCAAACCTAGCTAATCAAATCTTGATCTTATAGAATAGGATTGTCAAGCTCTTTAAGAATTAGCTCAAATAAATCTATCTATCTATCTATCTTAAAATATACACATACATAAGAATGAATTTTACATTACACAACGGTTTTAATTAAATTGATTATATAAATAAAGTTGCAAAAATACTAAGCATTGAGGAGAATGTATGAGAATTAGTCACCACTGTGTTAAGGAAATAGCTTGTGTACGTGATTCATTCTTCTTTAATTCTAAGATGCACGTTACTTCCTAAATTGAACTGTGTTATCTTGTTCAAAATAAACACCATGTACTGGATATATTAATATCTTATGTTATCTACTAGTACTTTACGAGATTGCAAGCAAACATTTATCAAGCACAATGCCACTATGTTTTTTATCTATTATCCACATGTATTGTACACTTTTCAGACTTATTCTTTAAGCAAGTTACAATCAAAGAGGCGTCAATGTTTATTTTTATTACATGCGTGTCCATCGAACTCCATTCTATGAGTGAATGTATTCAATCAATATTGGGTTTGTGTTTCTCTTTAGACTTTGCTATTTACGGAAACTAAAATCACAGAAGACTAAGTACTTAATGAGATTTATTGTAATAATAATTATGTTAATTAATTAATTACTTATTTAAATCATTACAAAGGCATTAATTAGATAGTTCCATACCTCCACCCTTTCTGTTTTTTCATTGACGTATCAACGTCCCTTACTGTAAGGTCATCAGAAAGGTCCGATAACCCATGAACGACGTAGACACTGGAGAAATCCTGGACGTAATAGAGACGAGAGTTGTTTTCAGCACGTGAGGTATGTCTCCGGGCACGTGGTACGGTAGCCCACGCACCGAAGTGCTCATAAGGGTTAAAGTGTAAAGTGCTGTTGTACATCAGGCCGGAGCCCGATGTTGATGTGAAGTTTAATACACTCAGAGCGTTCGTGGATACAAGGCGACAGTCAGCTTCCAGAATTTGATCGGCACCATTTGCTATTGCGGTCAGGTAAGCTGTGTTTCGGAGCCACAAGTGTGGCTCTTGTCGTGTCAATTCCATAAATTCGTTGATGTCTCCATCGATGATAGTGCAGCGTGGCGGTCTTAAAATTAAAAACGTATATATAAACAGTTCAGAATAGAAGATCACACAAAATTAGAATGGTCTACTGTAAATCAGAATATTATAATTGTTGAACCTTCAGGATTCTTTTTAATATTGAGAAACACTATTCCTTGTATTTATACAGTGAGTAAATGTTATACAGGTAATGACCAGCAGCTACTTATATATACGCACGCACGCACAGACACACACACACACACATTTTCCCACCAAACCAAATCAGATTCTTTATTTTTTTTTTTTAAAGACCTATCATCATGTATCCCGCAAAGCAAATTGTCATTGTCAAGCCGTCTTTTTCAATCTTGCTGCCAGGACATTCAACTTTAGTGGGTGTGGCTATTTTATGCACAGTTAATGAACTGAGCGTCGTGAAAATTTATAATTCCAAATAAATCGGGTCATATATTTACTTGCAGTTGTGTAACGGACGCTCTCCTCTGATGAGAATCAGTCTCCAATCTGGAGGTATCGTGAATGGTGTTTCAGCGCACTGATTGGACGTGTAGTCGACAACAACCCATTTGTCATGTGGACGGCCGGAAATATTTCTGAGGAAACAATAACACGGTTAGGATTGGTCCCTTCTTTAACAATAATTTAAAATCCCTTTACCTATGAGTATTGTCTTAGGCAGGGATATACTAAAGATTTCCTTGGTCGTAAACCTACCCAACGTTCGTCAAAAGTTGTTGTTTGATGCATTAAGTCTGATTAAGATATTGGCATTCAACGCATTATTCTAGATATAAGAAAAGTGTTGCTAATATGGTTTCTTAATTTGTCGTAGAATTAGATAATTTCGTTACACCGTTGTATTTTGTATTTTTCATTTTATCAAAGCCCGATAATGTGAACATAGCGTGTTAGCAATTCGTCTTTCTGAATTAAATACACAGAGGTACCTGCGGGAGAATACATGTTTTGTGCATTTTTATAATTGAAATTGTGCAATTCATCTTAGCAACAGACACATTGTTCAAATATCTGCATTTGCAATTGTAGATGGGCTAGTAGTGCGCAGGCCGAAGTATATTTAAACTAGCCATATAAATACGTCACCTAGAGACATTATTGGAAAGAAAGGTGTAATATATTACGGGTTTTTAAAGAGTATAATCCTCGAATCAACAGAGGCACTTCCTAACAGTAAAAGTACCTGTCTCAGTGCTGATAAGGAACTGTTGAAATCGATTGTATTGTCTCTACGTACTTGTATTTGAATGCTGAAAACAGCCGTGACCTCTTGTCAACTTCTTCCTGGGCGAGTGATGCTGGGGCAGGGATACCGGTATCCCTGGCAATTCGTTGTGACGTTACTGTGGTCTTGGGTTTGGCTTGAAAAATTGTATAGTTCTCGTTGTTAGTACTGTTACTGCCGAAAGAACCACTAGATTTTTCGGCTCTACTTTTTACAGAATGTTCTGAACTACTCCAGTTGAGTGCCTCATTTGGTGTGTTTCCAATACATTTGTATTGCACGTTTTGTAGGTCAAGGCTCTTGACATGAACGAGATCGTGAGTATCTGTACATTTGCACGTGCTACTAGTAGGGTGGAAAGTCATATACACCAGAAAGATTCCAATTGCCACTAAAGCAAGTGATTTGTTTCTACGACCTGCAAGAGAATATAAATAATATTTGCTCAAATATTGATGATAATTATGTTAAGAATAATAGTATTTTAAAATAAGATGTATTCCTTTGAGAAATTAAATATTAAAAATTTAATTCAAACATATACAAATCTTACATTATTTAGTATGAAATGAAAATAAAATCTGATTTAAAATTTTATTTATTTTCTGTTAGAAGTATATGTGCAATAGTACATTTGAATAAGGTCATCCGTCTGGTGGTATGACCATTGGTAAATTCCTTACTAACATTGAAGTCTGATAACAAACACTGGAAACTGTTTAGACAGCATAACAACACAAAGGTGAATAGATAAGGCTGTAAGGAAGAGAGCTCAAAAGAATGATAAGAAGAAAGTGGGCAGGGTGGCGGAGCAAATTTGCCTATCCCTTTGTGTGCAAAAGACTATTGCGACAGTCCTGATTCATGTTATGTAAAACTATTATCATTTTTCTCTAATAAATCCATTTCTGCTCTCTGATAAAACTCTCATGTGATTCACATTGACACTAATCTATAGAGCTGTGTTTTAGGATATACGACTCTGTAGTATAAAAATTATATGAACGTGGTTTCATGGAAATATTGATGTCAAGCAATCTTTTTCATTGTATTTGTTATATGTATATTTTATTGCTAAATTTATTGACCTTATACATATTGGTAACCTTATTTGGGAGAAGAAAGTGCGTGGATGGGGGCTTGCTAAATAAAGATTAAAGATGGGTTGTCTTCTCTTTAGTAAGAAATTTTCCACCTACGGAAATAATGTGTGATGATAAATGTTTGCCTTTAATGTTGTGGGAGAGAAAAAAACGTTTACATCGCCCTCAATTCCGCCAAGTGAGAGAGACGAGTGGTGCCTGCTAGAGAATTATTAATAACATAAATTAAGATTCTCATCACTTGTAATTAGTTATGGACGATTAATTATTTAATAAATGTCATAACCATTAACTATGTGGCGTTGAGGTCACAGGGTGATTTGTCAACTGATCTTGTTATCGTTTATTTAAACAAATATCAACAAAGAATAACCGCCAAGAAACGTAAGCATTTAGAACTCGTGGCCAGCCATTAATATCATATATAAACTGGCCATTTTGTTTGCTCTTTGCAGTATTACTGTCATTGTGCCAATATCACATATAAACTGGCCATTTTGTTTGCTCTATGCAGTATTACTGTCATTGTGCTAATATTAAACCTGAAACCAGTGAACATTCGAAAGCTATAATATTCCCAGGTGAAGGAAGAAGACCCCTTGGCGGTAGGAAACGAGAGTTGTACTTAACAATGTGATTGCATTGCAATAAATAACTTATATCTTTAAATTTGATTTATTGTAGCTGAGCTGACAACTGGAAAACTGTTTTAACCCAAATAACAATTCCTGGCAAGAACGTTGAATAATTTTTTTAGCTTGTTTCGGCAAGTGTGGATTGAAGTGTTAAACTGCAAACATTGGTTATATATTTCTTATTACATCTGTAATTATTGAGTGATTGATACTGTGTGTGTCTGTTGATGTTAACATTACTTAGTATCTAATATAATGATTATTCAGTTAATAAAATAAAATCGAAATGCAAAATATATGCTGCAGAGAAGCTTTATTTTGTATTGACAGAACTCTTCTACATCTAATATTTGTATTCTTGTTTCTGTCTCTGGAAACTATTCTGAGTAACCATGCAAGTGACAGGAGAGAAAGTTGGACTTGGTACAATAGCAGCTTTTACACCACCCTAAAACCTAATCTTCCAGCTCACTCTAGTCTAAAGACTGTTAAGAATGCGGTGAACACACACACTCGAGGTGTGCGTACATGAAAGGCAAGACTATATTGACACAGACGAATGTTTGACCACCTGCCAAACGGTCTGGTTACCAGTCCTGCTAAGCAACCAACAGAGAAGAAAGTCGAGTTTTTATATTACACAAATCTCGAGAAACACGACAGTGTGTTGAACGTTAAAATTTAAACTAGATTACTGGAAATATTAGAGATTAGCCAATAATGTTAGTTACGTCGCGACGTTACATACATTTTATGTGCATACAAGATTTTAAAATGAGGTAGTCATTTAATAAATTCTTTTTTTTTAATGAACGCTTGTTTTCAATTAGGTCTGTTAAAATATATATTATTTTTAAAATCTATGATGAAAACTGTATTTTGTAGTAATTAATGTTTTTAGCGCGGCTAATATACAGTGAAATGCTAATGCATATTTCTACAATTTATTCACTGTTAAAAGAGTTTACATTAGCTAAGAAAGTCAAATCGTATGCTTAAGTTTTGTGGAAGGCTGATTTTATTGAAGTGCTTGAACTTTTACAACGAGTTGATGTAAAATGTATGCCTATACCCAGCCCGGTATCCCTGCGTTAAAAGATTTTACGATATAAATTAATGATTATATTTTAATAATGATATCCCAAAACCCCGACTTACAGGCTAGCCACTTCTCGGAGGGGTGGTGGTCTATGTATCAACAATAATTGTATTCAACAAGCAATAACATAATACAGCATGGTTACATATAGCAAATAGTTCAACAGATAAAATTAGAGTTATATATATTTTAGAGGAGGGTTGGGTGTGGGCTACATAGAGCCATTATGTGAGAGTGTAAATAATTATTTACAGTAGGTCTAGTGGGCTAGTGTGAGTGATGCATGCAACTTGTGAGTTAAATACAAACAACTTGTGAGGTAATACATCAAAGCACTACGGACGGTGGTGTAATTCAGCAAAAAGATCCTGTTCGTAAAACTGTAAGCAATACCCTGCCAAACAAGCTATATAACTAGCACTCAGGCCAGATTGCTAAAGTTGTCTTAGTGCGTCCATCAAATGCTCTATAGCTGAGTGTGGTCAGAAACCAAACAGTTTATTATATAGGAAAATTCTATCAAAACATATCTAAAACACAATTTATGTCGAACGACCACTCTGTTACAATAATCACAATTCAAAATCGCTATGAGCTTCAACAGCATACAGGAGAAATAGAAACGAGAATAATTTTCTTTTAAACTATATTTAAAACCTGTTCCAAACTTTCTATCAGCCAGGCCCCTTATGACAAGTACCATCAACCGGGATGGGTTTAAAACATGAAACACAAACAAGTAATAAAATTTAGATTTCTTGAAATCGTAGATGACAAATATAGCCTGGACAGAGGTATACACACACCCTTCATATTAAAATCACCAAAATCAAAGGTATGAGGAATATTTATATTTATTAGTTTAGTCATTCATCTCAGATAAGAGAACAACACGTCAATATTCCCAGCTGAAAATGCGATTGTCGGACTTGTTTCGCCTTTGGAAAGCACGCCAGGTCATAGTGAATGTCCTACAGGCGTTGATAGGTTCTCGGCAGTAGTGGCACTTCAAAATCAGAGTGGAGGAGGACTAGACATTTTCTATTTGATACTAAACCAAATTAAAATACTTTGTGATACTGGTGACGAGATTAAAATTATTTGAATTCTATTACATAAATATTCCAAACAATGAAAAAGCCCTTAAAGTGCTTGCTGTATTTTACGACTATAAATACATCTCATCAGCACCACAGTAAAATATGCACGTAGTCGAAAACAAATAGATAATTCTTTTGCAAAAACCAATACTCATAATTACCAAAAGGCAAACGCCCACTTATAGATCGATGGGTAACAAATATTCCTACTTAACAAAAAGGAACTAGACAGGAAAAATACTGTTTATCCAAATTTAGATTTAACACCGAAATCACAGTATATCAACACATAGCCTCTGCCTGTGGGAATTGCCTCAAGTCGAACATGTTATTAAAAATGTATCAGTAGTATCAGAAGGACAAATTAACTTACTTCCTAATTTTTAAAAAAAACAACATTCTGGCAACAAGTGGTATTTAACTCGATGATGCAACACTGGAGTGAGTATGTGAGCAGTTTAAATTAACTTACATATGACTGCACACCTATTGCTCTAAAGGCTATTAAGAACAGTTTAAATTAACTTACATATGACTGCACACCTATTGCTCTAAAGCTATTAAGAACAGTTTAAATTAACTTACAAATGACTGCACACCTATTGCTCTAAAGGCTATTAAGAACAGTTTAAATTAACTTACATATGACTGCACACCTATTGCTCTAAAGCTATTAAGAACAGTTTAAATTAACTTACATATGACTGCACACCTATTGCTCTAAAGGCTATTAAGAACAGTTTAAATTAACTTACATATGACTGCACACCTATTGCTCTAAAGCTATTAAGAACAGTTTAAATTAACTTACATATGACTGCACACCTATTGCTCTAAAGCTATTAAGAACAGTTTAAATTAACTTACATATGACTGCACACCTATTGCTCTAAAGGCTATTAAGAACAGTTTAAATTAACTTACATATGACTGCACACCTATTGCTCTAAAGGCTATTAAGAACAGTTTAAATTAACTTACATATGACTGCACACCTATTGCTCTAAAGGCTATTAAGAACAGTTTAAATTAACTTACATATGACTGCACACCTATTGCTCTAAAGGCTATTAAGAACAGTTTAAATTAACTTACATATGACTGCATACCTATTGTTCTAAAGCTATTAAGAACAGTTTAAATTAACTTACCTATGACTGCACACCTATTGCTCTAAAGGCTATTAAGAACAGTTTAAATTAACTTACATATGACTGCACACCTATTGTTCTAAAGGCTATTAGTAATCACCCTTAACAAAAGGAAAGGAACTCTGTTCAACTAAGATGCAGAACGTCTGTTTAAGTATCATTCCACTATGAACTAGAAAAATGACAACTTCACCCAATTCCAGCTAAAACAATTTATTAATTAATTAATTAAAAGCACACGAATCTCGAGATAGAATTAGATAGTGTCAGCAATAGATAAAACAGAGTACAGGATAAAACATAAAACGTCGAAATGTCAACAATAGTTGTGGTAGTATTAGGGATGGCAATGGTAATGATTAAAAAAAGTAATACTAATGATAATAATAATAAAACAATGAAGATAATAAAGACAACAGTTTCGCTTCTAGAATCTATTTTTTGTGTCTCTACGAGATACAGAAGAGAAACTCGTACTTGGAACAATATCTTTTACACGAATCTAAAATTTCTTCTGCAATCAAACTTTTAAGACCTAACAATGAGGTGAAAACACGCACACGAAAAGTATGTACAAGAAATACTAGACCACGTGGCATTAAGGATTTTGTTTGTCGAGTAATTTATAACTCTACACCGCCAACAGGAAAAAAATGAAGTGTTTCGCATGATAATACCTAAATGAAAATTAACTCAATCGTTGGCTAGTACCGAAAAGTATTGCATAGTATTGAAACGGTATTGCGTAGTCATAATGAAATTACTATAGATAGATAGATAGATAGATAGATAGATAGATAGATAGATAGATAGATAGATAGATAGATAGATAGATAGATAGATAGATAGATAGATAGATAGATAGATAGATAGAGATTTACACGCACATCCATGCAGTCTCACGCACACCTTCACACACATACACACACACACACACACACACACACACACACACACACACACACACACACACACACATATATATTATATACTGTTGCAAAAAATTAATACATCGAGGTGTTACCATGTCTGAAAAAAGATCGCAGTGCCATCTGGTGCTGATATCTTCAATCAGTGCTAGCAAAGATGCATCGATTCTGTATTTAAAAATAAATAAATGTATAATTATATTGCAACACTTGTCAAAAAAATAACTGACGACAACACTGATGATGAAACAGATGATGAGATAATGATGATAGGGTGGAGCAGCTGTTAGTGATGATCATGTTCACAATGACTGTGATGATTATGACGACCATAGTCAAAATGCTACTAATGCTGACGATAATTTGTTTATACATGATCTGCTACTGACAAAAGCAAAACTAATTCTCTTGAATATGAACTGCCTCTACTACAAGCAATGTTGCATTGCAATATTGTAATTACTACTGACTCTCGAAAGGAATAAAACCTCCATTAGTCTCGTCCCAACTGCCAAATTCAACAGACGCTTTAAGACGTGATTCATGTATGGAAAATGTTTAGTATTAATGACAAATGCCAAAGGGGTTGCAATACAACGTCTATTAATTTTTTTAAACATGACCTTTCGTCACCTGCTTCGGTTCTGTTTCGCTCTGAAACTTGTTCTGATTGCCCTGTTCATCTCCAGGAAATAGAAATCATGCATAACGCCTTTCTTTCTGCTATATAGGGCACTGCATTCCCTAATAGTCTATTCTCAGCTCTCGGACTGAAGGAATGATCCTAAACCTTCGATACATACGATGTTGTTATTATCTTAATTTATTTTGTCATAAATAACTGTGAAAGATTCGATATACTGAAATTAGAATGTAACAGATGTCAGCTTTGTCTTTTTAGACATTAGCTAAAGTAATACTACTACTGCTGTCACTAATATTGATGAGTTACTATTTACTTTTAAAGTTATAACAGTTAATAAAGATATTCAAAGTTAAAATTCATAAGAAATGTTGTATTACAAATGGAAACATTTACCAAAATGAATTTACAAGTATGTAGTTTGAACTTACATCACGTATTAGACAGTGGTCTTCTGATAAAGGGGAATTTAATCTTCTTTTATTCAAAAAGGTTTAATCAATTACTTCAAAACCTAACACTGCATGTGTTTGGGTGAAAAAGGACATTTATAATAAGTATGTCTTAGTGATTCAAACACAGCCCCATTTTTCAAGGTTTTTACAAAGGAGTGCAAACATACAAGTTTACGAGAACTTGTTCTGGTTCATAAGAACTGTCAAGGTAACGGGGGAGGGGGGATTATTTGTATGAGAAAACTGTTGGGATGTATAAAAACAACAATAGAGGAGCATGAGAACCTTTAGGGTGTGTGACGCTTGGAAGTCACTCTTACCTAATTAAAACATAGTTGCTAATAGTCATTTAATTTTTCACGCTCCTTGCAAGCCAGAGTCCGACAGAAGAAACAATTTCCAACTAGACTGTTAGATATGTAGTCGCCAAACACCACTGACTGTTGTGATGACTGGCAGTGGACAAAAGGAGGACTTCTGACCTGACTGTCAAATTGTAGTTATAAGCGTAGTTGATTGACGGACAGTAGCTTGGAAGGAGGACAGGCGGTATCTGTTTGAAAAAGGATAAGTCCTGATCGGAAATCTGGGCACCCAGTTGTAGATGAAGAATGCAGGTGTAAATAAATGTTTCTGGTTATTTGACACGGAGTTTATAAAAACTCCATCAAGCCTTTTTAAAATTACTTACGACAAATATTCGAGAAGCCAGTGGTAAGATGTCTGATCAATAGGGCGAGAATAGACTTAGAATAATTTATGTTAAATTTATTGTTCTTGTATTTATTTGATATATATTAGACTTTTCATTGATTCATTAATATGTATAATTTTATGTTAGAAAATATGTTTTGGTAAATGAAGCATGTACGAGGGTTAACAATTCTCTTGCAGACATGTAAGTTGAATGACAGGAGAGAAAACGATAGAGAGAGAGTAGGAAACTATGAAATCGAATCTAAGCTTCGCGCTCAAATGTGTTACAGGATGTGCATTTTAGCTTCAACTTCAACCTTCAAAGTTCAGCTGTCAGCTTTCTCTTTTGGTCTTGGCTTCTTGTTGATACCACCTCAGAGTTTGAAGCCATCGACGGCTGTCTCTGAAGCGACGTGTGGGACATCTTGTCAAACTATTGTCCACCATGGAATTCCAGGGTGGTGAGAGTTCCGACAACAATTGTCATTGCCATCCTATTTCCAGGAGATCCTAGCATGCTTAATAGACTGTACACCAGTGAAGAGGGTAATGGTATTGTGCTGAGTGTAAAACTTTCTTCATATGATTTCTCTACGACTCGGCATATACAGAACAGGCCATGAACTCAATTAATTATCTCTACCTTTCTCTCTTTTCCAAACTCGTGATAGAATTGTAACTCTGATTACAGATTGTTCCTTCAGATAGTCATTGTTATATATTGATTGTGTAAGAGTAAATATTTGAACACTTGTTAGTAATGTAAATACGTGAACTGTTTCAACCCTATTTGTATTTTGTGATATTATTTTGTGAGAAATCCTTTTCTTTAGTTAAATCCTTCTTACGCATTGATACATGTCTAGAGTAGTCAGTGGGTGGATGTATGGGGGCTTGATGAGTCAATTGTGTAGATAAAAGTTAGTAAATTGTTAAACTACATTACTCCTTAAGTAGGAAGTTCCACCAGCGAACAGATAAATTATGTGTCGTTAGTAAGCTACTTATAATGGTATGTGAGTGTGGAATTTGTGTGGAAACAAATCCTAAATTTAACCACTGATAAGTGATTATGTTTATTAAATGATAATGAATTCATAATAATAATCATAATAGAGGCCAAACGTATTATAGTGGCCACAAGTTGCATGAGAATTTGATGAGTTGCAGAATAATTGTTGGTGTGAGAGAAAACTGTAGAGATGTACAAATACACAAGGAGTGTGGAAATATACAAGAAGTGTGGTGTATGTGAAAAATGTAGAGATTTACAAATACACAAGGAGTGTGGAAATATACAAGAAGTGTGGTGTATGTGAAAAATGTAGAGATGTACAAATACACAAGGAGTGTGGAAATATACAAGAAGTGTGGTGTATGTGAAAATGTAGAGATTTACAAATACACAAGGAGTGTGGAAATATACAAAAAGTGTAGTGAATGTGAAAAATGTAGAGATGTTACAAATACACAAGGGGTGTGGAAATATACAAGAAGTGTGGTGTATGTGAAAAATGTAGAGATGTACAAATACACAAGGAGTGTGGAAATATACAAGAAGTGTGGTGTATGTGAAAATGTAGAGATTTACAAATACACAAGGAGTGTGGAAATATACAAAAAGTGTAGTGAATGTGAAAAATGTAGAGATGTTACAAATACACAAGGGGTGTGGAAATATACAAGAAATGTGGTGTATGTGAAAAATGTAGAGATTTACAAATACACAAAGAGTGTGCTGATTCACAAGAACTGTTGAAGTGCACGCTAACTGATGAGGTTCTTAAGGATCGTTGAAGTATGCGAATGTGCTATAAATGCAAGCGAACTCTGTGGTACTTGTGGACTATGAGGGTGCACTAGAATGTGTTCAGGTATTCAAGGACTGTGGGAAAATATGACTCAGGAATATTTGACAACTGAGTCCGAGCAGGGGCAGTTATAGAACCCTGATTGGTACTTTCCTCAACGTTATTATTGGAAGGTATTGTGGCAAACCAAAAGAAACTAAAATTTAAATAATGCACTTTTAACGGATTGCATTTGGTAGAGTAGGGTGTCCATTTAGATCAAAAAGCTCACTTTAGAAAATGTGTAAACTTATGATATAACATAAAATGATCCTGAGTTATAGTTGAAACATCGTGTCGTGTCAAAGCAGAGGTCCGCTAGGGTAGACACCCACAATAGCAGTCCACATCCTTGTCTCTGTCGTGATCCCCACCCTAAATACAAATGCAGTCATGTGAAGGATTTAACAAATGTCTGTTTGCCCAAAGTCATTTGCTGGGTGTGATGCGTGAAGCACTTAATTCGTCTTAAGCACGCAGCTGATTGGTTGACTGGTTAAAAAAAAGCGTGAGGTGTACGACAATGCGGTAAATGCAATCAAGTACCACTATCGGGTATACCACATAAGGTAGTAGGTCTAGTTTGAAAATGTTTGAACACTGCACCCGATTGATTAACCCTCACTTCCTACTGTTCAAAGTTTTCACAGTTAAAGCAACCACTAAGTGTCGTAGTTTGGTGGGTAGTGTGGGCACAACAACTGTCAAAATCTTACAAGGACTAAAGTAAAACAATCTGAAATATCGTGTGGCATGTTCATCTTGCAACCCCTTCACATTCTCGCGCGCGCACACACACACACACACACACACACACATACACACACACACGCACACACACACACGCACGCACGCACGCACGCACGCACACGCACACACACGCACACACACACAAACACGCACGCACGCACGCAACATTTTGAAAATATAGTTGGGGTTGGAGAGTGAGTGTAGTGCTTTATAATCTGTTTTCATATAATTGATTATTGTACTGCGCGTTTTTCTATTAAAATAATTGTGAGGTAATTTGCTATCTACTGTAAAAACTCTTTCACATATTTTTGTCTCCAATCCAGATTAAATCCTCTGGCTGAAGCACGATACTACAGGCGGTATAGAAGTTATCATCTGTAAGTGGCCTTTCATTTGGGACAAGAGTAAGCTGACAGATAAGATTAGATTATGATGTAGGAAGATCCCTGAGCTAGTCAAACGAACTAAATTTAAACTATCACGCAGTTGGCCAGCATAAATTCCATTCTCATTTCAAGGTCGAACTTTCAAAGGATCATAATTGATGCTGTTGATGCTGAAAACTTATACATTCGCATATTTATGTATATAGTTGCCATCCCTTTTGCGTCTGACGTACAGAAATTGCTTTCGTAATTATTCCAAGTTCCGCACTCAGCTCGCCGAATCCCACAGTCCCGCTATGTATAGTCAGACTACCATCAAGTCAACACCTGCCTCGACCAGACTACGGGCCAGAAGAGAAAACAGTTTGAATGGACCC
The DNA here is from genome assembly GCA_028829895.1 of Sinotaia quadrata. Taxonomy (NCBI): domain Eukaryota; kingdom Metazoa; phylum Mollusca; class Gastropoda; order Architaenioglossa; family Viviparidae; genus Sinotaia; species Sinotaia quadrata. Next base: position 123,318,168 of record CM054179.1, read on the forward strand.
CATTTCTTCCACCCTCTAGACATGACATGCCCTAGACTGAGAGAAGTACCACTATGGCAACTTAAACCTCAAAAATAAGAAGATAGAACACTAGGAAAATTTAACAAAAGCTACTTCCCAGACCTCATTAAAATATGTTCCTACAGTACCTAGATGTTCCTACAGTACCTAGATGTTCCTACAGTACCTAGAGGTTCCTACAGTACCTAGAGCTTCCTACAGTACCTAGAGCTTCCTACAGTACCTAGAGGATTTCTCAGACTATTAAAATATACACAGATGGCTCCCATGATACTGTCACAGAAAAGACAGGCAAATGGATTTACATACCCAATCATCATGACACTAGTCTTAGAATCACAGACAACACCTCCATCGTCTTAGCTGAGATGATGACCATACTAAGAAGAGAAGACTTTTTGACATTGTGATGGCTAATGTTTTTGAATTAGTTCATTACAGGAGAAACGTTTTTTGAATTCCTTCAAAATAGTGATAACCTCTTTCACTTCGCTTAGTGCAGTGGCTAATGACTTTCACTTAGCTCAATACAGTAGCTAATGTATTTCACTTCGCTCAGTAGAGTGGCTAATGTTTTTCACTTCGCCCAGTACAGTGGCTGATGTTTTTTCACTTTTGCTTAGTACAGTGACTAATGTCTTTCACTTCGCTCAGTACAGTGACTAATGTTTTTCACTTCGCTCAGTATAGTGGCTATTTTTTTCACTTCGCTTAGTACAGTGGCTAATGTCTTTTACTTCGCTCAGTACAGTGACTAATGTTTTTACATTGTTCAGCACAGTGGCTAATGTCTTTCACATTGTTCAATACAGTGGCTAATGTCTTTCACATCGTTCAGTACAGTGGGTAATGTCTTTCATACTGTTCAGTACAGTGGCTAATGTCTTTCACATTGCTTAGTACAGTGGCTGATGTCTTTCATACTGTTCAGTACAGTGGCTAATGTCTTTCACCTTGTTCAGTACAGTGGCTAATGTATTTCACATTGTTCAGTACAGTTGCTAATGTCTTTCACATTGTTCAGTACAGTGGCTAATGTCTTTCACATTGTTCAGTAGTCATTGTCGACGTCGTCGATGTTCAGTTTAGCAGCAGTCTTTGTCATTCACGCAGTATATTACAGACGTTGTATACTGTAAAGATCTAAAATTCCACCATTTAATGAACTGTGCAATTAATACCTTTCCTAATAAATTTATTAATATTTTCATTTTCTGGCATTATACTCAACACTTGCTATTTTGAAAATGCTGTTTACTTGTGCATGAACTCTTAATAAGCTTCTGATATCACTCTAACATTTTATTTGAACCTTGTCTGAAGACTGTACGTGACTGCTTGTGTGTTTGAAGTTTTCACTGATTCAAGAGATTACTTTTAAATCAATGCCACGGTACGACGAGAGCATGGCTCGGGTATAATATTTTTCAGCAACACTTAGGTTAGAAATAGCTTTGTCTCAGAGGCCAATGATTACGATCAAGCTGTACACCAGAGACACACTGGTTAGGCATCGCTGCAGTGCGGGGATTCGACTGGCGAGTTTCCCCAGGGACCCTTTAGTCAGGGTGCCGGCAAAAGTCGCTCATTTAGGAATGACCAGTGCCTGCGTACTGGAGTACACCCTCTCAGTAGATTGAGGCATCGGCCAGGCGGGTTCGAATCATGTTCACCAAAGTTCTCCCAGGCTCACAGTCATGCAGAGTATAATGCCATATGCTAGCAAACTAGCAAACGCGTATATAAATCCCAATTTGTGGCTATGCTTTCTATCAGTCTCAGTAAGCTGAACGAATCACCGGACTATCTGCAAGATTTAATCCATTCTGTGTGAGAAATACCATTCAGGAGCTGTGCAGGAACACTACCATTTATCTACTGACTGTCCACGACCGTAGAGAGTGTACAACTGCACATCATTGCATGCCGGTCGGGGTGAGCAAAGTTTATCTTATCGCTAAGTCAAAAGTCGTTGCTACTTTAGTTATTAGCAAGCGAAAGGATCTCAAGAAAAGAGCCCTTAACATTTATTGGAATTCACGATATTGTACTGTAATATTCATTATTCCTGTTGGTTGACGGAAGAAATCCTATGCTATAAGTAAGGCATACTCATTGATCAATGTGCATGTAATAATTAACGATAATGACTGAAAGTTGGATGGATGAAGCCTTCTGGTGACTTTGAAGCTTTGAAGTAGATGTTAACGTAATCTTCTGCATTTATTTTACTTCACTAATTATTCTTTTTCATGTAGTATTTTATTAAATGATATAATTTATAGTAGTGTCATCGCTCTTTCTGTCATATGATTTTACTTCATGGTGTTCACGAGACGCATTCATTTGCTACGATTATTGTCTAATAATGGTTTTGCTTCTTCCTTGTATTGTTGCCTAATTAGAGAGGTGTGAGGGATGAGCCACGAGTGATTGATAAATGGGCATAGTTCAAGGCCGTACTTGTGAGTAAAAATTCAGAGTTACAAATTTTAAACTTGCAAACTTTCATGATTCCCTTCAGCGAGTAGTTAATGTATTTTATTCACATCTGTATATGTGGTAAATACATATGTATAATTGGGTGTGGTGTTTTATAACTCTGAAAGATTTTCTCATGTCGTATTTCCTTGATTCAGAGAGCACCATTTGTTATAAATGTATTTTTGCATTTACCGTCTATAGCCTCTGTTTTGATGCTTCAAGGTCATGCCTTAATGGCAGATTTAGATTTTGTAGAATGTTATCATAATAATCTATAGATTTCATAGTGTAGTTTGATTACATGCAGAATGAACCATTGCTTAACTATTCATAATTGTTTGACATATTTTGCAATCCTCATATGGAGATAATGTAAAAATCTAATTTTGTAAATAACACTACATTTTTAATCACAATTATTTTGTGTATGCATATATGTATTAGCAAGTAGGGTAGCGAAGTCTCATTGATTTACTCAGTGATGACGTCGGGTTAATTGGCTGAGGCCAAAGAATTGGATTAGATTACTAGAATAATCTTATAAGTTATATAATGGGAGATTTCTACGGGTCAGATAAGTAACATAAGCTAGATTAGATTTCTACTGGACAGATAAGTAACATAAGCTAGATTAGATTTCTACTGGACAGATAAGGAACATAAGCTAGATTAGATTTCTACTGGACAGATAAGTAACATAAGCTAGATTAGATTTCTACTGGACAGATTCATATGTTACAGGGATGAATGGCAGCACCTTATCATCAACTTAATTATTTATCTTTCTAGTCTTTTGCTTTGGTTTCCTTTTCTTTTTCAAGATCGAGTTAATCCATGGCAACATCGAGTTAATCCATGGCAACGTTGAGTTCATCCTTGGCAATATTCAATTAATCTACGGCAACATTTAGCTAATCCATGGCAATATTTAGTTAGCCTAATCCGTTGCAATATTCAGGTAATCTATGGCAATATTCAGTTAATCCATGGAAATACTCAGTTATCTATAGCAATACTGAATTAACCCATGGCAATATTGAGTTACTCCACAGCTCAGCACACATGTGTACAAGCTAGTCTCGTGACAAAGCGTTTCAGTTCATGTGTATAAACTACTCTTGTGAATGGCTTTATACAAAAGCACTTAGGACATGTCTGACGTACACATAAAATAAATTGTCATCGTTGCTCAAGATCTCGAAAAGTAACTGAGCTGTGTATGAGTTTAAATTTAAGATGTTAATTATAGATTCGCGTATTGAAAAGCTTGAAAATAGGAATATATTTATAGTTCGATAATTTTGAAAATATTGCTAAATGAAAATAATCAAATAAAACATAACATCACTATTTATCAGAGTGGACATTACGTTTATCATTATGTTTCATGTAACACACCGTGCATTACGAAGGCAATTAAAATACGTCTAATCAAATACTGATATCGTTCTTTCGTTATTTCGTTTTCCACTTGCCGTCTTGTTTGATTGAAAGTACGGTGTAACGGGGGTTATGGGGAACTATTCTGTGACAGGTTATTTTGTTATGTTTTTTTTGTTTTTTTTATAAATAGTGATTTGCTAAAATTTAACTGAAATAGTCGTTATTTAACTGTGTACCCTGACTAACAGTTGTTCTATCACTACACGTAACTCCGATAAGAATAGCAAAATGCGAAATGTGTTTTTGTGTAAAAACTTTTTCCAAAAAAAAAAAGCATAATCGCGCTTAAATAGAAAATGCCTGCTATATATTTCTCAACATATCCGATGTAGATTTGCTTGTGCGAACATCTTCCAATCTTTCCGTTTTATGTCTGAAGACATTTACTGTTCAGAACACGAATTTAATAAACGTATTGAAAACATCAACTGGTGAATTGTATTTAATAGTACGCATGCATTGAGTCTCGTTATCAAACATTACCCTGAGGGGAAAAAATCGTGAAAATTAAACGTACAGTACTTACGACAAATTGTCCTCAGTGCACGCACTTATAACAAACGACCCAGCTCTCCAAGCTCAATAGCAATTGGACAAAATTGCTTCTGCGTGACCATGAAACTGGGTTCTTAGCGCCACGCCCACGAATGTCTAACGCAGTGTAATTGACATTAACTTGTGGCCCCAACCGGATCGTCTCCGCCTCAAAACCGGTATTGGGAGAAAGTGAGAACGTAAGCGCTCCTATGTCATTTAGAAGATTTAGTCTGAGTACACGCCAAATTATAATTAGTGAGCCAAACCATTGAATAGATTACCCGGCACTTTTATTTTTATACTGCAACTGAATGGTTTATTGAATTTGTGTGGTTTATTAAATCTACACTATGATGATTTATTACTGTGAACGATAATTGCTATTTTTAAGTTCATAATTTCATGCACAGTTTTGCCTAAATGAGATCACTTGGCGCCTCATGTTATACAAAATGACGGGTACTATTATCACTTGTGTTCACAACAATGTTAAAATGACATTTATAAGCATTTAATAACTTAACATGTGGATGTGTCTGCGCTTATATATTTACAGGTAGTTAGTTATTAACTTGAAATATTGGCATTTTAGGATAAATAATAATTACGCATACCGACAGCCAAGCTGTTTATCCGGAATCTTTATGTAAAATTCCGGTAGTGAAAATCAAAGCGGTCTAAGCTCTGTGAGTCGGTGAGTGTTCGTGCACATTGGTTTCTGAGTTTATTGGAACGTGTAGTCGGTGAGTGTTCGTGCACATTGGTTTCTGAGTTTATTGGAACGTGTAGTCGGTGAGTGTTCGTGCACATTGGTTTCTGAGTTTATTGGAACGTGTAGTCGGTGAGTGTTCGTGCACATTGGTTTCTGAGTTTATAGGAACGTGTAGTCGGTGAGTGTTCGTGCACATTGGTTTCTGAGTTTATTGGAACGTGTAGTCGGTGAGTGTTCGTGCACATTGGTTTCTGAGTTTATAAGAACGTGCAGTCAATGATGACGAAGTAAAAATTGTTCGAGCACTTGTAAGTTTGCTTTGAGGCCTTGCGTGTAAGGTTATTTTTTAATCTACGTGACTTTTGCCTTATTAACATCTGCTGTGTTTCCATTTAATAAGGCTTTCTACTTCTGTAAAGATTACCGTTGGATTGGAAAACGGAGAAAGCGTTACATAATCCTAACGTCAAACAACAACAAAAAGAGAGAGAGTTTTACATCATCCTCTTGTCGCCTATTACTTTAATGTATGATTGTGTGTTTTATGTTAATTTCTCAAGCCTATACACTTTGTTTTGTTTGTTTTCTTTGAATACTTGACGTATCACATGACTATGCTATGGCGAGATTTTGAATAATATAAAGATCTCGCTATACGACTGTCAAAAGTGGGGGTCAGTACATTTGGCACAATTAATTTGTAATCATTTGACCAATTTCTTAATGTTAACTCTTTTTTTTCTAAATTGTGACGTTTACGTGGACATTTGTGTTGGAATTAAGTTATCCACAATAATTTGATTTGATTATATTACATGTTTGTTGCTTCATTTGAGTAAATACAGCTCAAAGGAGTTTATGTAATCATAGAACGCACCAGCGAAAAATGTTTTACTAAAGTATTATATATCATTATATAATGAGATTGTTGTATACATTTCCAAAATTATAGTATAAAACTAAGAGTGAAATGTTTTTCGAAATAACTAGATATTGAGGACTAAAAACTTAAAACACAACGAAATGAAAACGTGGAAAAGAAACCACGCTGGCTTTCTCATCGTCAGTTAGTTAGGGGTACTGCTACAATCCTGTTTTTAGGGGTATTGCATCACTCCTGTTTTTAGGGGTACTGTACAGTCCTATTTTAGGGGTATTGTGCAGTCCAGATTTTAGGGGTACTGCGAGAGTCCTGTTTTAGGTGTACTTTGGGCAGTCCTGCTTTTAGAGACACCGACAGTCCTGTTTTTAGGGGTACTGCGACAGTCCTGTTTTTAGGGGTACTGCGACAGTCCTGTTTTTAGGGATACTGTGGCAGTCCTGTTTTTAGGGATACTGCGACAGTCCTGTTTTTAGGGGTACTGCGACAGTCCTGTTTTTAGGGGTACTGCGACAGTCCTGTTTTTAGGGGTACTGCGACAGTCCTGTTTTTAGGGATACTGTGGCAGTCCTGTTTTTAGGGGTACTGTGGCAGTCCTGTTTTTAGGGGTACTGCGACAGTCCTGTTTTTAGGGGTACTGTGGCAGTCCTGTTTTTAGGGATACTGCGACAGTCCTGCTTTTAGAGATATTGTGGCAGTCCTTATTTTAGGGGTATTGTGGCAGTCCTGTTTTTATGGATATTGTGGCAGTACTGATTTTAGGGGTATTGTGACAGTCCTGTTTTTATGGATATTGTGGCAGTCCTGATTTTAGGGGTATTGTGGCAGTCCTAGCAAATTAAAAAAAACAAATTACCTCTAATCTCATTTCTTTTCTCTCCTTGGATTTCGAACCTAACTTTCTTTGTTTTCAGTAACCACCAAGACAGTTGATTAAAACTTGATTTGTTTGTTTAGAATAGGTTTTCTATTTTGTGTTTCATTATATTCCGTTCTAAGTTTTTTTTTTCTAATTCATACTTAAAACGCTTTATAAATCACATCTACAACACTTTATAAATCATGGATAAAACGATTAATAAATCAAGGTTACCACAGGTGATAAATCATGGTCGCAAATTTTAAAAATCATGGCTACAACACTTCAATTGTTTTATTTTAGGCTAGTATTGTGCCTTCGCTTTTGGCATTTTTTAATTCCTACCCCGTCATGATCCTCATTTGTCCATCCGGGACAAAGGGGACGAGGTCTGCAAGCAAAATTTCACTTACCTATCTTTTGTCCTTCTTTTAATCCGTATGCTTTATCAGATTAACTATTCTATATTATAAATTTATGTCGTCACACTTTCTTTCTTCGTCCATTCAGGGTCGAGGAAAGACGTCTGCAAGCAAAATTTCTGTTACCTATCTCTTTTCCTCATTTTAATCCAATACATAGAAACGTTCGCTTTGTTATTAAATTCACTATAAATTCATGTCGTCACATATTCTTTTTAAGTACGAAATTCTAGCTAGTTTGTTTAATTTTACGATATCACAATCTCATTTCATTTCGGCGGGCCTTTTCAATTTTTACTCACGATTTTATGACTTGTAAGTTCGTTTTATGATAACACTAACTCAAACTATTCTGATTGGTTGATTTTAAGAAATCACAAATTCAGTTTTATATCACAAAAACGTGAGACATTAAACGCCCTTCAGACAGGGGACCTTACAGAACTCTCACACAAAATCGCCTGTAGAGTAAGTATCCCTGCCAAGACAACCGCGAGACAACTGTTGTACAAGACGGTTGGCGGATATGGGATATATATTTTGTACGTCACATTTCAAGAGAGATTATTTTCAAGAGCAATTCGGTACTATTATAATACCACAAGCACATGAATCATCCACTTAAAGTCAGGAAGTGGATCACTTGACACTGCTGCTTTTCCATTCGTCCACCATACCGCCACGTCACAATCACCACCACCAATGATGAATTACTAGACTTATCTCGAAACGGCTTGTGTGTGTTAGAATATCGACAAACAAGTTGAGTGATATCGAAAATTACAAATGACGCATGAAAAGGGGTGTACAAAACAAATAAAAGACCAAGACATATTACCATAGTGATTTCCTACCAAAATCTCGTGCCTCTACAAATTTCCCAATTGCGTACTTTATTATTTATTTGAAAAGCATTATGAAGTAGTTTGTACTGCACTGTTGCCTTGTAAAATATTGAATACCAATTTTGTTGTTTGTTTCATTTGTTTGGTTTTTTTGTTTGTTTGTTTGTTTTTAGAGGGGGGGAGGGTAGCATTGAGGTCTAAAATGAGGTCAGTACAGCTTCAGTGCAAACAAAATAGTACATGCATCCTTAAAGGCAGAAAGTAGGTTATCATCATTGCGGAAGGACGTAACAACATTCAAAGAAATTGAGTTCTTAGAGATAAGTGATAATAGTCTTTACATAAACTGAATTAAGCGCTGTCTCAATAGTCTTTCACAGCAATGTCACAAGTTTATTGTCCACATCATCACCTGTCTCTCTCTCTGCACACACTGTGAAACATTGACGTGCTGCTATTCTGTCGAAGCCAACCTAAGTCCTTTCTCCTGCTGTACCAGCTCCCTCAAGCAGAATAACAATTACAGCAATTCTAGTAATTTCCTTTTACCAGAAATTGTTCGATATAGTCAGCATCCATTGCCACCATACATCAATGGAGTGTAGTGTATCCCTTACACTTACACACTGCTCCCTGCCTCTACCATGGGGTCAGTCACAACATTTTACAATCAGTGAACCAGGAAATTCAAATAATTGGGCTGTCAGTTTTTTCTTAAACGCTGCCCGGGTACCCGTCCAGATTTTGAACGGGTACCCGGGTACCTGCTTGAAAATTAACATAATCTTTATCGCAACTCGTGATTTCTACACAAAGCTACTTAACCATTAGGCATGCGCTCTATTTCACACAGTAGCCAATGGTTTGCATCTAGTGACTTACCATTAGTTATGATCTGTATACGTACAACACAAACTTTTATTTTTTAATATGACCAATTATTACATAAACTAAAGTAAAATAAAACATAAATAAAATGTCAACAACAATAACGTTTTTAAAAATAGGGCATCGAGTTCAATCGCCCTTTGCCGACAGAATTTCATCACACAGATTGTATTTTGCCGTGTCACTATCCAATCGCTTGGCATGACTCCACACAGATGATGTCTTCCTGTGAAAGTGTTTGGCGTCGATTGTTAATTATGTGATAATTAATAAATAATTCTCTACATACATTAATAATTCACTCTCACAATTATTAATCACAATCACCCTCGACGGGGACTTCGTCGTTGCGGTCTGGAGTGACTAAGCCAAGCCCTGGAAAATGTATCGTCTAATTACCTCCCTTCCCAGGTGTTACTTGTCTAGGATAAAGCCCTTAGCTGAACTATCTTGTCAGTCAATTAGTCTTACCCCCATCCCACACATACTCCCAATTTCCAGTAACAGGGGCCTATTCCCAAAAATTGTGCGTGACTGTCTTATCGTCAGTTATTACGTCATTTGGCAGAGCCCTCATCCTGTTGCCTGTACATTTACCTCCCTTAGAAACAACGAGAGTGGATAGTTAACATTCAACATTTTATTAAAAGAAAAATAATAAATAAAATCAAGTTACAGTTTAGAATAATCTTATTAATCACACTTAAGGCAAAAAATACAGATTTCTCAAATGCTCGTTACAATAAGCTCATCAATTAGAAGAAAAAAAACATTAGCCATTCATTAATTCCATAGAACAATTACTAGGAACTTGATCAATCAGAAAAATATATCACTGATACTTGGTTACTACAATGGCGATAAAAGAAGAGAATCAGAATATTGTAAATTTATCGTAATCAAGGAAACGTTACAGATACATGGAACGAGCATGAGTACGATTCACCTGATTGACTTTGCCTGCGGTGGTCTCTGTCTCTGCAGCAGTATGGCTGGTTGGTGGAAATAGTGGTCTAATATAAATCCAGTCTAATATAAATCCATAGTTTAATACTGTACATTCAAAGTGAAAACAAAATTAAAAAATTTGTTGACCATTTTGCTTCCTTCAGTTCTTGTAGTTGCAAAACATTCACATGAGCACATTCAATCAAAAATGATGTTGTTAATTGTATGTACAATATAGTGACATAAATATTGTTTGTCAAAATGTTACTAACAAATATGTCTGCAAACATTCAAATGAAAAATGTCTGGCTAATGTCAATGTGTCCGCAAACATTTATAGGAAATAGTGCTGTGTCTGCAATAAAATACTCAAGAACAAGAGAAGGATTATTTAAGTACTTTTTTTGGTATACTGGTTACACTTTTGAAGATGGACATTGAATCAAAGGCTATTCAACACTGCTTATATTAAATCTAGCCAAGTTGGCAAACACAATCTCACAATAATGTGTTTATGCAAGACTAATGTGAAGAAAATTGCAAACATCAATCAGGCCTATGCTCAACATGGGGAAATAAGTTTAATATGCTCATTGAGTGAGTGTGTAATTGAAATAGCAGCATTCATCTATGATAATGAATATGGAGTAACTATTTAAGTACATTTTCTTTTATCAGTGTTAAATTTACCGAATAGAAGATCCCTTTTCCTATCAATGTTTTGGGGGATTTGTTTTGTTTTCCCAAAATACCCATTAAACCTAGAGTATCTCTTTGAGAATACTTATATTCTTTTAAAGCTGAAGTGAAAACTTACATTAAAATATCTAAGGATCCATTTATAAACATGGCACCCTAATTTCTTTTTCGGGTGGGTGGGGAAAGGGTAGGTAGTGTAACGCCCGGAAATCGTCACTAATTGATTCGGGCCGAGATTACCTATTTCTTCTCTACACTAACCGGAAAGGGGACCATCCGAATCAACAGTCAGTCCATTCACGCTGTTCCCTGATCAGCCCTGCTGAGTACAACCAGATGGGAGGCTTAAGATTGCCGCAACTGAGGAGGCAGGGTGAGGGTGAGGGGGGAAAGACCGAGATGGTCAAGTACAGAGCGGGTGTAAATTAGGCCATGTGTCTGGTTCTGACCCATCTAAAGCCCTAACTTCCATAAATACCCTGGCCGCGCTGTGTACCAGGCACTGCGAAAATATTCTCCAAGACATTCCGGTTTTGAAAGGCGGCCGTTAAACACATGGTAAACTGTCTGTTTTGAAATGTTAAAATACGGTTCATATTACTGAAGTATGTTAAAATTCTTTGTTAATTAAGATGTATTAGAATTGGCTATTGATTCATTAATATGTATAGGCTAATTTATGTTGGAATGTTATATTAATGAATGGTGGATGTATGGGGCTAAACAATCTTTCACAGATGAGATGTAAGTTGAATGGTTGAAGAGGATACCAGAGAGAATCGAGAGTTATAAATTGTTTCTAAAAGAGAGCTACATTCTTACATGTTTCAGTGAGTGTGCTTTTCTCTACGTTTTACACCTTTGGAAAGAATTCCACCTAAGCCCAAAGGCAGTGTTTTGGTTCAACTCCGCTTCCATACTTCGGCCCATCGTCACTTACAGTACGTAACTGTAATTCAATTCTTCGTCCAGCTACGACTCACTACGGAAAGGCAGGGTAGTGGAGAGAATTGATATTGGCCGTTATCATTCGTTATCATTCTCACGAGCCCTCGCCGGTATCACGGGACAGGGAGGCAACTCGCCATCTCAGGTCAAGCACATGGTTCATTGTTAACTCTTTTTCTCTCTGTTCAATCACGTGTAAAGAATTGGTAACTTTGTAGCACATTAAGAATTAGTTGTTTAAGTAGAATATCATATTTCGGACATTGATACAAAGACTGTTTTCTTTCTGAATTATTATTTGTTATTATAGATATTATTTTATAATAAATCTTTATTTTATGTTATATATTTCTTACGCGTGCCTTGACGCATATCTAGAGTAGTTAGTGGGTGGGAGCTAGACTAGTGAATGAAAGGAGATTTATGTTGTTATGTTTTAGACTACTCCTTAAGTAAGAAATTCCACCTGCGATAAGTTATGTACCGGTGGTGTGTAGACTTATAACAAAAATTAAATCTTAATTTTAATCGTTGATAAGTGATTATGACAAACTGATTAATAAAAATAATTATTAATTAGTGTAAACACACCAGGCGTGTCACTGAGTGGGCTGATTAAATGAATCTGGTTGTCTCCATTCATTCAATAATCACAATGCAGTATCCTGTTCCTCGTACAATTTTCAATCACTCAAATAAAGTAATATAATATCCGATATGAATACAGTTATATACTGCAGTAATTCATCAATCAGTAAAATCTATCAATGGTATTAAAATCAATTTTGATTCTCCACTAATGAGTCCCATTCATTCAACAGTAAACGAATGTAAATTAATTGCTCACAGGGGCTTGCTGGGGTTAACAAAATTTATATATTGACAAGGACTCAGAGGTTGTGAAACAGCATTTGGAGCTATTTTTAAAAATATAATATTCTTTGAGTAAGAAATGTGCAAGGCTAGTAAGTTTTGTGTAGAGGTTTTGCAGCTCGCCACTTTTGTTTTCACAGGTAGGCCTGCAGATGGCAAATTGGGTCACAGATCACTGACTTGCTTTGTTTTAAACTACAAGGTAAATTCATATTATATGTTGTAGCCTGTTATAGTACATGCTTTTATTGTTCCACACTATTTTAGGTAGTTACTGAAGTTGATGTTTATATATTTAAATAGGAAATAGTTTGTATTTTTGTATCAAAGTTTATATTACTTTCGATATGTATTTTATGATTTATTGGTCTGAGAACGGTTTTCCCAATGAAGTTTTTTTATTAATTTTATTCTGTACCTTATCTTAAATTATTTTAGGAAAGAGTTAATGTTCAACAAAGTAATTAATATAATTTCTTTGGATACAAAATCACCACATACCTCTTACAGTCTTAATAGTTTAGAAGTAATTCATATCTAAACAAAAGAAAGCACAGAAAAGACCATTAGTGCCTTTTGTAGCATTCAGGGCTGATTTGCTGGCCTGTGGCTCCCTTGGATTTGCCACACCTTCAGGACATATTGGCACGACTAGGGCGTGTGTTGTAGCATGTGCAGAGAATCAAAGAGAGAACTATGTAGCACAAGAGGAAAGCATGAGTTGGCTACGTCACCATGAAATAAAGCCTCTTGTGTGTAAACACAAGTGTTGCATGCTGTCATCTCTTGCTGTGGCTGTCATCATGTGTGTGTACTATCCACTATCGTCATCATTGCCGTGCATCCTATGGTGACCCGCTATACCCACCACCCCATCACAGAAACATGCATACAGTGATAACAGAAATGTCAACCTGGATATGTTTGCATTCTTATAATTTTTATTACAATATAGAATTACTCTTTACAATTGCACTAATAAATGATCTTGTTCTTTTATCAAACTGAGCTAGCTTCATGTCAATTTCTTTATGTTAAAAGTAAAAAAAAATCCACTTTATTTTTATGTCTTGAATACAACACTGCAAAAAAAACCACCTTATTTTACTGAGACCACAAAAAAATGTGCTATTTACACTTCACTATGGCACAAATATGTTATCTACACATTACTGTGACACAAATCTGTTATCTACACATTATTATGGCACAAAAAATATTATGTACATATTGATATGACAAATCTGCCATCTACATGTTTACTGTAAAACAAAGTTTTTATCAACCCTTTGCATCAACACAACTCTGTTCTAAACACATTACTGTGACACAAATCTGTTCTAAACGGTGACCCGTCAAAACCGCGAACGACAAATGCGCGCCGACAAAACCGCGATGGACAAAAGCGCGCCGACAAAATCGCGCTCTTTGAAATCGACAAAATCGCGCCGACAAATGCGCGCCGACAAAATCGCGATAAACATCACCAAGTAAAGAATGGCAGAAAGTGTTATGTATGTTCGCTCTATTACGTAACTGCACGCTTTGCTTCATTCTTTTCATTGCATTTGTGTAAGGATTATTTACACATAGTATCTCATAATAGTGATCTTTAAATAAAATTATTAAGATTTGATGTATGCTTCATTCTTTTCATTGCATTTGTGTAAGGATTATTTACACGTAGTATCTCATAATAGTGATCTTTAAATAAAATTATTAAGATTTGATGTATGCTTCATTCTTTTCATTACCTTTGTGTAAGAATTATTTGCACGTAGTATCTCTTAATATTGATCTTTATGGTAAAATTATTAAGATTTGATGTATGCTTCATTCTTTTCATTGCCTTATTTTGAGGATTATTTGCACGCAGTATCTCTTAACATTGCTTTGTGTATCATAATATTGATATCTACGTATGTTATTATTACATTCTTGTACGATTTAACATGTATCATCGCGATTTTGTCGATCGCGATTTTGTCGGCGCGATTTTGTCGGCGCGATTTTGTCGTCGCGGTTTTGTCCATCGCGGTTTTGTCGGCGCGCATTTGTCGTTCGCGGTTTTGTCGGTGAACCGTTCTAAACACATTACTGTGACAAATCTGTTATCTACACCTTACTCAACTATGATACAAATCTGTTTTCTACATATTACTGTAATAAATGTTATCTATGCATTGCTATGATTATCTACAATTAATCTACTACGGCACAAATCTGTTACCTATACATTACTGTGATATGAATCTGTTATTTACATATTATTCTACCAGGACTTAAGTCTGTTATGTACAAATTACCAAGACAAAAGTCTTTTATCTACACATTACTAAGACAAAAATATATTATCTTCACATAGTTGTGACTCAAATCTGTTATCTACACATTACCTAAGACAAAAATCTATTATCTTTACATAGTTATGACTCAAATCTGTTATCTACACATTACTATGATACAAATATGTTATTTACACATGACTATAACATAAATCTGTCACCTACACATTGTTAAGACAAAAATCTTTGTTATTTTCATAGTTATGATTAAAATCTGTTATCTGCACATTACTATGATATCAAACTGTTGTCTACCCAGTATTCTACTAAGACACAGGTCTGCTTATTTACACATTACTAGGACACATGTCTATTATCTACACCTACACAGTTAAAGTTGAATCAAGTGAACACCACAAATAAAAGTATCTTTCATATCATTATGAGAACTACAACTGTAACAGTCAGCCAGTAGTGTAATACTGCAAAAAATCTTATACAGATAATACACAGATAATTATAAAATAATTTAGCAAGTATACAAGTGAGAGAAAAAAAGACAGGGAAAAAAATAGATTATACAACAAACAGAGCCAGTTAAAATGAAAATGTATCAAACTTAATTTCTCAAGACTCCATTTACACATGATTTTCTGTATTATTATTTTGTATGGTTGTAGTTAAAGAATATTGATTATGAAATTATAAGAAGTTGTTTATATAACTATGTTTTTCATTTGTTTTGTAATGTAATAAGATCATGCACTTATATGTTCTCTTAACATGTACACTCTGTATTATTATTATATGGTCTGAAAAGCAAAGGTCTTTGACTGGAGGTAAGGAATCTAACACGTTATTAGAAGTTAAGTCCACTGATAAAGATGTGAGCAATAATTTGCAACAATGGGATTTATGATAACTAAATATCATTTAAATAGCAATTAAATTTATGAGGTTTGGTTAGAAGTTAAGCAGCATTTAAAATTCCATTGCATATGTTGTGGTGGGTCTTTAATAGATGGGAGTTAACCTCACACGACCAGAACACGTGAGGGAGCGTGCTTTGCACTTCTTGCTAAGGTTGTCCCATCTGCTGACTCCTGGGCACTTTTCCACGTGCTCTGGTTTGCCAGGCCGCATGCACAAAATGTAGTACTGACATCCGCGGCATGACTGAAATCTGCCAGGAGCTGAACATAACCACTGACAGCTAACAACTAGAAGTGAATCTTTCAATTGTTTATCTCCAAGAACTCTGCTAGTTGCATTATTCACCTCACCTTTTGGATGAGTATATGGATGGTCTCTGCTCCTGCTGTCTTCCATTTGTCTTGGCAGTCCAGAATCTGGCATTTGAGATGATCCCTGACTGGCAAAGCAATAAGGAAAGGAAAATTGGCAACACAGAACTGAATCAGTTCTCCTCCATAATTTTTATCAAAGATTAAAGATTACTGTGCTGTAAATTTATAATACAATTTTCTGTTTTCTGGTCAAAATGCAAAAGTTCTTTTTTAAACATTAGCCAGGAATATAAAATCTTTAGTCAGAAAAAAACCCACACTGTTTCTGAAAATTCCATTGAGGAGTAAAGAAAATAAACAACCATTTAGAACAAGCCAGGTATATAAAGTTAGTCAAAATCATTTGAGATCAGTCACAAGTGAGATTCTTTCTGCTAAAGTTATTAATAAAAATTCTACGTTGTTCCTGTCACTAGGAAATGAAATAAAAGATTTACCTATCTGCTTCTAGTAATACTGCATCATTGTCTTTTTTATGTTTGCCATTTTGAGAGATTATCTTCCTGGAGTCTTCTTCAGTGTCAACTGGAAATCTGGTGGTAACACTTTTTTTCTGTGTGGTGGGGTGATGTTTACTGAGTTTGTTTTTGCCTTCTGCCATGGATTTCTTTAGTTCTTGTAAATCGTTCCATGATTTAAATGAATTCTCACTAGAGATGTCATCATTGGTAGTTGAATCTCTAAAAGGAATAATGAGAAAATTAGCTGCAGGTTACTGACATTACTAAACAGATATTAATAGTAATACTTTCTCTTGCTCTTTCATTATATATACAGATAGAAAGATAGATATAGATATACACACAATCCATCACACACATTGAGACAATTATACATTTTTCACTCTCCCTATTTTTGTCAATCTTTCTCTCATACAAATACAAACATCTCTCTCTCTCTCTCTCTCTCTCTCTCTCTCTCTCTCTCTCTCTCTCTCTCTCTCTCTCTCTCTCTCTCTCTCTCTCTCTCTCCCCACTGATGATATTTTTGTATAAAAATACATTCTCCCGTTCTCAATTCAATTTTATGTCAAAATCCAATGGGAAACACAACTAAAACTATATAAATTCAGGCAGTATTAACATCAGTTCACAGCTATATACAAATAATATATCTGTGCAGACATGGAATTTATATATATATAGTTATCATATAGTTTATGCATACAAATAATGTTACTATGATGGAGTACATTTGTCTATTTCTATTCTAGATTTAATTGTTATATAAATTGTCAAAGTGACCCGATCTTGGGCACTCCTTATGATGGTATTTTTGTAAGTGTCAGAGTTGGAGTAAACACTCGAGTTGAGAATATGATAGAAATTGCTGAGGCAATGCAAACCAGTTCCAACTGGATGAGTAATTTTTATTACCTACTGGTTAAGATTTACGAGAATGAGACCAGCCAATGGGCTGAGATAAAAAGTTTACCTGCTGTAGAGAATTCTATTGTCTAATCACTTGAATTTGGAGTGACAAGAAGTCCGGTCATGAAAGGTGGCCATTAGCTTAATGGAGAATTAAGTGACTGATTGGAGAGAATAAACTAGAGATATTTTGTGCATTTTTTGCTACTGATATGTTATACGTGCGTTTTACGTTGAGATGTATTATGTGAGTAGACTATTATTTCTAGAAATTGTGAACTATGATGTTTATATGCTTAGTATGCTAAACAGTTGACACTGTTTCTAATGAACCCGCTCATAAAACTATTATGCTGTATTTGTGCATCGGGCTAATATATACTGTTTCAGGAAACTATAAGTTGAGATTTGAATGCAAGAAAGAATGGAGTTAAAAAGGAATAAATTGGAAACTTAGCATTTGCTCCCTGATTATATTTGGAAAAACAGCCTTTCCTTGTTTACTGACTATAAACTGCTATGATCATGGTAGATGCAAAAAGTATAAGGGATACATTACACTCCGTTGATGTATGGTGACAAAAGTATGCTGACTACATTAAGCAATTTCTGGTACATGGAAGTTACTGGAAATTGCTATGATTGTTGTTCTGCTTGAGGGAGCTATTATGGCAGAGCACCAGATTAGCCTTGAGGGAATAGCAGCTAGGTGGTGTTCTAAAATGTGAGGAGGAGATCACTTGGAATTGACAGTAATAATGTAAACAATAAACTTGTGGCTTTATTACGAAAAGCACATGAAAAGACTATTGTGACTTACCACATACAAGGTTATATAGAAACTATTATCACTTATCTCTAATAACTCCATTTCTGTTCTCTGATAAAAACTATCCTGTGATTTTATTGACACTATTGAATTGTGTGTTAGGATATAAGACTGTACATATATTAAAATTATTCTAGCGTGGTTTCATAGAAATATTGATGTCACATAATCTTTGTATTTGTTATATGTATATTTGCTGATTTAATAAATTTATTGTTAAATTTATTGACCTTCTTACACATATTGATAACCTTATATTGGAGAAGAAAGCGGTAGACGGGTCTCACTAAATATAGAGTAAGAGATGGATTTATCTTCTCCTTTAGTAAGAAGTTTTCCAACTATGGAAATACATGTATTGTGTGACAGTAAATGTTTGTCTTCAATGTTGTGGAAGAAAGAAAACGTCTACAGTCCCCACACATCTGCCAAGTGAGGGAGACAAATGGTGTCTGCTGGAGAATTATTAATAACATAAATTAAGATTCTCATCACTTGTAATTAGTTATGGATGATTAATTAAATAATAATAATCATAACCATTAACTAACTGGCAATGGCATCACAGTTACTGTGCAGACATGGAATTTATACACATTTATTTATTATGTAGTATGTGCATTCATTTAGACATCCTTTGTACTGATTTGTGTGTGTAAATACTTTCATATATAATAATTCAGATAAATAATTTTACAGCCATTCACGTCCATAAAATCTCATAAATAAAATATTTTAAATGAGAAATATATTAAATTATTTAGTCAGTTTAATTAATCTACCCTCTCCCTCTTTCCCTTCCCCGCAAATTAGGGACACTTTACAAGTGTTTTATTAGTTACTGATTTGCTATTGTTACCTGTCAGTAATTATTAATTGACAACCTCTGACAATAAAACTATTCATTTCAATTCTGCCTCTTATACTCACAACAAACATCATTACACATATATTTTTAATAATATGAAGGAGAGTATTTTTTTACCTTACAAATAAATAGCTCTCCTTCTCTTGCTTTTTATCATCAAAGTGTCAAAAAAATAAACTACCATCTTGCCCTACTTTCTCTATCGATTTCTCCCTTACTAGCTTAATCCCCCCCCCACCCTCTTTAGCCACCATTTGTACTGCTTATTCTGCAAAGAATGCAACTTATCCTCCTATAGATTAAATTTTTAATTGTATTTAATATGTAAATAAAATGAATAAAGTAACTAAGACTACATCTGTAAACCAGTCACAATGAAAAAGGGAGGGAACCCCATACCAGTCAAAAAAGAACTCTGCAAAAGACTGAAGAAAGAGTGCACATACATAAACACATGCCCACCTCAAGAGTAAATTAGCATGAGCAGAGTGAGGGCGTTTACAGGTAGGCGAGGGCATATCGTCTGAACGGCAGCTCTCCAGGTGCATATCAAATTCCTTTCCAGTGGGACACTTCATGTCTGTCGTCTGATGATTTTGGCACTGGATGTATCTCTCACAGGACTCGCAGGCTGGGTAGTTCCCATCTTTCTGCTTTTCACAGTCCTGTATGCAGTCTGCAAGTGCGCAAGATGGTGAGATGCGTCTAGTGCATGTTTTTTGGTACCCATCCCACTCTGAACGTAGAGGACAGCGATGTACTGTGAGCTATCACAAATATTTTCATTTACAAAACATAAGTGTGCACATTGATTGGATGTGATTATTACTTTACTGTAACACTGAGAACTGTGGACAGCATTTTACTGTCAGCTGTCACAAAAAGTTTTCATTTACAATGCATAAGTTTGTACACCTGATTGAATTTGACTACTGTAGTGTATGCATGCTGCTTGGTGAGCAGACTTTAAAGAAAGGTAACTGACATAGTTCAACTTTCTAACACTAACTGACTGATAGTCAGAGGGGCAAGTATCCATAGCAGATCCTTCCTTTGGAACCCCCATGCACCAAAGCAGTTAGAAATGTACATGATTCAGGTGAGACAATTTATTGGTACCTGGGTGGTTGAAAAATCTACATAATCTACATATTTCCTGCAGGTTGCTATGGTTCTAAGATCTCTCCCAGCCAGTGGGCTTTTGTGTGGGTGTGGGTTTTGTTTGTTTTTTGTTGTGCATGAGTGTGGTTTTGTCTGACACATTCTCTGTCTAGAACAGGATTATCAAGGTCATCCATGAGGTTGTACAGATCTTATATTATATGAAATGCTTAGAGATCATCTGATGTGAGGAAGTGATAGAAACTCAAAATATCATATGTATTAGTGTGCACAGTAGAGACAAGGTGTTAACCCATGCTACAAGGCCAGTACACATATTTATTATTCAGTATACAGATGATATTAGTGAGTCAAACAGATGAAGGTGCACCAGCATATCAGTGTAACAGTTGCAGATGTCTATACTTAACCAATGGCCCATTCTATGCATTGGCACTTGAGGATGTTTTATATCATTAACTAATAAAATTTTGCATAACTCATTATTATAACATCACCCCCAGAGTACCTCACAACATAGATGTACATTACTAATATACCTCCCTCTACTATGGAAGCTATCATTTTTTGTTTAGTGTATTTATTTTGAGTGGTGATTGTGCTGTGTTTCTGTGTTATACAATGTGGTCTTGCTGGGAACAAGAATTTGTCTTTGTATCACCGAAGACTTAAGTCGATTCTACTGCATTTTGCAAACATCATGCAAAAACAAGACAGTTCTGATCTAAAAACTAACATTAAAATTAAAAAGTTATTACTGAATTTTATAAAGTTAAGTCAAATTATGGATTAGTCTAAATTTGATTAATCTAGCTTAGTTTCTTTACCTGCTGCTGGACACAGGTGACATATTCATAACAGCTGGAGCATGATGAGTAATTACCATCCCTTTTTTGCTCACAATCAGTGATGCATTCTGGGTAGTAAAATAATTATTATTATAATAATAATAATAATGATGATGATAATAATAATAATAATAATAGTGATTTAGTTGTATTAATTTTCCAAAAAGAGCACTTTCTTATAGTTAATGGTCATGATTAAAGGGGTAGGCAAGGATTGATAAGAAAATTTCAAAGGCTGGGCACGAATCTATGTCCATCTACATTATCTTCCAGCCACCAAGCTTCCAAAATAAGTGTGCAGTTGAGTAAATATCTCTGATAGATAATCCTTTTGTCCAAGATAAATTTGTGTTAATGAGTATCTTTAAGTTATTCATATTGTCTATATACTCCTAAATTATTTCATTTTATTTTTAAAGTATGCTTTTCACGAGTTTATAAAACAACTTTTCTTCTTGACAGAAATGTTTCAACACTAAAGCGCCTATCAGCCTGGCTAGATTAAAAGAAGCAGGACTCTTTTAGATGAAAGAAGTATGACTTACGCGGACAAGCTACACTGATGACATCACAATATTCAGATTCATAAGCCTCCCCTTCAGTGCACAGGTACAAGTCTGCTGCAGTTACCTCCCCACTCAGTCTCTGCCTCAAACAGTTTCGTCTCCGCGATCGCCGGCCTTTATTACATTCACAAGGACACCACTCTCCCCACTCTGACCAACTTGGAGCTGGTAAACATTCAGGTAAATAATAACAACTTTAAAAAATATTGTTAAAGTTAGTGAATAAACCTTAGCAAAGACAACACAAATGTATTCAAACTGTAAGCAATGTTACTCTGTGTATTTTGTCTAGAAGAATGTCTGAAAGATATATACTTACAAGTTACCTTATGTGGACTGCGGACTGCCTTGAGAAAAATGTATTCAAAACAGAAATCCATTGATAGATCTCAAATAGCTCTAATCCAAACTTTGTTACTATAATAAATAATTAATGACCAGCAAACAATCAAATGTCAACTGGATTGGGGAAGGGGGTATTAAGTGAATGGATGATTAAGTAAAGATAATGTGGTTCAATGTTTTACAGTTCATCATCAAAAATTGTGGGATCAAGCAGGAAGATTGTACTAATGTGGCTCATGAGCAGAAAAATCAGAAGTCAGCAAACTACAACTCACTGGCTATCTTTGGCTTATCAACAGGTTTGCAGTGATCCACAAAGATCTTCCAAGAAATTCATGAATTTAATTTTTGAAAATGGTCCGCATGAAGGTTTGATTTTTGCATGCAGTGTTTGGTTCACTGGTTGTTCCAGTCTGTCCTCTAACAATTAGAATCTATATAAGTTCTTTCATTGAATAAAACAGACATATTATCTATTAACATAGTTTTTATAGCTTATTTTCAGTCAAAGTTTCCCAAATTTATTACCCAGTTCACTTGTAATATTTTTTAGTTTAAAGTGGCCATTCCTGTAAAATGTTTGTTAAGAGAGATTGTATTTTCATGACAAGCAGACTGTAAATTATTTACATTGTTCACAAGCAGGCAGACTGTATTTGCATTGTTCGCAAGCAGGCAGACTGTATTTGCATTGTTCGCAAGCAGGCAGACTGTATTTGTATTGTTCACAAGCAGGCAGACTGTATTTATTTGGTTCACAAGTAGACAAATTGAACTAGTGGTTTGCAAGCAGTCAAACTGAGCTTACATGGTTCACAAGAAGGCAAATTGCACTTATGTTGTTCACAAACAGGCAAATTACACTTACATGGTCACAAACTAGCAAACTGGACTTACGTGGTTCACAAGCAGGTAAGTGACATGACTCATATTCAATAGTCAGATTGCCTGGACATTGATCATCACAGTGTATGTTTCTGGTAATTTGTGACACGCAGCTGCGGTTATGAAATCGAGTGCTAAATCCACAGGTGGAACTGCAGTCTGACCATGGAGACCACGAGGACCAATCTTGTTGCCAGAACCACAGATGTTGTCAAGAGGCAATTCATGCATAAGGAATAGAAACCGTTATTATGCAAATATAACAAGTGACTGTGGCATCAATGTCCTAATTCTTCAGAATTAAAATATTATTATATTACACATTCATTCTATATCTTAAGATTTTTACAGCAAATACTAAATAATACAGTATGTTATTATATGACATATTCGTTCTATGTCTCAAGATTTTTACAGCAAACACAAAATAATATAATATGTTCTTTTCAACAAAAAGAATAAAGTGAGCCATTCTAAAACAGTCACTAGTTTTGATCTGTATATCAGTGCTTGAATAAATGAATGATTATAATATAGGATTGCTCACACATCTGCCAGACTTCTCATTACTCTTTTATCACACTAATAATTGCAACATTTATGTTCAGTCATCTTTTAAGCAATAATATCTATTCTATAAAGAATTAAGGAAATAATTAATTGAATTTGGGAGATTAATGGAATGTGACAAATTCTGATGATTGTTTATCCAGCCAGCAAGATAAAATGTGCTGTAAATACTGACAGGCTTGCCATTGTTATTTTAGAACACAGGCAGATATACCAGTCATTCTAAACTCATATAAGAATTATCACTGACTATATGAACATTAAAAAGGTAAACAATGTCTTTCAGACTATCAGAATTTTCCTCACTGCCTTTCTGAGTATCATTATTTATCTCACTGCCTTACTGAGCATCAAATATTTTGAGATCATCATGTTTCCCACTGAGCAAGATAGCACGTCTTCTTGCATTTCTGTGCAGCATCATGTTTCTTGTTGCATTTCTGAGCATCAGGTTGTTTCTTTCTGAGCACTGACAGGTTCGTGATTCTTACAGTCATTTTTACATTAATGAACAATTTATTTATTTTCTGACTGAAAGCAGCTTACCACAACAAAGACCCGCATCACACTCTTCCACCACTTCAGATAGTCCTGCACAGGTGCGACCACATGGGGTGGGGAGAGGGTTGTCACACTGTCGTGACCTCCTTCTAATACCAAGGCCACATTCCACTGAACACTTAGACCATGGGGCCCACAAGCTCCACTGACCATCTACAACTGAAACTAGGTCAAAGGTCATAAAGTAGTCACTTACATATATAAACTGTAAATTAATTCTAGTAAGAAAGTATATTATTATACAGCATACCAACAATGTATGTTTCACTTTCATTCTGAGTTTCATTTTGCTAGAAAAGAACTGAGTCCCCATTCTCCAGCCATTGCTCTAGAAACCTGGTTCTTAAAACCGCTCAACACAGTACATGATTATTGTTAAAAACAGTGTTAATATGTAAACAAAATATCAGTAAATAAACAACACACTGTACATTCACTGAAATTTGTCCTAAAGATAATATATGTACAGGAATGACAAAAAAGTGAATGCTGTAATTTGGAATGGCAATAAATAAATAACACAAACAATGATTTACAGGCATCTTGATAGATCAACACTTACAATTAGTATAACATGGCTGTACATCTGATGGCATGCCTAAACATTTCTGACCACAAACATTAGGTGATGGATTGTTGCACTGACGTCTGCGTGACTGAAAGCCATGTCCACAAGTGTTGCTACAGCTCCCAATTGGTTGCCAAGGTCCCCAGTTTCCATTAACTGAAGATAAAACACCATTTCAAAACCATATATTATTTAATGATTACTATACTGCTATAATTCAGATGATTTTGTAATATCTGGTGATATCTTTTCTATTAATGAAGCAATTTCAAAGTAGCTGATGCAAAGGGGGCATCTATATATTTATAAAAATGTTCTCCAATCCCTACTCCTGATAAAGGAGGGGCATTACATTTCTTATAACATTAAAAAAAACATGTCATACAGTATTAAGAATATTATTCATATAATGTGAAGACAATGTACTATAACTACAATTGTTTACTATAATTATTTTTAATGCATTAAATTTGATTGTTGAGTGGATTTTAGTGCAACTGATATAAAAGTATTGTCAGAGGGACTAAAACTCTATCACTGCTCAGACCAAAGGAAGAATAATTTAAATTTATTGTGTTCAACTGTAGCTTTTTTATATTAATGACAAAGGTTGGAGAGGGAGGGAGGGAGGAAGAGGGAGAGAGAAGAGGGTAACATAATTTGCAAACTACTCACTACAACAATTCTCATCGTCACATATTTCCCTTTCACGTTGATCACCAATGCACCGGCAACCACATTCATTGGGCGGAGGATTGTTGCACAGACGTGTCCTTTCTTTCATGCCTCGTCCACAGGTCACAGAACACTTTGACCAAGGCATCCAAGCACCCCAAGTGCCATCAACAGGCACTGGAATTAAAAGAGACTTTTTTCATAAAAATCTCATTGATAAGACTTATTTGCAGATAAAACATTTTAAATAGATTTTGTGTAAGATCTTCAAAACTGGCAAGATGAAACATAGAGTTATAGTCTTATACATAGATTTTCAAATTTTACAGTTCACTGCCAAAGTAAAGAAACATATATGGAGAGTTTAATTAATCAACTTTTAGAAAAATTAATAACACTGTTTAAGTGTGACCCAAAGAAAACCTCATACCAATGAAGTGGGACCCACAGAGTAGAACAAAATATGCATATAATTAAGTGGGACCCACAAGAGAGCAAAATATGTACACCAATTAAGTGAGACCCAAGGAACCAAAGAGAGGTTGTCAGGCCAGCAGTGATATTGCCCATCTGAAGTAATAAAATGTTGATGCACTTGACTTCACACTCTACTGATTAATCACTTTGTACCTGATGACTATTATTTACTAAGCTAAGATAGCGATATCACAGTAACTTACTAGAGATTAACACTTCTATCAGTGATGACAATTGAACAATATTTACTGTATAACCCTTCTGGAACTTCTGACAATTTATTTCTTGAAACTTGCAGCAGGAGGAACTTTATTGTGTAATTCATCTCATACCTGCAAATTAACTATCATTTATTTAAATGTATGACTTATCTCTAAATTCCCTTCTATATTTCTTTTGTATTTGACTAATGTTTCATCTTTTAAAACAGTTTTAAATTGTTATTACCTTACAAATTAATTTGTAACTGTTTGAGATTCTGTTTGATTAATTACTCATAAATGCTTGTCAAGATTACCTATTCATTTATTGATCTACGGTCCACAATGTTATGTTGAACTGTCTTCCTGTGTCACTGTCACTGAAGTGACATAATCAGTAAACATTACAGTATGTAAAAATTCTATATTGAACCATTCCATCATACTGAAATATTTCTACCACAGTAATCTATTGAACCATTTCATTACACTGAAATATTTCTACCACAGTAATCTATTAAACCATTTCTTTACACTGAAATATTTCTACCACAGAAATCTGTTTGATCTGCAGGCTGTTTCAATATAAAGTATAAGCAACAAACATAAAATTTACAGTTCCATTAATCTAATGGACTATTCCAGTACACTGATATATTTTTATTACTACAGTAATCTGTTACAGCTCCAATAATCTACTGGATTGTTTCATTACACTAAAATATTGCTTGCCCAGTAATTTGAAGGATTAAATACTACACTCAGCAATACGTCAATCTTCTGTACCAATTTTTTCAGTTCCTGTACATCATTGAACAATGATTATTACATCACATCTGCATAAATCAAATTACCACAACATTCATCCTCAATGCATTTTTCTGTTTCCTGATGATGTCCTTGGCAGGCATGGAAGCCACAACTATTGTATCCAGGAATAGAACAGTTTCTTGACCTCTGAGTCTCGCCTATGCCACAAGTAGTAGAACATACTGACCAGTCTGACCAGGAGCCCCATTCTCCTACCTCTGAAAGAAAATTTAAATCAAGTACTCCCTGACAGTTTGTAGGATCAATAGATTTTAATCATATATACTGTGTCCATTTCAAATTTAAATGTCTAAAGAAAAGAATATAATAATATAGTGTAGTAAAACATTAACCAGATAGAATAAATCAATGAAATTATAGACCTACTAATTTGCATATTATAAAAACATATACAATAAACTTGAAATCCTCAAAAAAGGCAATAGACCTACAAATGCACACACACACACACACACACACACACACACACACACACACACACACACACACAAGCACACACTTAACAGTTTATTAAACATGATTTTCAAATTCAAAGAGCACAAGTTATTTCCTGATTCAGTGGATTTCACTTTTTAATAAATTTTTAACTCCATTTATAAACCTAAAATAGCTGCATTAAATTTCACATTTATACAATATTAGGTCAATGTAGATGCTCCTATGTATATTAATTTTCAAACCTTTTAATTTTATCAGCATATCTAGGTTCACTTTAATCAATAAGGAGAGACTTATTTTCACTGCTGGTTGTAAAAATAACATTTCCATTAATGTAAATAGTATAAGAATGGTTAAGGGAGCTAACTCTCTTTTTGTGAATATATTCTTCATCATGTAAATAATATAAGAATGGTTAAGGAAGCTAACTCTCTTTTCGTGAATATATTCTTCATAATTTAAGCAACTGTTCCAACCCCAGCTACAACCTAACAGCAAAGTTCTTTTGCATTTGCCTCCGCTACACCAGTATTTTTAACGTTCGTACAACATAATTATCAAACTAAACCAAGCTAATAATTAACATTACTTTCATTGTAGGTTTTAAAAAATGTTTGCAAAATGTTTAGGTGTAGGAAAAAAAGAAGTCCTTTATATGACAAATCCTCCTAGGGTTTTGAGAAATCTTTTCAGAATTTTAATCAGTAATTATTTTGTTCCCAAAAATTATCACCAAAATGCGGAGTTTGTGAGTTAAATAGAATTGCTATGCAGATAGAGATGAGAATGTGTGCAAGAATATGTATGTTGGTGTCGCGCATTGTCATTTTTTAGGGGTGGTGGGTGGTATGTGTTTTGCATGGGAGTGTGCTGTGTATGTTATATGTTAGTGTATGTTAATGCTTATGTATTGTATGGAGGGCTGCTTGTTACCGTTTGTACATTTGCCAGACATCTGTTGAATAATATTCTGAGTGACGACAAAACAATCCTTGCTGTCTTTCTGAGTCCAAACTCCATAATCTGTCTAGAAATAATTTTTTGTACTAATTTATTCAGTAAGACAACCAAAAGCTTATTAAACAACAATGACCAGGGGACGAATATTTCCACAGATAATACTGACCACAACATGGACCTGGGGAACACGTAACATGCTGTCTTCCTGGGCCCAGACAAGAGGCCCCACCGTAGTCAGGACTTGGATTGGAACATGTACGGGTTTTCCAGCTTATGCCCGAACCACAAGTAACACTGCATGTGCTCCACTCGCTCCACTGGCTCCAGTCTCCATCGCCTGTACAATATATATTGAAGCATCAGTCAAGCACACAAACATATTGTCAGTACAATGAGCTATATATCTACCTCTGTCACCTGAGTGATTTGCATTGATGCACCAGTCTAACATACTAACATACTGTCAAAGCAGTGTGTTATGTCTACTTGCTCTAACCTGCCACCTGTCCAATAAAACAATCGAACAAATGTAGTGAAAATAGTAATGTTTTAACACATTGTGTGAATCTTCCTGCAACAGCTTATCACCTGTATTACGACGTGTTCCAACAACTGTAGGAGAAATAATTATGAAATCCTTAAAAGCTGTCGGTCCACCCATTCCTGCTTCTGACACTTACAACATGACACACATACAAAACTTTCTTTATACCCAAATCTACTGTTCATTCTAGTCTGTCTTCTCATTAAGATACACCTGGGAAAATAAATAAACAATACTTTTAATACAGCCACAACCACTGCTCCACTCACATTGGCTTCTGTGTCTTGCACGATCGCTTACATTAATTATCATAGTAAGCAGATAAGGTCCAAATACCCCTCCCTCCCTTTGTTAGCCACAAGACTGTATATAGCAAATGTTCAGACCTATAGATAACATGTTTTTAAGTCTTTTTTTTATCTCCTATGTCTGCAGCCTGCAAGATTATATCTCTAGTGATTGTTCAGACATATAGAAAACATGTTCAAATTTTAAAAAGTCTTCCATTTCCTGTGTCGGTTACCTACATAATGTCTATCTGCAAATGTATCAACTTATAAATAGCAGTAAGCTCAGACCATACACCCTACACAATACATATCTAGTAAATATGCCAACATACTAAATTTGAACTCACTTTACTTACTGTGACATCTGACTGTATGGATATTCACAAATGTTTGTAAATATTGTCATCTTACTCCGTTTTCATTAACTTCAGCTGTTATCACTAACTTGAACGCATATCAAGTATATATGTATATATTGATAACATGCTCAGTTCATTAACTCTAGCTGCTATCACCAGCATAAATGAATATTAAATATTTTTATCAACAGGTTGATAACATGCTCAGTTCGTTAACTCTGACTACTATCATCAGCATGAATTAATATGTAATATACATTTTAATTAGTATGATGATGATTTGTTAATTCGATGATAGTTCGTTAATTCTGACTACTATCACCAGCATGAATTCATATTAAGTATATGTCTTTATCAACAGGTTGATAACATTTTCAGTTCCTTAACTCTACAACCACCTGCATTCATGCAATCGATCTATAAACACAATAACGTGCTCAGTTCTCTAATTTAGGCTAATGTCTGAGTGAACACCTAACTAGTAAAGTGATACTTTGTGTTTTGCATGTCATTTGCATGAATGAAAACGTCTAGCAAATTCACAAGCATGCTGTTATGTTCAGTCTTTTAGCTCCATGTACTGTCTGCATGTGAATAATTGGCAAATATAAGAACATCATTTATTTGCTGACTCACCACACTTGCTCCACTTTTAGTTGCATTAAGTACAACTGTCCTATTCAGCAAAAACATTCAATGGAATCTAGAACACTTATAATGTATGCGTATGAGTGTGTGTGTGATTGTGTGTGTGTGTGTGTGCGTGTGTGTGTGTGTGTGTGTGTGTTGTGTGTTGTGTTGTGTAACTCATTTACCGTTAGCTGTCTGTTGATAATTATATATTTAAGAGAAATGCTAAAACAAAAGCACAACTTGCTTATTAAAATGATGTCTAAATGCACAGCGAGTTGAATAGACTTAGAATCACAGTTGATAAAATTATCTCAAATCTGGCTAGAATTGATTTATTGTTCTTTCTTTGCGGCAATGCACATTATAAATTAAAAGTAAATTAATTTGCTCAGTACACACACACAGATAAAAGAGCATTAAATCCTTACAATCAAGCTTTATCGCTCATTCAGCGGACATAATAAGATCAGTACATTGTAACAAGACTAACTAAAAGTTACATCTGGTCTATTACTACAAGAGTGACAGTTTATGAACAGCAGCTAATAAAAACCGAAGTAGCGTTACTCTGTATACGGAGTTTGAGCACAGAACATCACTGGGTTTGAAGCCTTGTGCGACTACAAGTGAATGGGGAAAAGGCAGAATTTTCTTTTTAAAAAAACAAAAGTAAACTGACGTGGGCAGCGGGAACAGGAATTTTGAAGAGCGCGATACACGTCACGTATCATGTAAGAAATGTTCTCTAGCATTTGTGACACAGTCCTGTCATGTGAAATGCAGCATCGAACATCAGTTGGATGATTTCCTGCAACAAAGAAATAATTTCTATTATTCATTGGCATTTCATGCAGTTACAAATTAATTATATTCTTTAAAGCGGTTATCAACATGTGGCTGAGTAAATTTGCCTATCCCTATTTCTACACTTAATAATTAAATCTTTGTTGCCAATGTTAACGTGACCTGACCTTGGGCACTGCTTGTGATGGTATTGTTTGTAAGTGTCAGAGTTGGAGTAAACAACTCGGGTAAAGAATGTGCTAGAGCATGCTGATGTAAACTAAACTGTCTTATGTGGATGAGTGGTTGTTTTTATTATCCAATGGTTAAGATTTACAAGAACGAGACCAACCAATGGGTTAAGATCAAAGTTTACCTGCTGAAATAATGTTATTTTCTTATCACTTTGAATTTGTGGTAGTTCATGAAAGGTGGCCATTAGCTTACTGGTGAGTTAACTGATTGACTGAGAGAGAATGGACTTAAGAACATTTCGTGCAATGTGCTATTGATATATTATACTTGCTTTTTATGGAGAGATGTATTATTAGACTACAGTTGTGAATTATGACGCTTGTATGTTATATGTTACACACACACATGACATTGTTTCTAGTGAACATATTCATAAACTATTTTGTTGTATTTATTATGCTCTATGTGTGTATTAGGCTAATAAATACTGTTGCAGAAAACTGTAAGTTGAGGTTTGAATGCAAGAAAAAATGGAGGTAGAGATTAATAAATTGAAAAACTTAGTGTTTGTTCCCTGATTGTATTTTACAGGGAAGAAGCAACCTTTTATTCTAGAATATCTGGAATTTCTAGAATTTCCCAGTTTATTGATTTATAAACTGCTTCGACCATGGTAGATTTGAGAAGTCTCTACTCCAGAGTAAGTTCACTCTACTCAGTTAATGTATGATGACAAGGAATGCTCGACTACATTGTAGAATTTCAGGTATAAGGAAGTTACTAGAAATTGCTACATTGTTGTTCTGCTTGAGGGATCTAATACATGAAGGAGTTCCCGAATAAGTCTGATAAGTCTCGAGAGAACAGCAGTTCATGGAACATTCTGCAATGTGCTAGATGAACACATGAGGAATTGGCAAAAAATCTAGTGTGAACAATAAATTTGTGACATTGTTATGAAAGACTATTGTGGCAACATCTTCACAAAGTTATGTACAAACTATTATCACTTATCTCTCTATAAATCTATTTCTGTTCTCTGATAAGAATTTCCCTGTGATTTATATTCACACTAATTTGCTGAATTGTGTGTTGGGGTATAAGACTGTGTGAGCATTGAAATCATTCGAATGTGGTTTCGTGGAAATGTTGACGTCAAATAATATTTTGATTTTATTTGTTATATGTATATTTAATTGTTGATTTATTAAATTTAATGTTAAATTTATTGACCTTCTTACACATATTGATAACCATATGTTGGAGAGATAGTAGGTGGATGGGGGCTCGCTAAATATAGATTAAATACGGATTTATCTTCTCCTTTGGTAAAAGGTTTTCTACCTACGGAAATACTGTGTGACAGTAAATGTTTATCTTTATTGTTGTGGAAGAGAGAAAACGTTTGCAATGACCGCATATCCGCCAAGTGAAAGAGACGAGTGATGTCTTCTGGCGAATTATTAATAACCTAAATTAAGATTATAATCCCTTATAATTAGTTATGGATGATTAATAATAATAATGATAACCCATAACTAGGGTGGCGTTTTTCCTAAAATGACATTAACATTTCAATTTCAGCATTCTTTGATCCAAAAGCAACCAAACCTTTTGCAAATTATCTCAAGGCAAGCTGTTAATTAATTCAAATTAATACATAGCGTTTTCTTGTTTTTCTTTCTTGTTTTTGTGTTTTGCAATGAATTTGTTTTATCTTTTATAATTTAGTGTTCATTTTATTTTTATTCTTTGATTGATAATATAGATTTGGACTCATAATATGTTGTTCGTTGTATGACCTAATAAATGATTTATGAACCTGGCTGTAGTAATTTTCAAAGAATCCTTATCCTAAATGCATTAATTACTGGACACGTGTTACATTGTTTATTGCTAAGCTGGAAGCTATAAATATACATTATATAATTTCAAATTAATTTATTTTATTTTTATTTACCGGGTGAGTTACGCAGGACACAAATTGTTTCCATCATTATTTAATATTGCTGAAAGATTTATTTTATTTTATTTTTGGTTAGTATGTACATTTTAAAAAAGTTAAAGACTGGCAGATTATCTTGCAATTTTTAAAATGCTACATTGATTTTATAATAAAATCTCATTTACTTTATCTTATTTTGCTTTCGTTTTTTTTTCAGTATAAAAATGGGGAAAATATTTCAATCATACACAATGAATCTGAAAGGAAAAGTAATTTTTTAAAAATAATTTTAAACACTGAATTTGAATTTATTTTTTTTTCAATACAGAATTTAAAATAAATTTCAAATTTCATAAATACCGAATTTGAATTGAATTTCATTAACACTGAATTCGAATAGAGAAATTATTATTAAAAACAATCTTTGTTGGTGTATTACGCTGCACGAGTGTAACAAGAGAAAAAAATCATTAACATTCATTAAGGGCAGCTAGAAATTCCATTTAGTGTTATGCCACTCCAGTACCAGCCAGTGACGAAACATTCCTGTTAGAGTCATGTCCCTTTTCACCTTTGTGGCCAAATAAATAGACGTCGACGAATAACAGCTGTTCATTCATCCGGGGTCGTGGTGACCCATTTAAGTCTACTACAACAACCAAAAAAAACTTGGATATTCTGACATTAGGGGATTCTGAAAAAATGCAAAATTACTTTGTAAATAATTCGCGTGTGTATGTTTGAGTGGATGTGAATGTGTATGTGTGTATGTGTTTTGAGTGGAATGTGTGTGTGTGTGTGTGTGTGTGTGTGTGTGTGTGTGTGCGCGTTGAATGGATGCGTGTGTGTGCGTGCGTTGAATGGATGTGTGTGTGTGTGTGTTTTAAGTGGTTATGTGCGTGTGTTGAGTAGAAGTGTGTGTGTGCGTGCGTGTTGTGGGGATATTGATGTGTTTTTAATGTATATGTATGATATATTTGTCCGGCAAGAGGTAAAAGTACCCATTGTGTGACAATAAACATTTGCTGATCTCTAACGGTTACTGTCAAAATGGTTCACACTGTATCAAATATAGTTACCCCCTCTTAGATGCTCTCTAGTGTTTAAAGCACAATCCCTAGGTACAGTGAGTGTAATACACTAATCTGCAAGGAGGGGTCGGAAAAATTGTGACGTGTTACTGCAGCAATGTTCGTTGAGAAACCTGTGACCAAACAGTCAATGAGCAACAATTGCATTTCAAAGAATTCTAATGCAATAATTGTTACTGTAATAATTTTAATAAATTATACTATAATATTTCAACATGATATCGCCACACAATATCAGACGTCAACTAAATCTCAAAAGACGGCCATACAGTAAAGTATGTGTCTGTAACGTGTCAAACTATCACCAGAACACCAAAGACATAGCCTACAAATCTTAAGAGACAGCAATTAAACAGACGTGGCCTACATGCTTTATGAGACCAGCCATAGACTGACGTACTGTTTGCGGTACACGACATCTTGCAACCGCGGGTCAATGTGTCTTGCAGCTCATTCATCCACATCATCAGTTCAGGAGCCAGGGTGTGCAACGGACACGGTTGCGTGGATTCCAAGCGCACTGCAATGACCACAAACATGAGTAGCATGCATGACTACACACATACATAAACATCATGCAATATCTCGCGCACACGTAAATGCAAGTTTGGCTAATTAAAAGCTATGGTAGGCAAACATTATTTTTTTAATCTTATGTAAACATTGAGGAAAATAAAATTCAGTCAGCACATTGATTTGCATTTTCTCACCACTGTGTGCACGCACACACACACACAGACACACACGCACACACACACACACACACACACACATATATATATACTCACACAAATATGCGTACATCAAAATATCAGTGAGCTTTTGCCCGAATGTTTTTCAGTGTGTATCAAGTTTGTGTAATGATATTTTTTTAATTTGAGGTCTACCAGGGAAAGAGACGGGTCGGTCGCTCAAAGACCACCTAGAGACGATCCTGCGAAGAGGAAATGAAGAACTGCAACTTGTCATGGGGTGAACTAAAAAGGCTGCCCAGAATAGACTGAGATAGAGAACTGTTGTTGAGGCCCTTTGTTCCACGGGGAATCCAAGGATATAAGTCAAGTAAGTCTACCAGTGTATCCTTAGTATATACGCGATTCATGTAGGTTCTTGAATCGGGAGCTTATGAATTCTTGTTTTCTCTTTGAATCTAACGATGCTGAGTACGTGAGATATATCAGTACACGCCTTTTACATTTACTCTGTCACTCCTGCCCAATACATATTTAATTTAAGCTGACCTTTGAACTTGTACTGTTTGTGTGGTCTTTTAATTCTATGCACCGAGAGGCAAGGCGTGAATGGGTTTACGACACACGGCTCATTAACCAAGATGACTGAGTCGAACCCAAAACGCCATTTGGTGGCCTGTACATGACGACATTAATTAGTGTTGTAAGGAGGTGGGAGGTCGAAGATTCTGTTTATATATACCCCCCAGTGGCCAGCAAACTAGTTGTCCATCTTATGACTTAAGGTTGAATGCATAAGGGGACCCGCTGCTTGTGGTTTGGATAGGAATTTCCATGACAGCATAGACCGAAACTCAAGAGTTGGGTTAGAGTGAACATTCCTGTACGTCCTTACTCTACATTTAGTTAAATGCTAAATTATGCTGTGCAATGTATAGACACTTTGTATTGTTAATACATTTTTATATCTTGTTAACATCCACGATTTCCGGGTGATATATTTTGGGAAGAGAAGGCAATGTAGTGGTGGGGACAAACGACAATAATTAATAAGTCGACATAATGGGCCTTTGAACGTTAGTGTCCACTACTAGGTTATTTTGTTTTGTGTTTTGTTGTTGTTGTTTTTTGGTTTGTTTTTTTGGGGGGGAGTGGCAGGCGGGGTTGTGGATATATGCCAGGTCAGTGTCAACCCGTGGTATTTACCTATAATACTAAACGTGACATTGGGAAGAGTAGGTGTACAGGAAACTGCTCTTTCGATCTATGTCCGCATTTAAGAGTCGCAATATATAAGTGGAGATAATATAATAACTCAAACATTTAAGAGGCACCTCTCGTTGTTAAAAATATCTGTCGCAAAATGTATACCCTATACCCACCGTCAACAAATGTACCCTATATCTAGCATCAACAAAGTTATATCCTTTACCCACCATCAACAAATGTATGCCCATCGTCAATAAATATATACCCTATGCCCATCATCAAACAAGCATATACTCTATACCCACCATAAAGAAAAATGTACTTTATATGCACCATCAATAAATGTATAATATTTGCCCACCATCGATAAATGTATACCATTTGCCCACCATCAAGAAATGTATACCATTTGCACACCATAAATAAATGTAAATCATTTGTAGCCTCCCTCTTCTCTCCTAGTCTAAAATTTACAAAATTAAACAGAATCTAAAATTATTCTCTTCTAAACTTTAGAAACACTATAAGCCTAAGGCATTTGAAAATCTCCAAACCTTTGATAAAAGTCTTTTTTTATTAACAACAAAATTTAGTAAACGTTCCCTAATAATCATGACGTTGCACAGTTTATTGTAGTTCCAATAAAAAGGGCATTCTGCTTACAGTTTATAAAGATGGTATTTCTTTAAGTAAAAGATTTGACGATATTATAAATTTTAAACTGATTTTGACACACACACACACACACACACACACACACACACACTCTCTCTCTCTCTCTCTCTCTCTCTCTCTTCTTAACCCACAGCATCAGGTGTTGATTCAAACCGAGTGGTTCTACTTTTGTAGCATTAATGGTCTTATAGATTACTTAAATAATGCATTCGGATTGAAGTGATAAAGTGGAGGTTTAGGAAAGTTATTAAATTATTCACTTTAAAAAAATGTTTCTTGAATTTTAATTATTGTGTTTTGGGGGTTTTTTTTTTTGTTATTTTAAAAGTAAATTACATCTGTTCTAATATTAGTTACTCCAAATCGCTTCGAACTTAATAAGTGGAGGAAGGGTGCGTGGGATGGGAGACTCTTCTAACTTGCGCCCAGTAAATTCCATGCAAACACACACACACGCACGCACGCACACACACACACACACACACACACACACACACACACACACACACACACACACACACACACACAAAAACTCCTTCGGTATTTTCTAAAGACACACCCTTTTGTATCCTGTTTGTTGTAACGTAGTCTTAACAGGGCACCCACAGCACTTCGTCAAATTATCATTTTTAATTTACACCACTGTCAGTCTGCTATGTACATATATATATATAACAATAACAAGACGTGTACCTTCATAAGTGTTATATTTCTTGACTCTGTTTTGTGTGTATATATATATTCCTTACGACTGCGGTCACACATAGCTAGGCAGACACTGACTGACTGATTTTTGCTGAACGGTCACTTCCATCGTTCGTTGATTTTGCGGACGGTCGTGACCAGTCATTGTAACATTCTATCATATGAGCTCGTACATACGCGACACACTGTCACACACACCATGCTGCTCTATTTCACTAGCCTAAATATCTCTGACACATCTATGACTCATAGGTCACACGCATCCTTGACACAGTCGCATAAAGTATTCATCAATGACACATTCTGTCTTCCTGACATACGTGCCATATTCAAATCAACCGTACTTGCTTTACGTCAAAGACACAATATATCAGGTATTCGCATTTTTCACTTAGCCACACGAACCATTGAACCAGTGCAATTTTTACGTATGCATTCACTGAATATCCCTGATACATTTTGTTACACTTACTTACGCATTCCTTCACTCGTACCTACGTACCCCTAGCACACGATTCTATCTTTCTATGGCACATGAGCACACGCACCTACACACCATGCATATACACGTGGCCATACATCACATTTATCCATGAATGACAAACACGTTAAACTCGGGACATTTTGGACCTGCACTACACTTATCCATGAACCT
Source organism: Sinotaia quadrata (assembly GCA_028829895.1). Classification (NCBI taxonomy): domain Eukaryota; kingdom Metazoa; phylum Mollusca; class Gastropoda; order Architaenioglossa; family Viviparidae; genus Sinotaia; species Sinotaia quadrata. The sequence goes on from CM054179.1 coordinate 123,356,208, forward strand.
TTTTCTCAGCTAGCATTCACTCAGGACAAACGAGTCACCATCACACATTAATCATACATCACACAGGGGCAAACACAAGTACGCACACACACATACCCACCTAGCAATTACTCAGGTCAAAGGAAACCGCCACCAATCTTACCCATGCATCCTCGACACGTCTTCAGGTACAGGTCGAGATCTCGGGCCTGACACTGAAGGGCTCGCGCTGACGTGGCGTTCGAATCGTTTTCCGAAAGACAGTCTTTTACCAGTCTTCTGCGCCGGTTGGGAGTAGAGTGCGGTCGCTCCCAGATCTGCGGTGCCATGTTGTCTGGATCCGCGGACTCTGTGACCGCGTTTGGACCATTCTCGGCTACCGACGCTCCAGCGTTCTGTCTCGATACATCCAGATTGGGTGAGTCCGACGCGTCTGTTTTCACTTTTCCTTGGAGGTCAGGGGTCATATCTCGATTCGACTCGTCAGAGACCGAGGTTTTGCCAGTACCGAACCATCCTTCCAGAAAAGTCGCTGCAGGAACAACGAGTAAGGAAAGAAAGATGACCTTCATGATTGTCTGGACGTTGTAGCCATTGAAGAAGCAGTTTTGTGAGGTGCGTGTGTGTACGTTATTTTAGTCTGGACGACCGTCAAACATGCTCATGGTCCATGTGTGCTTTAACTGAAATAATTATGACTATATAAAACTAATATTTCTTTTTTTAAAAGACCGTTATTAACATAGGAAATCTTGCTGCACAAGCCACTACTAGCACACTGCTACACAAGCCACTACTAGCACACTGCTACACAAACCACTACTAGCACACTGCTACACAAGCCACTGCTGCCAAATGGTACCTTCCATCTCGCGACCTCAACAAAACTGCAAAAAAATTATTGTCACAGCCGGCTGTCGCGACTAATTTCTCTTCGGGTCGTCAAATTAATGAGTCAACTGTGTGCTGTCTCTAATTATTATCAGTCACGCATTATGAGTGCAGTATAATTAGGACGTAGCCACGACCTTGGACATCTACAGGCGAAAAGACATGTCTCCTAAGCGTAAAGTGTTTAAAATAATGCGAAGTAAGGTGTAGGTTCAAGTGGCTCACTTTAACAAACTTTGGGGTTATAATTTTACTGCTTATGTCCATGTAAGTAGGTTAATTTGTCTACGTATTTTTTAATTTTCTTTTTTTTTAACTTCTCAGTAACGTGGCCCAGTGCTGCAGGGTTTACAAAAAACACGAGTTAAAACATTTTGTGTGTGTATCCTACCTACATAAGTATTTCTTTATTAAACAGCAAGCAAGTTAACAAATAAGTGAATTTTAAGATAAACATTTTACTTAAGTAGTCATGGTCTTCAATCCTATCCGTAGAGCAGCGGTTCCCAACATGACTCCCGCCGAGGTGCACAGGTGCTCCCACCACAAGGAACGAAAAACAGTGCAGATGTCGGCTCTTTCATCTCATCTTACTTTACTCAGTTTAGGTTCTCTAAAATCACTCGAAGCGAAACTGATCGTGTGGATACCACATATGAAGACGAAGTATTTTGTATGCCTACATTTCCCAAGCATGAAGAAAATTGTATGACAGTGACTTGAACCCTTCAACACTGGTTATCTTTCAGAATCTTTAGGAACAAAGTAAAAAGAGAAGAAGTGAAAATGGAGAATTTAGACCTTCAGAATCATGTTCTAAAATCTGGCGCAATAGATGATAAGTATTTCAGGAATCTTTTTAACCGAAAAGGGTTTCCAGCTTTGGAGGTACGTAGCGTGCAAAATAGACTATTATTTCGTTTCCACTGATCTAGGGGAAGCCATTTTTGTTTTCAACGATGATCATAATACAGATCTTGACTTATAGTTGCCCGTCTTGATGATTTTTTTTTTTACTCTTCCAACTGAGATGAAATGCAGTGCCAACAACCAGACTGAATTATATAATGTGAGTTTAAATGCAGTGCCAACAACCAGGCTGAATTATATAATGTGAGTTTTAATGCAGTGCCAACAACCAGACTGAATTATATAATGTGAGTTTTAATGCAGTGCCAACAACCAGACTGAATTATATAATGTGAGTTTAAATGCAGTGCCAACAACCAGGCTGAATTATATAATGTGAGTTTTAATGCAGTGCCAACAACCAGACTGAATTATATAATGTGAGTTTAAATGCAGTGCCAACAACCAGGCTGAATTATATAATGTGAGTTTTAATGCAGTGCCAACAACCAGACTGAATTATATAATGTGAGTTTTAATGCAGTGCCAACAACCAGACTGAATTATATAATGTGAGTTTAAATGCAGTGCCAACAACCAGGCTGAATTATATAATGTGAGTTTTAATGCAGTGCCAACAACCAGGCTGAATTATATAATGTGAGTTTTAATGCAGTGCCAACAACAGGCTGAATTATATAATGTAAGTGAGTTTTAATGCAGTGCCAACAACCAAGCTGAATTATATAATGTAAGTGAGTTTAATTAAATACATACTCTCCAATGAGAGCTGATGAGCGCACATGAATAAAACTGGTATTGAACGTTTTTCAATATTTGTTTACTAATATAAATATGGAGGATATGCATAACAATATAACGTGTTCACTTTTTCATATTTGCTTATTGAAACCCAGATACAAGTAGCAGTAAAGAGTGTTTTAATTAAATGTAACAATTCACATTCGATAACAACTCTTTAATTTAAAGTAACCTCTGATCTCTTTAACAATTCATAACTCTAGGCTCGTTGATAACTGCTATGTGTAATCTCTGATCTCTTTAACAATTCATAACTCTAGGCTCGTTGATAACTGCTTAATGTGTAATCTCTGATCTCTTTAACAATTCATAACTCTAGGCTCGTTGATAACTGTTTAATGTGTAATCTCTGATGTCTTTAACAATTTATAACTTTAGGCTCATTGATAACTGTTTAATGCATAATTTTTGATCTCTTTAACAATTCATAACTTTAGGCTCATTCATAACTGTCCATTCGAAATGTTTCTTAAAAATAAAGCATTGAAATATCATGTGTGTTAATATTCTATAGATGTGAGAGATACATAAGATAGTCGCGTGACTTTGTGTTTATTTATTTTGTAAAAAAAATTACTTGTAATACAAATTAGTTTTGAACTGAAAAATGACACCTCTTTTTTTGTTACATGCCTACATAGATATAACTATTTTCTTTAATTATCATTGTTATAAATGATCCTACAAACTTACCGTATCAAGGTTTTCCTAGAAGCGATAATACATTACAACAAAATTTAATATTCATATTATCTGCAAACGGTCAATTTTGTGAAGAAATATTTTTAAAAGGCATTTTTTGTTGTTGTAACACTTAGTTTCCACATAAATTGGATCCAAAACTTTAATTCTTTTGCCGAAATTTGACATGTCAGACGTAAAGAATTCAATTACTGGAAGTATTCATACTTTCATGTTTTTCAAATTTATTCCTTATATTCAGCTCTAGGAAGATTAATTTGATTTCGTTTCCTCTTTAACATGTTACAATGAACTTCATAAATTTGTAAACATAATGACGATAATATCGATAACTATTTCTTAAGTTTTTCAAAGGCACCATATACCAGAAAGATAACTCTCATCTCATTTTGTCTTGGTATGAAGTTCTTTGTACATGTTAAAGAGGAAATGAAATCAAATTAATTTTCCTAAAGCTGTATATAACAAATAAATTTGAAAAACATTAGCGTATAAATACTTCCGGTAAAATGAATTATTTAAAATCACATGGAGTTTACGTATGAAATGGCAAATTTCGGTAAAAGAATTCAAGAAATCCAAAGTTATACAGCACATTCTCTGGGCAAGTGCACCATTCTGTGACGTAAAGTGCAAAAAATAAAGTGGATTAAATCTAATTATTTTACATGTTAAAGTCTATAACAGTGCCCAATGCTCGCATAAAAGCATAAGAAAAGATAAAATTGTATAAATGGTAATGTTATAGGTGTATGAAATACATAAACAAAACATATGTTTCTGTTGAAAACTTAGAAAGTAAGATTGGGATGTATTTTACCAGAACGAAAAGTATTTTAAAATAACCAATATATTTTCTTCATTAACCTAAGGTATTAACCTTAATATAGATAGATATTTTTATTTAAAATAGTGTATACAACTATAACTCCATAATGTGGAAACCACATTAACAAAATTATCAGCCATCATAAAAGAAGCTCTATTTTTCTCAGCTAAACGTAAAACAGGCTATGTTATTATGCTGTGAAGATAATATTAAGTAGTAAACAAAGTATCTATTTAGGTATAATATTTTTAATATTTAATAAGCCAAATCATGATGTTTATATTCTTGAATGTAATTTACAGATTTTTTTATCCTTCCTAGCTCAGGTTTAAAACATACACACATCTATGTGAAACTTTAAATGCAAAGGAAACCGCATGGTTACATACATAGATATGTAAACTATTTATGATGTTAATCAATTTAATCAAAATATATTGAGATTGTGATGCAAAGGTTGATATGCTTTGCAAGATTCACATGAACTTGATGCAATAACTTATACGAGTTATTGATGAAACTTTAAGATATGACTATTTTGGGAACATGCAGTTCCATGGATGTCCTGTGAAGTGATTTTGGGGGGCTAGCATAAATTTTAGCCATGATAATTTCTTTCGTTTTGTCTGATACTTTTGTGGTGGTAAAAAAATTATAGTTAATGAGATTTCCTATGTGTCCATACTTTAGGGACACCCTGTATAAACGACATTGGTAGAACTAGTATAATTTTAAGAGGGAAACATTTTGATTTCATTACTGTTTTAACATTTTCATAAGAAGATATCATTTAGATTAAATTTTCTTTTTTGTAAATATGTAATCACTTGACTGTGGGTGCATTTTATCCGAAAGTAAAAAAGAACGACCATGTACACCAATTGGGATGAACCAGCAGTTTAAGTTTCCTACCTGGTAACTGACAGTTAGAGGCAGTAATGATGCTCCAGGATAGGCTAGGTAATTCTGATTTTGCTTTATAAGGTGCTTAGAATTGGCTAGGTAATTCTGATTTTCTGGCACATGTGAGCTGCATTTTAGAGGGCCCATATAAAATTAGTAGGCCAGTTACACTGAATGAAATATAAAGGGTTCAAATGAAAAGAAAAGATAAAAAAAATAATAAAGAATCAAATCAAGGGTCAAATGCAAGTTTTATCTCTACTTTGAACTGTGGGCTGGTGTGTCTTATCTACTTATTATGTCAATCCACATTTGGGTCACATCTCTCTGCTTACTTCGTCAACCTCAATATGGGTCAGTCATGTCAATACAGCTGAAGATTTTGTCAAACCCAAATTTTACATCTATCTACCTATTGTGTCACCTCATGTTCAGACCACATCTAAATTAAAATGCATTATTTTCAGTAAAACTATCTGGTTATATGTTGAAGTTAACTACAAAACTACAAAACCAATATATAAATTATTTATACTTAGAAAATATCATCATAAGATCAAGACATGACACAAATACTTGAAAATGTATATATGGCAATCCAGAGACAATAAATATGTAATGGTTTATTACTCAAATCTATAAACATTTTCACATAAAGATGAACTTCTATGACCATTTATAAATGTACAAAATATGTCTTTTTGAACCCTTCTAAAAATATGTGATGTGGACTGCAATACAATGAGTTCTTTGTTTACAAAATCTATGCATTACCAAGACCCTCACATAAACAAAAATTGCATAAAAGAAACAGGATTTTTCCATTAAAAAATATATATGTTTAAGCATGTACAGTATCACTATGTCAAACAAAGAGCTACATCTGTACTGAAAAAATGAGGGAACTGGTATCTTAGTATTACTCTCAGGCTGACACTGCAGAAAATTCAGATCAAATGACTCTGGGACTAGTGCACAAATAAATGAATATGACTAAATAAAACATCATATATATCTCAATATGTATACATAGAACTCATGTAAACATACAACTCACTGTAAAAAAAAAAAAAAATATTTTCAAAGAATTTAGCTTACTGACACACTAGCTATAATGCAAAGCTGGAAATGTTTGCATACATGTAAAATATATATATAATATCTTTAGGCTTACATAAACATGCTTTCATACGTTAAATTGAATGACTTCTTACAACAGAACCAAACCTTTTAAGAATGCACTTGTAACAATAACAAGAGTGCACACACACACACACACACACACACATGTATACAGACACACACACAGGTAGACAGTAAAATCATGATAATCAAACCAACATACAATTTAGATGTAACATGAATAAAGAAAAGTGTGCTCCCAAATGTTTAAACAATCATCCTAACACAAAACACACACAGAGCAAGACTATACAATACTTGACAATATTTTGAAACACTGTACCAAAGCTGTTAAAGTCTATGGCACAACTATGTAAGGTTGATGCGGCAATAGTTTGTTTTTCTCATGGCACATCTGAATCCATTTGGGCTTCACAAATATTAGCCCTGGATTTTCCAACAAAGCCTGCAGCAAAACAAAATATACATAAAATAAATGAATAATATATCAGTCTGATGAATATATATGGGGGAAAAAGAACTACATGGTCCAAACGTAACTGGGCAATTTAGATCTGTTCTTTTGTTGTATCAAGCAACATGACTGCTCTACATTCCACAGAGTTGCAACAGTGTGATATAACCACTACAATGAAATATCCCAATGTGTGAAACTATCTCTGTATATGTACGTGTATGACTGGAAGTGTCAATGTGTACTGTGTACTAATATGTCTGAGTGTAGGTGTTATGTAAGAGTGTGTTTGTCAGTGTATACATATAGGCATACAGCTAATATTTGCATTTATATGACTAAATGCAAGTGTCAGTTTATATTGAATTTGTCACTATGTATGTAATGTCTCACATTAAGGCATATTTAGTGTGTGTGTGTGTGTAAATGCTCATGCATTCCTGCAAATGAATGAGTGTGCATGTATATTTGTGATTGTATTGTATGTCACTTGTATATAGATACACCTTTATTCTTAATACGTGCATGTATACCTGTATTCCCTTTAGTAAACATGAATAAAGGTAAACCTGCAAGTATTAAGGTGTGTATGCATGACAAAGGGGGAGCAAGTGACATACAATACAGAAGTAAACATGAATACAGGTGTATATGAGTGATTGAAATGTCTACTGCCTGCTGATATGTCCAAATGCATCAGTGTTAGTATGTGTTATATTTCACTATACCTGAATGTGCCAACATGTACTGTACGTGAATGTCTGAAAATGTCAGTATATTGTTTACATTTATTATTAAATCTGAATGTGAATGAGGAATGCTTATATCATAGTGTTTTGGCCTGACTGTACTCCTTTGTGTGTGTGTGTGTGTGTGTGCGCATGTGCGTGTGTGTGTGTGTGTGTGACTGCACGTCTGCAAGTGAATAAATCTCTTACTTCTTCAAAGTTATCATCCCAGCCTGATGAAGTCACCACATACTTCACTCGGTCATTCATGTAGTCTTCCAGAACCCTGCATGTGACAAAGTTTAGACTGAGATTTTAGATGGAATATGTAGGCCTAGTTTTTAGATGGAGTTTGTAGGCCTAGTTTTTAGAGTTTGTAGGCCTAGTTTTTAGACAGAGTTTGTAGGCCTAGTTTTTAGATGGAGTTTGTAGGCCTAGTTTTTAGACAGAGTTTGTCGACCTAGTTTTTAGATGGAGTCTGTAGGCCCAGTTTTCAGACCGTTTGTAGGCTTAGTTTTTAGAGAGAGTTTGTAGGCCTAGTTTTAGACAGAGTTTGTAGGCCTAGTTTTTTGACAGAGTTTGTAGGCCTAGTTTTAGACAGAGTTTGTAGGCCTAGTTTCTAGTTTGTAGGACTAGATTTTAGATAGACTTATAGAGTTTGTAGGCCTAGTTTTTAGACTGTAGGCTTAGTTTTTATACTGAGTTTGCTACAATCAAATCTATTTATGTGATTTTCTTTACACCAATACTACTTTATATCTGAATAATTATATTATTTACAGGGTTCCTGCCACAAGTTTAAAATGATTTTCCAGGCATTTTCAAGGCATTTTCAAAAAAAACAACAAAACAAGTATGAACAATAATTCTTAATGCACCTAAATATTAGGATGGGTTGGTGGGGAATGATAATCAAAACTTTGAAGAATACAATGTGGACAGATACAAATTTTAAAATAAATCTAAAAGAATTTTTTTTAAAATAAATATTTGCAAAAAAATTCTTAGTATGAACCACATATAAAGAAAAATAATACAATCAACTTACATTCTTCACATATGGAACTTAAGTTGTCTTAGATATAAGAAAGCAATATGATTTCTTAGTTTAAAAATACCTTTCTTAAAATTTTATTAATGTTTTTCATGCATACAAATGTACTATTTCAAACTGCAGTAAAATATTTGCAAAGTAGTTATAAAAAATATGACTATGAATACATTCTACATAAATATAAACATAGCTGTTACAAAGTTTAAAGTTATAAATAAGTTCTGATTTTTTTGCTAATATATTTCTCAAAAAAAAAAAAACAACACCACACACCCACACCCCACCCAGGAACTTTTGTGGAAAATTGAGAAAATTAAAGTGAAAATTTGACTGTAAAAATGAGATTTTATCATTACAAAGAAATCTATCCAAGTGTTAGGAAACAAAGAAGCAGATATTGTACAACATAATTTGTGCATTAATTTCTTACCCATCATAAGCTGCTATGTATCGTGTCAGCAGCCTCCTTTCAACTTGATCAAAGTCTCCATAGAAAAAGAAATGTTTGTCTGTGAAGAAATCTGGAAGATCTGGCAGTCCTGAATCTGCTCCATCATCCACATCCATGACAGTTGAAGTAGATGTGTCATTCTTGGTGAGCTCATCTTCATCTGTAGAATCATCAAAAATGGCAAGAGTTTCATCCATCTTGTCATCTTTCATCTCTTCTTTTACAATGTCTTTCTCATTAGTTATAACCTCTTTTTTCTTGGAAACAGTGGACTCCTGTGTACTGGTTTCTTGTTTGGCCTTGATCTCTTTTTTGGCAGCAGCTTTGTCTGTTGCTCTGAAAATCGAACAGTATATATTTATTTAATGAAATTTTGTTGTTTGGTGGAGGAGAAAACCATCCCCAAAGGGGAGATAAGCGGTATAAAAACCCTCAAAACAGAAAACAATTAGCAGAGCAAACAGCAACTAACAAAACAAGACAGAAACAAATGAACATACAAATTAAAGTTAATAGTTTGCAAAAGACAACTTCAGGTTACCTAAGACCTGTGAGAAAAGAATAACCAGGTAAGTTATCAAACAAGTTAATGCTGCTCTCATACATTAAACAAGTTGAAATTAAATCTCTATTTAGTTGATCTTCGAAAAAAAAAATCAAGAACTTTTCAAGAGCCTAATATTATAAAATTTAAGGACTACAAGTGTATGCAATAAAGTTTGAGAAAACAAAATGTGTTACAATAAACCTTTGACATTTATTTCTGTTGCAAACAATTTATGAATTTTATGACAGCATAAGCAAATTTAATATCAATATACAAAATTGTATATGAAATAGAGTAATATTATTTTTACATAAATTTTACTAATCAAAAGTTCTGTTCTGTGAAAATGACAGGTCATCTGGCCATCATAAAATCATGACACAGTTCATTTTTAACATATATGTATAGGAATCTGATCAAAATTGTATTAAGAATGAATTTTTTTTAAATCTCTTACAAATTAATCAAACAGTTTTTGTTTTACAATTTTCCTCAAAGAAATTAATTTTGTAATAATAACATTTCCAGTTGCCTCGCTTGGACCTTATAAAGCATTCATAGAGTACATCATAAATTAAGTCAAAGTCCATCTACAACAAAACAACATATAAAACAATTCCGGTTAAAAATTTACAAAGAAGAGATGATTTTAAAAAATCCAGTGACTACTTTATTGCTCTATGCTTTATTGACTCCAGATTTTTGTAAATATACTCTGTAGATTATCTAAAAGCTTTTTCTTTTGTTTTACAATTACAAAAGAACTTAAAATTATGTGAAAGTTTTGTGTGGCAGTTACTTCAGTCATTCAGCCATTAGATAATATGGTACATCATAAATTAATTCATCAAATAAACAAACCACTGGCTTTACTAGTATCCTCCTTCCCCCAAAATGAACTGATGCTAAATGAATTTAATGATCCAGAGACTACATTTGATTTATGCTTTAATCCATCTGCATTGGATGCTAATGCACTTTCTCCCATTTTCCCCGATATCAATAGTCAATATCTTTTCTGCATTCTGTACATGCAACTTTGTGTCTATCTGTTCCCATGGCCATATATAAACAAACTTGGATATCCATTTCTCATTGAAAATGCACTTTCACTTAGGCATTGTCAAGTGTAATATATTAAAGCATAGATCTAAAACAAAAAAAAACACACACAAAAATCTTTCTTTATATGCAAGAAGAAAATTGTATGCACCAACAGCAGGATCCAATTCCAGAAGTGAAATGAATTAAGTGATTTTCAAGATGGCATGTATATTTGTGGTAAAACTGTGGTAAAAGCAATTAATGTAAACGATGTACACAGCTGACGAAAGAATAAGCCCCATACCGCAATTGGATTATGATTTTTTTAAAGCTACGTTATGACCTAAATTCTCCAAATCAGAATTTCTGGTAACCTATCTTAGGATGCAGAACTTAAAAAAGTGAAAGGAACTGAAATTAAATGCCGAAATAAACTGTAGTGAAATCTGAAAGTAATTAAACTGCGATGGGAGTAATATACCTTTAAAATATTTTCATAGCATTTTATTAAAAAAAATCAAGGACTTCTCAAATAATTCAAGGTTCTATAAGAAAATTCAAGTGCTTTTCAAGGACTAAAAAAAAAATTCAAGTACTTTTCAGCATGGCTCTCATTTTTCAAGGATTTTTCAAGGTGGCTATGAAACCTGCTGTAGTACATTTTACACAAATTTTACTGTCTAACCCGTGCAGTAGTCGTCTGATATACAAGTGAAGAGAAAGAAGAGCCTGAACACTTTACTCTCTACATCCTTAAACTGCAAGTATAACCAGATGGGGTTAATCTTATTACTTAAATCTCTATTTTCTTACTAAAAGTCTAACCATCTGATGGGGTAAACCTTATTACTTAACTTTCTATTCCTTAACTAAAAGCTAACCTTCTGATGGGGTAAACCTTATTACTTAAATCTTAAATTCTTAAATGCAAGTGTATCATTCTCTATTTCCTTAACTACTAGTCTAACCTTCGGATTTCTTCATCTGTATCATCAACAGAGTCTGTGTCTCCTCCATAAGCATCCTGTGTGTCTATAAAAAAAAAATTAAAACTAAAGTGCAAGAATAGAGATCATTTGATTAGCACAAGGGTGAAAACTAAAGAATGGAAGAAAGAGATAAGAGACATTGAAAGAAAAGATTTTTTGGAATTAATCAAAGACAAGGATTTGTGGAGACAAAGATTATTCTTTATTGAAGATAAGGACTTGTTGAGACAGTCAAGATTATGGGAGCTAACCAAAGACAAAATCTTAAAGAGACAGCCAAAGACTATATTCTTGGATTAATCAAAGACAAGGTTTTGCTGAGTCAATTAAAAAGTATGCCTTTTTGGACAAATTTTAGCACTATTATATAAAGAGATGGTAAGTTTATAAAAGATCTGAAGCAGGTTTACTGTTAATCTTTTTCTCTATTTGTGAAGTGTCTCCTGCTAAAACTGATAATTCTTCTTTGAAAAATGAACTCTGAAAGCCAGCCATGCTTTCTTTCATAGTTAACTCTGTGAAGAAAACATGAAGGCCATGCATTACTTCGAAACTGATTCTGGATCTTGTGCTAAATTAATTAAAGGACTACTGTTCTTCTATGACTGTTGATTTTTCTTGTTTAACACTTTCATATATTGGAACATCATAACAGATGATATGTAAATATTATACGTTATGGACAAACATAAAAAAAACGAACCTTGAATTGAAGATGGTGATTTTTTGATGGGCAGTTTCTTGGATGAAGTGGTTTCTTCCTCATCTGAACTCTCATCAGGCGACTCTGCATCTCCCAGACGATATCTTGAACATTACAAAGATCACTGAGCCATGCATCCAAAAAATTGCTTTAGTGAAATTGTGTAGCAATAATCAAATGACAAAATATTAACCATATGCCTGAACAATGCAATGAAGGCATTTACCAGAAATTATGTAATAAAATACTGCGATGGAACTTCAGTGGTTGAGCACGCTTAAAAAAAAAAAAAGAACTCTTGAGCATCTGCTTCAAAACTGAAAAGCTAGAAATGAACATGGCTGGAAATACCACTTAATAATAAATCTTGTGACCATGTTTCACTAAGGTGTTATATTCTTTACACCCACTCACATGCATATGTAAATCAATAAAATGTCTTACAAATGTTGTCATAAGAAAATAATTCTATTATAATAATGTATATGTACATAAAATTTTACTTTGCATATATTCTTTAGCCTAAAAAGATCAACATCATCCCAAAATATAAAGAATTAAAAATTGGAGAAAAAGTGTTTCAAGGTAATAAACTTGGTTAAACTCAGGTATTAAGTACACAGCAAAATCTTCAAATCACTACACAGAAACTTACATGCTATTAGTATCATATGATGATATTCACTAAAATGACACAATAACATCTTCAAATCACTACACAAAAATCCTTACAAATTATGATATATACTATTTCACAAGGAGGCTCTCAAATCACTAAACATGAAATCCCTCCAAACTATCATAAATGATACAAGCTAACAATGATGAAAAGAGACCTTCATATCAGTACATAAAAATCCTTACATAGAGCAAACTACAATCATAGTGTCATTAGCATAGTATACTGCACACTTTGTCACTAGTTCAGATCTAATAAATGTATCTCCCCAGTGTCCAGTGGCATAGTGATGTTTTTCAATGTATGGGTGCATTTCTCAAAAAACTAGCCAATTTTTTTTAAGTGGATTTTTTGTGGACCCTTGTGAAGTAGTGGAGTTTGGGTATTTTGTGAGAAACTGCAAAATTCAGAGAACGAAACAGGTCTGAGATTTGCAGTTATGAAATGTCTCCCTAAGCTGGTTAATGTCTGTGCAGTATGCCATCCCCCACACACACCCTGACACTTAGGAGAGGCACACATGAGTATTAAAATTCTAGCTAGGTTCTTTGTGCAGTTTGATTCATTGTACTCCCATACTGGTTGTTTTCTCACTCAAATTCTCAGTTTAATAAAATAAATCAAAACATTTATTCACGCAGGGACATACCGAGTATTGTGAGGGTCCTATAGCTGTGGTCTGAGGGTCATAAATATGTCCCAAGATTGTACAATTCCCATGCCAAAATTTATTAATGGAAAAGTTTCATTTGTGCACATCTTAATATATGTAGTCACTAGTATCATAAATAATATGCAATTAAATCCACTGTCAAAAGTTAAACACTTACTTTCTCCAAGGAAGGAGCATTTTCTGTTTATAACAGTCTAGAATCCATGCTTTGCTCACAATTCTACCTCGCCCTTTGACCTGATTGTACTTAGGTGTGTTAGTGAAGGCACAACTGTCACAAACATAATTCAATCATTTAATTAACAACAAAAGTCAGTAATAAATGGCTATACATCTGTAACTATAGAACTTTAAAAAATAAATGTTCAATTATAATTGCAAACATTTTATGTACATCTGCTCAGCACAATTTTGGGGATAAAAATAAGTTAAATTACCTCTCATCAAAGGGCTACCTTCAGGTGTAGGCTTTTAAAACCCACTTAACTCCGTTCCCAGAACATCTCTTACTGTTAAAATAGCAACAATATAGTTCTAGCTCAGAAACAAAACGATATACTATACTATAAAGATACTTTATGGAAGCGGTAAATGTGCTAATCTATAAACATACTTTATGTATACAGTAAACGTACTATACTATAAAGATATTTTATGGATGAAGTAAAGATATGCTATACTATAAAGATACTTTATGGAAGAGTCACCGTGTGCTATAATATAAAGATACTTTATGGAAGCAGCAAAGATACACTGTGCTAGAGGTAAAAGCATGATATGTGTGACACACCTCTGGGCACCCTTCACTCACTATGAATTATTATTTATTAATTAATAACATATAACTAATTACAAGTGATCAAGAATATTAATTTATAGCTATTAATAATTCTCCCACAATTCCAATAGGTCTCTTACTTGGCGAATTATAAAGGTGTGGTAAAACTCTACCCTTTACACAATAATTGATAGACGTTTTACTGTCGCATAATGTTCTGCAGATAGAAGCTTCTTACTAAAGGAGTAATAAAAATCTAATTTATAAATAAGGATAGGCAAATTTACTCTACCACAATATGGTAGAGGTAAAGGCATGCTATGTTAGAGATAAAGATATGCTATGGTAGATGTAAAGGTAAACTTTGGCAGAGGTAAAGACATACTATGGTACAGATAAAGATATGCTATGTAGATGAGTAATTGTAGAGGCAAAAGTGTGCTATGGTAGAGGTAACTGAGCAATGTGATATTTAGCAAGTTTGAAAAAGATTCTTCCTCTTGAATATGACTTATTTATAATCCCCACTAAGTAGTTTTATGAACGTACATGTGCATCATCTCAATAATGTGCTATGGTAGAGGCAAATATAAGCTTTGGCAGAGGTAACTAAACAAAGTGATATTTAGCAAGTCTGAAAGAGATTGTTCCTCTTGAATATGACTTATCTATCATCCCCACTAAATAGTTTTATGAACGTACATGCGTAATTGACCATTATCTAACACCCCACTCTATAATTTTATGAATGTATGGGTAGATGACCCTTATTATCTTTCCCACTATATAATTTTATTATGAATATAGGGGTCATAATATTATGAATGTATATGTTGTAAGTTCTTGGCAGCACAGGGTTAACAAATTTTCCCAATTAGTTATCATTGACATTTTAAAAATTTAAATTGTAAACTTAGCAAAAGAAGAGTGCTCAATTAAAAAATAAATAAATAAATACAACAATATATAACAGTGCCCAAATAAACAGGTTAAAGCCACAAGCAAATGCAAATGTTAAATTTCTATTGTAGTGTATTTTTCACTCTCCATGGTCAACACAACTCACATAAGATGTGTGCAGCCCCTGCCCCAATCAGGCTTGTACTGAGCACCCATCTCTAGGGCTTTGTCCCTTAGTTCTCCTCTGTAGGGGTTTTGGAATCCACTCAACACAAATACCACATGTTCCATCAAGCGTCCAAACTCTTTCTCTGGTGATGCTTTTGGGGGTTCAGCTAGAAGGGAAACATTAATGTCTTAAGGTACTTAATCAATTCAAAATTGATTTGCATTTATAACAACAAATTTGCCTAAGGCTCTGCTTGTGTAAATGGCATTTTTAAAATATGCTGCAAAAAGTAAAATTATTTTACAGTACTTTTTTTGGCAGGTAAGAACCATAATATAGCATGTTCTGTGAGCTGCATAAGTTGGTTTCTCTTTGCATTTGCTGAGACTGAATTAAGGTTTGATTGCTTTTGAGGGAGGCATTGCAAAAATAAGAGTTAACCATACAGCATAATGCAACCCACCCAAATCCAAAATTTACTACTGCCTAAAATCTAATACCCGGATTGAGAAACACAAGTGTCCATTGTGCATAATATCACAGCGATGCAAAAGCTATGGCCTGCATACATGTGCTTTACTTTTAATGGCAAGCTCTATTATGCGCTAAACTGTTTTCATAGTTTTAGGACTACTGGCAAGCTCCCTTATGGGACAGCGTGATGTTATATAGCCTATCCTTAATTCTAGGGCACTAAGGTATACCTGTGAAAGTCCAATCAAAATCCATCCAGTATTTTATTACTTCAGTCAGCACAGACCTACAGATGTAATAATTTTATTATTTTTTTGTTTCTGTTTAGTTTGTATTTTTGTTTATATATTGTAATTATTTTAAACTGTTCCCTAGAATACCAAATATGCTATGGATTGAATTTTAGTCAAATACAGATGAAGATTATTTCAATAACAAAAAAAACGTATTCTGTGTTAATTTAAAAAAAAGAAAACTAATCAGGTTCAGCCAACTATGATGCTTCATGCCATTAAAATCTTCAGAGATGTTCACAACACCACTGTAAGCTCTTGTTAAAAATACAAGCCCTAATCTTTGTCAAGTGTCAAAGCAGACTCAAATTACACGTGATAATGAGATGCTCTTAACTAATATACAAATGAACACCTTAGTTGTAACCTGGGATATCATAGCTCAGTGGTTCGCAACTTTTCTATGGCCAAGAAAACATTCAACTATTCAGAACAGTATGGTGGGAACCAATATTTTTTCCAAGCTTATCTTGTACTGGACATTCAATAATATGCCAAACATAAATTTTAATAATAAATAATGTATGAATCTATAACATTAAAGGGTTAATGTTAATGTAATAGATTTTTATTCAATTATTCAGCAATAACTCAATTATTATTCAGCAATTCAGCAATTATTATGAGTGAATTTGCTCTTTTTAAAAAAAATCTACCTGAAATTAAATTAAGTAATTTTTACAAAATAAATATTACAAACAGTTCTCATATTATTTATTTTTTTAAAAATATATTTGTTGAACTAGTTGTCAAAATATATTTATTATTCTTTCTTTAATAAAATGGTCAGTTATAGTAAATTAAAATACTCCTTACTGTTACTTGTATTTGGATTTTAATAAACAAATATAAACCAAATTTTAATAATACATACTGTCACACTCAAAGGAGAAGAGGTAATATTAAATCTTGTACATGTATAACATGTCAGTCTGATTTTTGGCACTGCATTCCATCGCATTTGGAAGAATAAAAAGATATTCCTTTTTGTAAGTGATCTGTAAGTCAAGATCTGTATTTTAAGTATATTATATTCATTGTTGAAAACATGGCTTCATAAATAAGTGGAATCGAAATAATATTTTAATTTGTATGCTACATTCTTCAGCCTATGAAACACTTTCAATTGAAAAGATTCCAAAACATTATTGCCTATTGCACAAGATTTTGGAAGAATCTCACTTTGAATGTCCAAATTTTCCATTTGTACTTCTTCTCTTCTGACTTGCACCAGAAGATTTGAATGTGGATGACCAAAGGTGAAGGGTCAAAGCCACTGTCATACACCACATTCTTCATGCAATGGAAATGTATTTTGTCTTCATATGGTGACATCCACAAGATGAGTTTTGCTTAGAATGATTTTACACAACCTAAAATGGGTGATGAAAGTTGGATGGAACAATCTACATCTGTACTACCTTTCACACCATTGCGGGCACATATAAATGCCTCAGTGTGTGCCATGGTGGCACCACGTTGGGCCACCATTGTCTTAGCTGTTATGGGATATCTAAGCTATTATGGATATATTAATTATAACAGACACAAACAATCTGACAGTTGGTCTTTATGCCCTTTATGATAATTAAACAATTCCAAAATTCTAGAAGTAAAAAAAACAAAAATTCAAACTTTCTAACTTTTAATTTTTTTGAGAGGAGGACCACTCTCCAATGATCGAGAACTGGCTGCAGAGTTAAGGCTAGTAGAGTGTCGCTTGAGGGTTGTTTTAGGTGGTGTTGGCAGATCTTCTTCTGTGTCACTACCTTCCTCTTCACTGAGATCGTGCTTTTTTTTCCCTTTGCCCTATAAACACAGGCACAGATTTATATTTAGACATATACATATGTACATACCTATTTCATCAAATGAAACAACTTGTAGACCTTAGCATAAAAGAAAATGGCATTTTAAACAATAAATTATTTTTGCATGAATATTATACAGATCTGTCATTGGGCTTAGAGGAAATTAAGGTACCCAAGCCACTTTCCTTTGAAGATTGAAAGTTCAACAGGCTAAGCTTAAAATCTAAACAAAACACATGAGTATAATTTATATGCAACAAAATCATTTATTTGCTAATACTGTATATATGCAATGTTAGAAATTAAAACAAGAAAATTTATCCAACAACATTCTGTAAATAAATCATTAAAACACAACCACCACTCCCATGTAAAATAAGTGTTTCCTGAATACTTATCAGATGAGCAAACAACACAAGTTTGAATGGATTACTGAATGCATACAAGCCATATTCAAGGACCCACACAACTGTCCAAGGGAGATAAAAAAAATAGTTCATCATCAGCAAATCTCATGAATAGCAGAACTGTCTACCCACAACTTGTCAAATCAGTAACCATGAGCACTATTTTAAATATTTTAAGCCAAAATTAGTACCCTTTCGAGACAACACACAATATATTCTGAGGTTATACATGTTATTTTTATGCACATATGTGTGACATAATATATTCTGAGGTTATACAGCTGATGTTTGTGCATGCATACCTGTAGGTGTGTGTGTGTGTGTGTGTGTGTGTGTGTTTGTTGTGTGCGTGTGTGCGTGCGTGCATGCGTGCGTGTGTGTGTGATATGCCTACTCTAGCCACCACTACTGAGTAGTGAGAATTTTGACAAAAAATAGTGAATTTGGAGGGAAGGTAGTGAGTTTTAATACAATGACATAAACTCAAAATCACATCCAAAGTGTTTGAATGGTTTAAATATCAATATATTAGAATGCAAGATAAAGAACATACTACAACAGCATTGGTCAAGTAAAGAAATTTATTGAAAAATACAAATATCTTATTGTTTAAATACTTATTAAAATAATATGGGATTTTTTTGTTTGGTTGGTTTTTAGCTATTTTTAATTTAGGTTACCAAATACAATTTGCTATAATCTTCAGGTAGTAAAAAAAATGCTGATGGAGATAATTTCAATTGTTTGTTTTCACTTGATGATTTTTAATTACTGATGTCATTAAAGTTCCAAATATATATGATTCCTACAAATATATTTCTATAGTATTTTACTTTTATAAAGTTTAAAGGTAACTAGAAGCATTATTTTTTATACAATCTTGTAATGCAATACTGAAATCAAATTCAGGCCATTTTAAATAAAAACTAACAATAGTTAATAACAATGGTATAAATTAATCTCTAAACAAGTTTAAATCATTAAAATTAATCCAGTGTACACTCAAAATGAACTTTTTTTTAAAAAAAGTTTTCTGAAATTAAAATGACTGGGGAAAAAGGTGTGTGCTAGTTTAATGTTCCAAATGTTTGACAAAGCATCCACTGTGTACAAAATATGATCCAGATAAGGAGATGTACATCAGTAGCTGAACACTCCATCTCGTGGCAGACATATTTGTGTCTGTCCCAATAGAGACAAATTGTCAAAGATAGACAGGTGGATTCATTCCAATGAAGAGAAAAAAATATTGCAAGGAAAGTATGTCTGCCATCACAGTCACCTAAGACTGTGCCATGCTTATACAGAGTGTCTTATTTATGTTTTCTTTAAAGATTTGTATCTGCCTGAGGTGGCAAAGGTTGATTGATCTGGTTCTCTCTGGTACTGGATGCAAACAACCATCAATATCTATGTGAAAGTCTTTTGCTGACTGAGAGCAGGTCCCCTGAGTTATTATAAGATCGGGATGCAGACCCTTCATCCTTCTATCCATTCTCCCCTCAAACCACAGCAAATATTTTGTTCTTTTGTTGTGTGCTCTATATTAATTTTAAATAATACTGCAATGTTTGTCAACTGAAAATAATATTTTAAAATTCAGGTAATTATTTTCAGTTGACAAACATATTTTATTTAATCAACCAATTAATCTTTGTCTTGATACATTTGCGGTACAATTAAACTCATCTAATTTGGTTAAACGAGAGCTTCCCAACATAAGTCTGTATGATAAGCAAATACTAACAAGAAAATGTATTATAAATATAAATTTTGTGTATTAAATGTATTTTTGTGCTCAAGTGCAGTACAACCTCTAATGTGTGTAACCACTTACAAAAAGAAAAGTTTAAATAACTCTCTAATAGGAATTAATATTACTTCAGTACTGACAGGACTGGGCTTTGAAGGTTGTAGTGGTGACTTGGAAGTGGTGATTTTGGGTGAAGGCTTGCTGGTGGCAGGTGAAGTGTCACCCTTGTTTTGTGATAAATTTTTTGCCTCAGCAAGGCGAGAAACAGCACGCACAGCAGCTGCTCCTGGAAAGAAAAGAAGTATGACAATAATAATATTAGCAATTTATGCAAAAGATACATTTTTAATCTTCCTCCCAGATCTGCAAAGTGTTATTTCTCATATAAATGACAAGGACAATCTGCCAATAGATCAGGCAAAAATTAAGGGAACTAAACTGGTATGTGTTTACTAACAACAAAAGCAGTTGTAGCACCTATTAGTTTAAAGTATTATTTTGTGTGCGTGTGTTCATTGTGGCCTGCATAGCCCATCCATGAAATCTGACCTCTAGCATTGGTGACTAGATTTTCAGCTTGGGGTAGGGGAGTTCACTTTTCAGCCACACAGTGCCCTGTGCACTGTGCCCATGTTAGCCAATCCAGTTCCCATTATGTTCAGTTAACGTGCTCAGTCTAGCAGAGATTAAAATGATCTACCTTCCAAAATGCTCAGTTTACTTGCTCACTCTAATAGAGAGAGAAGTTCTGCAAGCACATTTGTTATTCTTTCAAGGTCGCAAACAACTTGAAAATTTTATTTTATTTATATGTACATATATATACAAAAATTTGCAATGGTAGGTACATTCTTTAGCATAAAATGAACATATATATTTAACGTAATGTATTTTTGTGTGTGAATAAACTTATTTTTCAAACCAACTGTGATTTTTAAAATAAGTATTTCCTAAGCCAAAAATTGCTGGAAATGTAGTGTCATATACAACAATGAACACAATGAATCACTGCAATTACAATTCAAATAATTATTTTTCCTCATGATGACATCTTAATTACAATTAAATATATAACAAGATAAACACAATTCTGCTCTAGTCTAAAATTTACCTTGAAACTGAAACAAGAGTATTAGAATTTTTAATTTTTGTCCAACATTATCTGATCCAAAAGTCAACAATAAAACCTCTCACAGAGTGTTAGACAATATTAACTATAGCAACAATATCAACTAAAATAACAATTTGTTTGTTTATTTGTACTTTTATGCCGAGTCAACCATGTAGGTTATCTCACAATTTGAAAAGTCCAAAATAAGAGTCAAGTTTTAAAAAATCCTGTGAGATAACAAAACGAAGATAAACGAATTAATAAAGTGTAAACATTAAGGTCAAGGGGTGCATGAATGACAGCATAATAATGTATAGTTCTTAGTTATGGATTCAATGCCAAATAAGGCAGGCTTAGTAAAGATAATGAAGAAACATTTTACACTTTACAGTTCACTTTACACTGAAAGCGTTCTGTTAACTACTTTATAACTCCCATATCCTGCATTTCAAATCCTATTTCGCTGAAACTAATGTACACAGGTACTTGAAATTTTGCAAAAACTGCTTCTCATGCCTACAGTTACTAATTATGCAATCTTTAAAGTTTATTTTTCAAACATTTTAAACTGAAAATTAATGGTATTGATCATATTTGGGGGATATTCTTTTGGGGGGAAAAAATAATAACTGTTTCAGTCTGAAATTTTCTTCAAACTCATTCTCACAATAATTTTTCTCAGCTGGTGACACAGGTAATTGTAGCAACATCTATTTCTTACTACTCATGAACTAGTTCTAGAATATGCTGGCGTCAATGACGCTGAGGAATGAGTCATTCTTCTCATGCTGTCATTCACTATTTAGTTTTAAATTGTTAATGTTTTGCAACTTATTTTACTACATTATCACTGAGCTTGAGGCTTTATTCAATAAAACAAAAGTTATAAGATACTATATTTGCCAATGTTTCATTAAGAGACATGATCATTTATGCACAAAGTCTATCTTATGTACCAATCTGGGTAATGAGCATCCTTAAAAATGGACATCTTTTGTAATATGAGACCCAAATGTAAATGATTTGCTCCAAGTTGGAAAAGAGGCAGGTCTAAATGAATGAGGGAATCAATGTATTCTGGATAAAGATGTCGGTGTTCCTGTCATGAACTGTGGCTGGAAATGAGACATATATTCCTGTCATGAACTGTGGCTGGGAATGAGATGCAGATTCCTGTCATGAACTGTGGCTGGAAATGAGACACAGATTCCTGCCATGAACTGTGGCTGGAATCTGTGTCAGTATGCATTTATAAGTATTCAGGATTTGGGGAGGAGGGTAATATTTCGTTTTACTTCAGAATATTTTCATAAGCATTGTTAATAATAACGTCTAAAGAAAGTTGTTACAGAATTATTATCTATCTCAAAGACTGGAGACTAACCTGTTGGTGCTGGCAAAGAAACTGTCTCTTTTTTCCCTCTGTTAGCAAACAGTGTTCCAGTTTGAATTTCATCATCACTGTCTTCATTCTTGATCATAAATGCCCCCAGCTTTTTCACTCCTTCCTGTAAACAGTGCAGTTTCTTAAATGATAAAATTCACAATGTCTCTCTCATTTAATTTCATATAACATTTTAAAATATAAAAATAATAAAATAACGATATAAAGCACAAGCAGGACAAGAAGCTAACATTATTTCAGTAAATCATGTTTGGTTTTTTGGCTAATTTTCCTTTCCAGGAATATTTGTGGAAATGCTACTATTTGGATTGTCTCCCCATATCTTGAGAAAACCTCAAATGTCCTTCCAAATAGACCAGCCAGTATCTGGCACTAGGTCAAGAGACAAACAAAAATAAAAATATAATGCACATCCTTTCAAATATCAAGTCAGTTTTCATCTATTCTAAACTCTAGTAGGCTAAGGAAAGGGAATTTTGAGCACAGATGCTTGGCAATAGTCCAGAAATATTTCTTGTACCGAAAAGTACATTTTCCATTATAAATCCTAATTCTCAGATCATTATGATAAATAGGTAGAAGATAAAAAGGAAAAATATGCACCCTTCATCTGACAGGTGGATGGCAATAAAAAAGGGGAAAAAGTAAACCCTTCATCCGACTGAATCAGAATGCATACAGAAAAAATGAACTCTGAGATAAAGGGCAAAATGAAAAATGTATATACCTTGCATCTAAATGAGCAAAAAAAAACAAAAAAAACCCCAAAACATAAATAAAATATATAAATAAATAAATAACAATTATTATATTGTAAGTCCAAGAAAGGCGGCTGACAACTACGACACAGGCAACTAACTTCACACACACAAAACTTATATGTCTAAAACAGAAATCTGAACAAAAGAGTTCTTAAAATTTTCAACTTGGAACATTAATAATGCATTATTTCTGTGAAATGTGTGTCTAGAAGAAAACTGAGTGTATTGTTAAGATCATGCTTAAGTACACAGTGACAGAGCAGACAAGTAATGTAGTCAAATTTTGCACCAGTCAATGTTGCTAGCAATACACGAGAATCAAACAGCTTACAGAAATGTAAGTGCAAATGCACCACGAATAAAATGACAAATGTCAAACTCTAATTAGACAGGCACGACATGTGGAAGTGATGAAAAGTCACAGTCTGTATTCCTCTCATAAAATACTAAAGGAAGAAAGTTTGGGTGGTATGCAATAAGTAACCTTATAAAATATGGAAGCCAACATTACTTCAACTGGACTCTCAATTCTGGCTAGATTGTACATGTCCAAGTATTAAAATGTCAACCAAAAGAAAAAATGTTGTCACTTCAAGTCCCCCTCACCCCTTGTTTCAGAGGACATATTTCTGTTCAGTTTTATGTACTATGTGCTAAGGCAGTGTTTTTTTAATTCCTTTTTATTTTCCTTGAGCAAAGTCTTGTATCAATAACAAATTGACTTTGTCTGAGTGTATCACATATTTCAATGCTGACAATTAATGTGGAAGTACGTCAACTCAACTACTATGATTGTTTCAAAAGTGATTACTAATCTTATAATATGAATCAACATACACATTTACCAAAACACACACACCATGTGTGTTCGTGTACATGCTCACTTTTATAAACACCTATTACTCCTGTACTGTCAAATACCTACACTTCACCCAAGACATAAGCCTGCAGGAGGAAATACCCAAATTCCTCGTTTTCCTAAGACCTGCACTCAGAGTACATCAAACAATAATTTGCACTTAGAATGAGTGTCAATCAATAAAAGTTTGATTGAGATGGATGAGTGTCAATCAATAAAAGTTTGGATTGAGACAGGGTGAGTGTCAATCAATAAAAGTTTGGAATCAGACAGGGTGAGTGACAATCAATAAAAGTTTGGAATCAGACAGGGTGAGTGACAATCAATAAAAGTTTGGGTGAGACAAGATGAGTGCCAACCATAAAGGTTTGTGTCAATCAATCAAAGTTTGGATTGAGGATTTGGGCATCAATCAATAAAAGATTGGACTAAGATAGGATGGGCATCAATTGAAGTTAGACTGAAAAAGGTTGGGCATCAGTCAATCAATAAAGTTTTGGATTGAGACAGGTGGGCATGAATTAGTAAAAGTAGAGATTGAGACAAGGTGAGCTATAAAAATTCCCCAAATCACCATGATTCCTCTAGCTGTCATGATGACAAGTTGGCAAGAGCTTGCCTTATAAATTTTGTTGGTCTCATATACTTCGGAACCATGGCAGCTTAGATTTCTCAAAGTAAAATGTGGGGCCTCACATATGTCGGAGCCACAAAGTAATTTAGATTTCCCAGAGTAAAAAGTGGGCCTCACATACATCAGAGCCACACAGATTAATTTCTCAAAATAAAACGTGGGGCCTGTGACGTTTTGTTGAGAGATGGGCAAGATGTTAATTCATCACAGTCCCAGGCTGCCCATAACCTAAGGCTAATCCCTAAAATACACCTTTTGACTGACTGGCCACATGTTTTGGAAAGAAAGAAGATGAATAATATAGAAAAGAAGAGTGATAGTCAAGAATATAGCTCAGAGTCACCTGGTATGTACAGCCAGGTATATTAATTAAATACAGGTGACAGACTACAACATATAACATGTTAGTAAACCATGCCACCATGAGGGGTCTAAGTATCAATTAAAATATATTTAAAGAGAAATAAATAAGACAGAACTGTGGCTACATATCGTGAATAGTTTGATGGTTATAATTATGTGTATAGCATTCATAATGATGACTATGTAGTGTCGTAAGAGATAGTTCGCCAGAGGCCTATGTCACTGTTGTGGTTATATGAATTATGTTAATATGAGAGAATTTATGAGTAAAGTTATGAGAGAAGCTGCACAGCTGTTGATTTTATGGCCCATTTATCTCAGGATATGCCTGACACTGCTGTCTTGGGTCCTAGTGGGTGCTGCAGTGCAGACACAGGTGGTCCTTTGAACCAGGGTCTCTGGCCCATGGGTAGTTCCACCCTGGCGTGGCTTCGCAGCTCAGCGCTCTTTGAGTCAATGTCAGAAATAAAGTGCCAATCTGCCAGTAAAAGCACAGGGGCTAAAGAATTTGTCCACTGGTTCCTTGACAGAAAACTCTTACGTACATCATCATGATATAGTATAATGTCCTAAGTGGAATATATAGCAACACAAAAATATGGTTAAGGTTACAATAAAGCATGGATATATTTAGTTATACAAGCAAAACCACATAGCTTTGGCAGTATTATATACAGAGGATGGGTTCCGGCTGCATCAGTAGCCGGTAATAAGGGTGGTAGCTGCTAAGCAGTATTATTATAGCTTATTAATGCCAGGAGAGCCAACACATTACCTTGACGGTAAGTTGCGGGGTCTGCCAACAGGTAGTTTTTCAGTATATTTGTTGGGCAAGGTTGAACCATGCTCTGAATGGTCCATTTAAAATGTATTGCTAATTAGACAACTCTCTAGCTCAGGGGTAAGAGACTAGAATTAGGGTTTGAATGTAGGCTATTTTTAGAGGAAGGTGAGTGTGGGCTACATAATGCTATTATGTGACAGGGCCTCATGTCAGGACCACACAGTACCTTAGATTTCTCAAAGTAAAAAGCAAGGCCTCACATATGTCAGAGCCACACAGTACCCCTTAGATTTCTCAAAGTAAAAAGGAAGGCCTCACATATGTCAGAGCCACACAGTACCTTTGATTTCTCAATGTAAACTAAAGAGATGGGGCTTCACATATGTCAGAGCCACACAACAGCTTTGATTTCTCAAAGTAAAGAATGGGTCTTTACAAACTGCTGAGCCACAAAACACCTGAGATTTCTCAAAGATTAGGGAAAGATCATCCTAGTTGACTAGATTATGGTTTTTATAACAAGAAAATAGATTTATGCATAAATTAATTACAGTTATGTAATTGATTATTGTCTGACACAAATCACATTTAACATACAATAAAAATAATAAGAAATTAAAACCTAGTTATTATTAAATACATACATGTAATTGCATTCACACACATAGGAAATAAAACAATACAATCTCTAGCACACATATACACAAAATAATTATTATCTTACCTCTCCTGCTCCATTGTTGTCGCCAGGACTATGAAATTTTATAAAGGACAAGCCATATGTACATGTCTGCAAAGTATCAAAGCATATAATGCAATGAAAATTGACATAGTGTTTTAATTGTATATACTCCATGTTCATTTATTTGTTCAAATATCCAAAACCACTTATTTAAACATTTTACTTAGTCATTTGCTAAAAAAATATGGGCTAGTTGGGGGTGTTATCTGGCTGGTGGAATATGTATTAAATCCTTGTATCTTTTTACATACTGCTGATATAGTCATGAAAATTTGCATATTAACTGCCTTTGATATATAGTATCCAAATACTTATTTATTTTGGGTGGACAGTTATGAAGGATAATTATTAGTGATGGTTAAACTTTAAAAAAAAGCATAACAACTAGTGCGCGTTCAATGAGACTAAGCACACAAAATCAACATTATCTTAAACTTAATTAACTAGTAATTATTTTTACCTCAAATATTTCTTTGGTCAATTAAAACAATTAAATGACACTAGATATCTTGGTTCTGCTGATGAAATAACTTCACAGATTGATTATAATGCCAGGCCATAAAAATATAATTGATTTAATTCTTTTTAATAGTTCACAAATTAATATACTTTTTTTTTTAATTGAAACTATTGATGTATAAAATCTATAAAACCTTAATGCATTTCAGAGACTAACAGAACTGAACTCATCTTCATCAACTAATGTGTCAAACAAATGGATGCCCTAATACAGTAATAGTCTAATCCTAATAATAAATGCTAATCCTACATGTATATATCTGTCAATGTGCACTGACAGGATAGAAAATCAGTCCCCATTTTGAATGCTTTAGCCAACTGCATTCTGACTCCTTCAGCACATCAAAACATCAAAGCCTATTCAACAATTCAGAGCCAACAACCTATGAAGAAAATTATTCACATCTTCCCAAGTCTTGGAGCATTTACTGCGCATAATGTTGAGTTGCATGAAAAGCATTGAGTGTCAAGGGCTGTTGGAGGATGTTTGCAGGTCTTCCTCTTCCAGATGCACTGAATGCATTATCAGTTGTGATAATCTGGACCATGCGTAAGGTTAAAAAAACATTTGAAGTCTGAATTCTGAGTGATTGAAAATCTTTTCTCTATCATATAGGCCAGGGGCTGGCAAAGTCCGGCTTTTAGGTCAGATATGGTCTAGCCAGTATTCCAGTATGGCCTAACACCCTGGCCCCTAGTTATTTATTACTGGATCCGGCCTAATTGAATTGTTGCAGTTCTGTTCCCCTTCATTACTGCTGGTTGTAGCTTAATTTGTGGCCCATGTTTATTTTTATTTCATGGTCATATTACTGACATCAAGGTCCCGCACAAGTTTGGTGTGTTTTTTCCAGTACACATTTTAAAAATGCATTTCAAAGCAAACTTCAGCAAGAAATCGGCAATTTTCATCATTAAAAAATGGTCAAAAGTACACTATTACTAGGACTGAATGAAAGATCTTTCCATATCCTTTCAACTGAGGTATGGGATTAATCTGTTAATGTATTCATGACCTGTGGGACAAACACAATCCAATCAAATGCGATCTATCTAAATCACTCATTCTTACAACAAAGGCTTCCAACATGTATTGAGTGTACTTCCCTAGGCAAATTCTGAAGTGAAATCAGTAAATTTAATAATGCATCATTGATTTATATAAGTACTTTAGTTGCTATTCTTTAAATATTATAAAAACTTTAACAAATTTAAATTTAACACCTTCAAATTTAACACATTTTCCATACTTTTCTGACATTTACTGATTTTCAATTACATCAGCATTCAGTACTGTATTCCCATTAACAATACAGAGAATTTTATTGTGCACTTGTAGTTCGTCAAATCCAGATATAGTCTACACTCTCTAAATGACAGTAAACAACTTAATATCCCATGTGAAAATATACTCAAGTCAGTATCTTCATATTATTCCCCCATTTAAATGTTTTAGTGAGCAAATTATTTATTGAAGATTTATATTTGCCATATTAGTATTGCAAACCTTGAATACCTCCTCCATTTAAAAAAAAAAATATTTGTAATACATTACAACACATTTCCCTTGTATGGTAAAGCCTTCAAATACAACTTTTAAATAATCTAAATGTGGAAGGTTCTCAAAAATGGAGTGCTAATTACGAAGGAAAAACAAAGAGAATGGTTAGAGAGTAGTCTCAAAATGTTAATCAATCATTCACTTTAATGAATCCTTGTAAAATATAATTTTGATACAACATATTCAGTGTAAAGCTTATATGCAGCTTTTAGTTCTTACAGAAAATAATAATTTTATATTTTTAATAAAATTAAAACACTATGCAGCTAAATTATTAAAAAAAGAAAAATAATTTTTAAGGGGTGGTGGTGGTGGTGGTAAATTTTTTAATCACAATGACATCATGGCTTCCACGATATATTTTTAGCAAAAACATGTGCAATACTTAATAAATGTATAAATGTTTTTATTTCTCTTTCAAACATTGGTTTAAGTCACATTAAATATAATAAAACCCAGTTCAATAAAGAAATGATCTTTAATTTTAGTCAAGTTGCATCAATAAATAATTATATAAAAATCTCTAATACTGTTATAGAAAATCACTAAATTTGACTCTATATGTTACTTATTTCTGCAAAATAGTGATGTTGGGATAACCTACTATAAGCCTGTTCATTAATTGTGTACATATATGCTTACCTTATTGAAAGGTTGTGTGCAAACAATCTTCACACGGTCCCATTTCTCTGAAGCAACAGTTTTTGAGAGTTTGTCTGGACCAAATATGCGCACAGCATTTCGATTAGTTCCATTTCGACATTCAGCAGGGCTCATAAAAGAGGAGGAGACAAGTAGAACCTAACAAAACCAAAATCACGAAGTATGAGAATTATAAAAGAAAATCAAGGAAATGTATTGGAGCAAAATTAGTGAATCAAGATTTATAAATTCTAGTAACTGGGTTTTCCCCCATGAACTGTATCTATGCTCAGAAGGTGATTCCAGTTAAAACAATAATGAAAAATATATATAAGGATAAGAATAAGGAATCCCAGGTTAACAGTGCAATAATCTAAGAGTGTAGTAAGGAGGGGGTAAAAATAGGTAATCATTAATTTTAATCACACAAGATGTTGCACAAGTTTTGCACTCTACTGCCATCACTTACATTACATCATTTAAAAATGTCCAATATCACATAACAAAAGTATCCTGTTATAAATGCAATTATGGTTATAAAATGCACCTGAATCTCATTATCATCCACAATTAATGCACTATTTTTCTTGGCTGAGATAGGAAAAGATCTTATCATGAACACTTTTGGTTATTTATAAATATAGTAGAGCCAAGATTTCTGGACATTTTCCTGTAGGACTGATTTTCAGAGGCAGGAAATAAACTGGTAACATAAAGAAAGCAACATAATTTTGCCTAGACATACCTCAAAATTTCCTACTAATAAATGTACAGAGTAATTAACAAAATAATGATTATTAATAGATTTGAACATTCAATTATAATTTTGGATAAAAGGCACAAAGTTGTGAATTTTATATAAGTTTACTTTGATTTATCTTACAAAAAAAGAGGGAATATATGTCAAAAGTAATGAAGTAACCATACTCAGTGTTTTTTTTTAAAGTATTGCTTGACTTAAATAATATCACACTGTTCATAGTTAAAGTTAAAACTGCCTGGAAATTTATTCTGCAATGAACACTATGATGATGACTTTAAATCTGCTTTAAAGGTAAGAATGATATTGTAAATAATAACACAGATCTAACTATATTTATTTGTATAGGTTTACTTTTTGCAAAACAATTTTAAAATGTATTATCTTCACAAAATATTGTTTATTTTTTACCTCATAAAATTCTTTCTTATTTAAATTACAACCACCTATTCATAATAACCAGCACACACAGGTATATATTTTGATTGAGGTAAATACAAGTGAGAGTACATGTTGACAAATTACAATTCAGAGAAATTATTTAATGTTATACCTGGTAGTCGCTATCTTGATTTGAGGTAGATCGTCCCACCAGGACCTCCACAAATGCAGAGCCTTCATTACCAATATCAATAGAAGAGATCTGGCTTGACTTTTCAAACTAAAAAAATAATAATGATTTTTTTTTTAAGAACACTGCATTCAAATACTTCATTTCATAACTTTTAAAAGTTTTATATATTTATGTTTTAATTTCCATTCAGGATTTTGGATATTCTCCCGACATCCTGTTTAAGCTAATAATATCAAATACCAAACTCTCATTTCTTTATTTTATATAATGAAAATACATTCTATATGTATTGCTCAAGTTTTTGTCATAGAAATGATCCTCAAATTTCAGTAAACAGAGACTGGCAAAATTTAAAGGAATATTTTGCATAAGACTTAAAGAGTAAATTAAGAAAATTAAAGGAAATTAATCTCTATTATAATATTATAATTATGTAAGATAAAAATTATTTATGCATAACAAAACTTGAGCAGAGTTAAAAAAAAGTAAAAGACTCAAGAAATGGAATTGATAAGGCATTAAATTTACAATAAATGCATCCATTGTTTTCCTTTTATTAAAATGGCATTAAAATAAGACAGTGCACATATATTGTATTTAAGACCATCAGATGTTTTGCAAATGATTCTTATTTGTCTTCAATCTACATTGTACAAATTGTCTGAAGGAGCACTTCCAGTTTTCACTGATTTGGCATGGGACATTGGGAGATTGTGGGGGTAGGAAATCGGACTCTGTTCTATTCTAACTTGGTTGGCAGCCTTCTAATCCTGCTGACTTTGTTGCTTCTCTATATGTTTCCTTTGCTGTCTTTTCTTGTCTCAATGCCTGGGTACTTTTGCAGCTACTGTAGCACTGCTGTCCTGGATGATGGAGGGGGTATGGGTACCTTACAAATTATGGTCCACTGCCAGATTTATACCTGAAGGACAACTGTGCCATTCTTCTCACCAGGAGTTGCAGTACGCCATTTGTGAGTACCTTCTGCTTTCAAAAGATTATCAGCTGGGTTGTTCTGAACAAATTAATACAGCTTTGAAAGAAAAAATTATATTATTCAATAATATTGACTTTGTCTATTAATAATATAAAATCTGCTGTGCATAATTTATTAATAAATATTTGTTGTAATAATTTTAATTGTGAGAATAAACGGATATTGAATTATGAGCCGTGAATTAGCCTATAATTTTACATTGTCACAACAAAATAAATAGAAAATCAAAACATGCCTCTTTAATTGTTACGGTGATAATTTGCTAATCGCAGTCATACACCTTACATTATTTACTAGTGATTTGCATAATGAACCCAAATCTAGAAAAGTAAAATTAGTATTAAATAAAAATTAACAGTAGTTTCAAATGTTACACTTAAGAAGTTGATATAGTCACACTTAGTAACTTACCCTATCTTCTGAACTGCAGGACACAACATACTTTACCCGAATCTCTGGCATATTAATAAAAACATACAAATTGTAAAAGTAAACAGAAATGATATATTTATAAACCTATATTTATATTCTACACATGTTCATTTGAAGTTCCCGGAAATTGCGAAAAGTTTTTAAAATGCAGTATTCTCTTATTTTACCTTTATAGAATGGTTTGTGAACACTATGAGAATAATATAGCCTACCATATAAGAATAAACTCGTTTTGTTTTCGGGGTTTTTTTTTGTTGTTGTTGTTGTTGATGATGAATTTAGTTGCGCAGCATGATAATCAAGTCATTTATTTCAAGAGAAAAAAAAATTATTTAAGCATTAATTAAGAAAGAAACAGGCATTAAGATCTTGGACAGATAGAGGTGGGGCTGGGGTTTAGATTTAGGATGTGCTAAAAGAATAAGCTAATTGAAAAATTGATTTATTGAATACGTTAATATAAATCCTTTATTTATAATTTAAATTAAAGAGTATTGTTTGGATTTTACAAAATGTCCACGTAGTTATAAACAAAAATACATATATATCGAAAAGTTTATCTGCTTCTAAATTTTTATATAGATCTCTCGACTAAGCCGGAAGTGATTGTTGTTTAGAAACCTAACATGGCGGTTTGCCAGAGTCGAATGAAAAAGGTTTTCCTGTTTATCTGCCTATTAACATTTTCCTTCAAGTCAGGTCTGTTTAAATTATACTCCAGTTAATATATATCTGACTACATAATAATATATTATTTTATTTTAGTTAATGTTTTATTTTTATTACTGGTACTATCCGGAAAAATGTTCGATTGTTTGGATATCACTTTCTGCACCAGAAGTATTGAAATAAAATTTATAGATTGAAAATATATTTGGTTGGATAAGAATGATAGAAATTTATTATTATAACTCATTTGAACTGAAATAAAGTAATGACATCCATTTAATTGCAGTTTTTACTATATTAAGGGAATAATACCTAATTAAGTAGGCCTAAAAAAACTATTTCAACAACAACGTACAGATACTGAGATAGGGCCTATCTAAATATTCTTCACTTAGATATGACTTGAATCATATGATTGTGCCGTAAGAAATGCTAAGCATATGCTGAAGATCGTGTATTAGTGTTTCATGGTCAGTTGGGAAATAAACTGCAGAGAGATCAAGCAGTAAGAATTGACTTCTTGCCTTCATCCACAATGCAGAGAATAGTGTTAATAAATTTTACAAATACAAGTGTTGATTCTATACTCTGGCAAGATCGATATTTTGATCGAGAATTGCTCAATGGCAGGACACCCTTTAAAAATAGAGTCAAACTTTTTTTTTTTTTTGCTGAGATATCCATATTTAACTGGAAATTCACTCTCTTAGTCTTACTTTTACCTTTTTATTTTATTACCTATACATATATATAATAAAATTTTTTGCTGCATATGCGGGTTTGTATGGGCTTAAGTAGATGGACTTTTTATTGGACTTTTACTGTTGCATACCTACTACCCTAGAATCAAGATAGGCCATATAATATTATGCTATCCCATTAAAGGGGCTTGTCAGTAACCCTAAAAGTAAAACTATAAAAATAGGATAGCACACAAGGGAGCATGTCATTAAAGGCAAAGTGCAGACTGTGGCTTATACATTGCTGTAGTTACATTGTGCTGTGTAATTAGCTCTTATTTTTACAATGTTTCCCTGAAAGATTATTAATTATATTGCCTTTACAATGATTTCAGCAAAATTAATTTATCGATTAATATAATTATCACTCTATTGAATGGATGAATCTATGTAATGTGATAATGTATTTAAGTTTTGTATTATGAAAGAATAATATGTGGCTCATTATATGTATTTATGACTTTTATTTTTAATATTTGTAAATGGTGTTTGAATGTAATTAATATATGTATCAAGAGATAATGTGCAGTTGATTTCTAAGAGTAAGACAAGAAAGGTAGTAGTAATGAAAACTGATGTGATGCAGAACTTATCTGTGTGGGCTTCAGGCAAATCTGCTAACCAAATACTGAAAGAGGTGGAGTATGTAATTCATTAAAGGTTCTGTGTACATAAAAGCATATATAAACAGGACATTGATCAAAGCAAAAAGTGTATATGTTGTTACTAGATTTCCTTACATAAATACTCCATTTATGTGTGCAGTATAAAGATATTATTTTGAAGTGTCAAGCTTAACAAACATCAACTAAACTTAAATAAATGTATTAAATAACCTAATATATAATACTTTTTTTAATAGTATTGACAAGACTGCAAACAGCATATAACACTGAATTCACTTAGTACTATACAGTGCTGCTTTCGGATGACCTGATCCTATTGCAATATTTTAGCAATATTTTATGTACAAGTACATTTATTCATCTACACAGTTCTTACTACAACATTTGTATAAAGTAGGTACTGAGCTTTTATTATGATAATCTGGCCCTAGTTCTTTTAGTGATGCTATAGAAGACATCATAATGTTGAGCTCCATTTGCTTCCAAATATTTATGGATATACTAAGTTCTTGATGGCAATCATTGTTGTAAAAGTTCAACAATTTCTTCTTTGTTAAATAAAATTATTGAAACATCCATTAGGAAAGATTCTGTTCAAAATCGGTGTGCTGCTTCTAGAGTACATATTAAACTCTTTATACTAATGAGAATTATGCTAAATATATATGATTGTATAAGAGTTTCAACATAATTAGACAAGCATTATTGACATAAGCAGATAATGTGCTTAAGTGACATATAGATAAGTAAAGCATATACATATATGTACGTACATAGTACATATATAAGAATATGTATTGATTGATTGAATACTGAAACTATTTTCATACTGTTAGAAGACTGCCCTAAAAATTGAAACAAGGGACTCTTAATTTGCTAAAGCACTAGATGATAAAACTTACAAAACAAAGGAGTGATATGATAATAATTAAAATCACTGATGTGTATCTTAAAACAGATTTATGAAAGAAATATGATTTATATATAACTAATGTTTCTTTGTAAAAGCAAAATATTGTATGTGTGTTTTGTTTTGTTTTGTTTTTTGGGGGGCCACATACATTCTTTATTGGTGATTATTCAATCAGAAAACAAATTTAGTGCTCAAGTTCATGTATTGAACTTCACAGGAACAAATTCTCATTTTCATCCATCACAATTTTTAAAAAGTATTGAATGATATATCAAACCAACCCTATTATTGGTTGCTGCTGCTGTAATATGTTTTTTGTTTTTCTTTGTTGTTGTGTTTTAGCCTGTAGTACTAGAACAAAGGAGAAGATCTACATTGACCTCAAAACTCAAAACGCTTGTATACGGGTTCTAAATGGAACACATCAGATTGGATGTTCTTGTAAGTATTACTAGACAATGTATTTTCTTCTTCTTATCTTTAAATTCTAAACATTAAAAATTAAGAATAATATATTTGATTAAGAATAAAATTACTGTTATTGTGTATTTTATGATAAGAAATCCCATTTTTACTTTATTTATGCTTTTAGTTTTATTCATCAAAGCATATTTATTTCTATGACATGTAGTGTGTTTTAATTTCATTATTATATTGTTATGGGTTTATTTGAGCTTATAAATACATCATTATATTTTCATATTCTAGAAGTCTTGTACATGTAAAATCTACAAATCATATAATGTTAGCCAATCACATGATTATGAGTATTACACATGAATCAAAGCAAGGCAGTGCCTCATGATATATGAAATAAAATCAGAAGGGAATGCAAGCTATATCAAAATAAATTGAAATTATATGCCTTTCAGAGTTGTTTCCCTTCGAAATACATTCTGACTAATTCATGAAGGACCTTATCATATGTGGACACTTTTAGAACTGTATTATTATTTGTCTTTGTGATGGATCTTCAGAGGTTCAGGCATACTTTTACACTTTTTTTTTTTCATTTGTCTCATCCAGTTTTAACTGAATTTGATAATTCCTAAAAATTTTGTGAAATACTATTAATTTGTTGCAGTAATGAGTGTACATTCTTTTTAAAATGCTGAACTGAAAACCCATTCCTTTGTATATTGAACTAAAACATACTTTTGTCATCAGCTTCCAATGGAGGAAACGTGGGAGTTGTCCATTTCTTGGAAACACAGGATGATTGGGTCTGGGTTCTGACCTCTGGACCTCATGCCCCTTATATTGCTGTATTGGACTCAGTGAACTTTACATCGTTAGTATTTCACTTGCAGAATTTGTATAGAATCTGACAAATCTACCAAATCAAACTTTGATCATGCTCAGTCTCTCTCTTGTCTCTCTTTCTGTGGAATTTTAGTTGGTTCTATTTCTAGTAAATTTGCTAGGTATTGAAACTCTTACTGCTTTCCTCTTAAGAATTTAGACCCTTTCTGAATCTTTTATCTATTTCATTCCTTTCTTTTTGACTTTTGCGTATGCATGGCAGGCAAATAACAGTGGAGATATGAGATGTGAAGATTCATAATTGTTTACAATAAACTAGAATTAGCACAGGAGTCCACTGCACATTTTCTATAACAATTTTAGTGAAAAATCCATATAGTTTGCACATCCAACTGAAGTAAAGAAACCATATATTTCAGCTATTGATAATGTATGGAAATAAGACAAAGTTATACCCCTTCCAACCCAAGAGTTAATTAAATTTGCCCCCACACCGGTACCAGTTTCCCATTAGTGTCACTAAGTTGCGTTGACAGGTATTGCCTCACGTAAGCTGGAATAGGCTGACCTGAGACCAAACATGAGTTTATTTTCATTCTCCTAAGGTATTTTGGATGTGCACAGGAACTGTGGTAATAGATACTTAATTGCAGGCAGTTTCAATTTTGTTTTTGTTTTAAATGTAATTATTATACAGAAGGTGGTGGGTTAGAATATGACACTGTCCATCATGTCCACTCAGTAATTAACAGTTAATTCTGTGTGCTTTCTATTCATTATATCCACTCAGTAATTAACAGTTAATTCTGTGTGCTTTCTATCCATTATGTCCACTCAGTAATTAACAGTTAATTCTTTGTACTTTCTATCCATTATATCCACTTGGTAATTAACAATTAATTCTTTGTACTTTCTATTCATCATATTACCCACAATTTATTCATTTGCAAGATATTTTAAATTCTTCATTCAATTCTTTCATGACTTTTTCACCCCATCTTGCACATTAAAGCAAACTTTATGGTAACAAAAGTAGAAGATGATAAGAACAAATTTATTACATAAAATATATTCTATATCAATCCAAGATAACTCATTAATCAGTTTTCTTAATCAATACAAATGCCTGAAAAAGTGAAATGTCGTCATCATCATCAATACTGAACACGTGTGCACACAAAGTACAAATTATTCTTCTTTAATTATGCACTTTACCAGAATTGATTAATTTTTTAAATTTCTTTGAATGATTGAATGAACAAAAGATATCAGTAAAATCTTTCTTCTATCTACCGGCCTGCCTACCTATCTGTCTGTCTGTCTATCTATCTATCTGTCTGTCTACCCATCCTTCCAGCCAGCCTTAGAAATAACTGAATGAATAGTTTATTGTCTTAGGTTTTGATCCTTTTGAAGGGTAGTGAAAACAGATGAAAAAAGAAATTTTAGATACTCTGTGTCAAAATTCAACTTTTAATTTTTCTGTTACATTTTATTATCAGTGAGTGCATCATTCCTTTTCAGTTTCTAGTCATGCCAGCTCCCTAACTTATGTAAGTAAAAAATCCCAAGTGGCAAATGACAAAATAAATGAATTGTCATTGAGCTTTACACACATTTTTAAAAATCATATAGCAACACTAAATGAAAGAAAAAAGTAATCATATAGTAACAGTAAATGAAAGTATTCATATAGAAAGAGTAAATGAAAGTATTCATATGGTAACACTAAAGGAAAGTAATCATATAGCAAGATTAAATGAAAGTAGTCATATAGCAAGATTAAATGAAAGTAGTTATATAGTAACAGTAAATGAAAGTAATCATATAGCAAGATTAAATGAAAGTATTCATTTAGCAACACTAAATGAAAGTAGTTATATAGTAACAGTAAATGAAAGTAATCATATAGCAAGATTAAATGAAAGTATTCATATAGCAACACTAAATGAAAGAAGAAAATAATCATATAGTAACAGTAAATGAAAGTATTCATATAGCAAGAGTAAATGAAAGTATTCATTTAGCAACAGTAAATGAAAGTAATCATATATACTAATATAGCAACACTAAAGAAAGGTAATCATATACTATATAGCAGCATTGAAGAAAAGTAATCATATAGCAGTGATTTGTAGTAAGTAATAAACAGAAAAAGACTAAGAATATATTGTTTAATTTACATTATAAAATATGGAAATAATGTTTGTATATGTGTTTATGTCAATTGGTTTACGTATATCTGGTTTTTTTCCTGTGTACCCTCAGAGACAATGTACGCAATTTATCACGGTCAGGAAGATTGAGTGGAATACTTGTCATAGACGTCAATGGTACAGAACCAGAAGAGGGATTTTCTGCTGACAAATCTTGTCCAAATGATGCTTACGGCAAGTAATTATTC
Source organism: Sinotaia quadrata (assembly GCA_028829895.1). Classification (NCBI taxonomy): domain Eukaryota; kingdom Metazoa; phylum Mollusca; class Gastropoda; order Architaenioglossa; family Viviparidae; genus Sinotaia; species Sinotaia quadrata. The sequence goes on from CM054179.1 coordinate 123,394,992, forward strand.
ATTTATTTTTCCTAAACTTATCGAGCTTCTTGTGTGGCTTTGTGGATGTGACAGCAACAAAATTTATCATGTTAATTAAAGGAAAAGTAGCACAAACATGGAAATGCTATTACTATTGGAATGAAATTGAAGAAATATATTGAAACAGCTTTAGTTTACTTCCACAGTCATGTATTTTAAATTTGCTTATGGCTTGAATGGTTATTGGATTTGAATTTATTAAATATTTTGCATGGACAATGGATGTACATCATTGTCATAGATAGAAAATACACCTATCCACTGCAAAACAGAGTAAATAGATTTCTAAACTGTCGACTGACAGTTCACTGCAAAGCAGTTAGTATATTTGTAGACTAGAGGCTGGGAATACTTTTGAAGATGCAATGCTTGCCAACATTGGATTCCCCTTTAAAAATGTATTCAAATAAACTACTTGACAAATATCTGTTTCATACCTTATGCCAGTATAACAAACAAATTTGATAATTTGTGGTATTTTGTACAGTTTGTTATCATATATTGGCATATCGTGCTTAGATTTGTTTAATGTTATCACTGTCATGCTTAGATTTGTTTAATTTTATCACTGTCATGCTGATATTTGTTTAATTTTACCACTGTCATCCTGAGATTTGTTGAAATCATTGTCATGCCCGATTTTTTTAATGTTATCACTATCATGCTGAGATTTGTTGAATGTTATCACTATCATACTTAGATTTGTTTAATGTTATTACTGTCATGCTTAGATTTGTTGAATTTTAACACTGTCATGCTTAGATATGTTGAATGTTATCATATAAATATGATATAGATAGATAGATAGAAAATATGGTTTATAAAGGAATATTTTCCATATAAGTACATGAAAAAACTAAAATGATTGGGATTTAATGAAGTCCAACAAATCCGAAATTAAAATAAAAAACACAGCAATTGATCCTGCCAAACATCAGGTTCCTTTCTAGTCATTTATGTTTAAATAATTTATGTGTATAAAGGGACTTAATTCATTTTGCAGTCAAACCACTTCTGTTTTTATTATGAATGAATTTATTTTCACAAAAGCTGTGTTATCAATCTGACACCGACAGGTTTGTATTATTCAGTATATCATTAACAGTTTCATTAGTAATAGTATGAAACTATCACAATCACCCATTTGGAATACCTGTCTTTAATTTTTGTCAAGTTAAAATAATTGTTTTGATTTTTTAAAAAAATTCTTCCTAGGAATGTACCACAATAATACAAATCTACATGACTGCCAGAAAGTGGAGTGGAACACAGCGGGCAAAGGATTATTGTTTGATGATCTAGGTTTGCCTATATTTTCTATTACGGAGGCCTCAGATGTAGAAAAGCTTTATAAGGATGTAAGTCAGTCTGTTATCATTTGATTTCATTCTTCTTTGTTTCTATGTTTGTCATTTCTTTGAAAGAGAAAAAGTATAATTACTTTAAAAAGATGACTGGTTTTAAATTAATACAGATTATGATATTTTTCCATTATATGTTAGAGAGCTTATGCTTTTAAATTTTAACAGATTTACCTAAATAGAAAGGTAGCTTAGTTAATGTGAAAAGTTTGGAGTTAGCTGATACATTATACAAATTGGCAAGTGCACTTAAAGGTTTGTTATGGCAATATTAAAATGGATTTATCTAGTCCATTTCTCATTCAACAGGGCTGATAACATTATATCTCAGAGCAAATGATTTTTTTTTATAATTCAGAATTATATAACAGTACATTATTATAACTTAAATATAATTAATATTTTTAAAAATACTTACAAGCAAATCATATTTTATGTCATCGCATATCTTCTGCCAGGTTTGTGGGGTGTGGATGGGGAATGACTTTGAAGAGACTAGTGTTTGCCAGTGAAAATTTTGTAATTGGGAAAGTCCAGTAATATTTTTAAACTAAACCAGTAGGAACTCTTAAACATTTTATATTATTAGTGTTTACTATTCTCGAGAACAGCTATCCAAAAAAGCAAATCCAGGCCCCTTCTGATTCTACTTCTGATTAAGAAATTATTTTAAAATAGCATTTTGCCCATTATAAACATTTAAAACAATAATTTTATTAAAATTAGGTATTCCAAACATCGCTGAATGGCTGATTGGGACGTTGTTTTGTCAATTTTTCTACATTTTCAACACTCATGTTTCCTCTGTATTATTGAAGCTTTGTAAAATAAAAGCAAATGAAACAAAAGTTTGTTCTCTGTTCTGTCTTTCTGTGTTTTTTGTTTTAATAAATAATTGTGAAAAAGTTATAAAAAGTTATTCAGAAGTTGCCAACCGAACGACTTTTTTACCAAGCCGCCATAACTTGTCCGGCGGTAGCGCTTAACACATGCACTCTTTCTCGGTCCGTGGGGTCGCGTAGGGTACAGTAATCTAAAAATAATAACGGTTTTCATGTAGGGGAGAGAACAAGGTTCATTTTCATACTAAATAGTGCGCGGGAATTTCAAGATAAAGCGAAATGCGGTTAAACTTAAATTTTCTTAAATTACGTTTTTGGTGATTCCGATGACATAGCAACCGTAAAAGCTACCAGAAAATAGGAAAATTCTTAATCTATAAGTCTATATAGTTTGTTTGAGACAAAAATCACTCTACTAGACTCCAATTGCGTTGAAAGAACTGTACTCAGTGACCGAAATCACCGAAGACCGAAAACAACAATGGCGGACTTCATATCGAGTACCGTAGTGTTCAACTCTGCGACATTGAACCGGTTTCCACTTTGCATCACTCTGTTTGAGGATGTTAGTTGATAAGTTAAATCACTTATTTTCAGTTTATAGCGTATATTTGTTCGTTTAAAGGACTATAATAGCCGATAAATAAGAATTGTCAGTGTCTATAGGCCTACGGTAGCATTCGTCTCTTAAGGCGTTGAGGGTGAACACAGAAAATAACTTTCTGAATTTATTCCTGCCTTATCCATAGCTTAAGTTTTGTATCATTCAATAGGGGAATGATTTATTTGCAATATAATGTATTTCGTTTATTCGGATCGCGTGTTATTTGTTTTTAATTCTTTTTATTTTGTGGTCACGTGACCATATTTTCGTCCATTACTGCATTAGCTGGGCACAGTGTAAACAAAGAGTGTATATCACTGATTCACTAGATTAAAAATAAATAGTTATTATTTTTACCAGATTTTCTTTTCTTTTTTAAAATTTTGATAGACACGAGTGAGTTATATATTTATTACCTGTATTTTACAAGCTTATTTTTCCATAATAAATATATGAGTGAGTTGATAATGCACATACTATTACTATAAGTATTACATTTAATGATTTATAAGATCATAACTTTGGTGGTGGTGGGTGAACTCTGAAAATGACTTTAGAATTTATATTCCTTATCCAAAGCTTATGGTAGCACACATAAACTGAAATCCAGTAAATGTCAACAACAAAAATTGTATCAAATAAATGAAGGAAATTTTTATTCAAGTTTTCAGAAACTGGTGAAAAATGGTTGATGATTCAAAATATATAGGCCTACTCACTTTTCTTATGAATTTAATAGGTTTTGCATCAAAATTATTTATTTAATATAAACATTTTCTTAAACTTAAAATTTGTTAATTCTTTTTGACAAGATTATAAGAAAACCTTAAAATATATAGACAAAATATTCAATTAATATACTGTAATTTCTGGTTAGCGTGTAGCAATCATTCAGCTGATGGAGCACATATTTTATTTAAATAATAATTTTTTTAATTTTAAAAAAAAAATTAATTATAATTATATATCCACACTATAGTAAAATATATAAAAAAGTTAGAGGTTCAGAAGCCAGCTTATGTTATCCTTAAACTGTGTTCAAAATTCTTTGCAGATATCTTTAATAGTTATTTTTAAGATATCCTGCAGAAACCAAAATTAATGACTGATTTTCAGTTAACTTTTTAACCATAAATGTCTCCTATGGTATACTCCCATCTTTGATTGAAAATATCTTCAAAACTATTGTGATTTGTCCAAAAATAAAAGCAATTTCATAAAATTTATATCAGAAAAGACCAATAAAATTTTTGTTATTGAATTTTTTCAATTTTTCATGCTTTTTGAGCTAGGTGTGCCACCTTAAGAGATTGTACCATTCAATAAGGGAAAGATTTGAGGTACAAATATTTTTTAAAACATGTCATTGGAAAGACTGGCTGAGAAAAGATGATGTAGAGATAATAAATATTAAATGGCTGTCTTTTACTGCAACTATGAAATTCTGTCTATGTCCAGTGAAGGTAGATTGTGGAATAACGGTCTACCAGCAGATTGAATTGCTTATTTAGGTTAAGCACCACAACATGAAACATGCTGTTGTGGAAAGAATGTAATTGTGTGCATTCAATGTATAAGAACATTCCTTGTGGTTCCATGCTAGACAGCACTAGAATCATTGAACTGAAAAAGCATTAAATTAGATGAACGATTGGCAAATGTCTGAGTGTGTGTGTATAAAATATGAAGATTTCCTTACTGTGGTGAGTGCATTCTTAATATAGATCTTTCCAAACTGAATCCAATGATACCAAAAGCATCTCTGTAGCTCAATTACAAGCAGAGTTATTACAGTTTTAACGTTTATAGCAATTTCGCCCATTTTGTGTTAACTGCGTTAGAGCTTTTTCCAACCTGAAAATGAATAAATTACTAATTTTGACTGACTGTATATTTAAAAATAACATTGCAAAGCCTCTCAAAAAAATTCAGCCATATCTGTGTGTTGGATACTACTTATGTGGAGAGTCTGAACTATATTGTTCATCATTTCTTCATTTTGTGGACCTTCAAAATAAGCTATTTGTACAACTTCGTTTTTGAGCGTAAAACTTTGCGAAAAATTAAATATTGAAAAATTTGTAACTTTGGTTGTAATTGAGGTACAAACTTCATTTTAGTATCATTGAAATCAGCAAAAAAAGTTCTATCTGTCTATTTGTTTTTAAAGTATGAATAATGATTTTGAAAAATATGTTTGGAATACCTATTAAAATGATCACTTTAGAGCTGAGAGATTAGGATTGTTAAATATAGAGACTAATGTTCAGTGGAAGAGTGGCATCAGTATTTGTCTTTCAGCAAGTATTCACAGTTTTAGGAAGGCAAGTAGTTCACAGTTTTAGAAAGGCAATGAAGCTAGCAGGTAGTTCTCATTTTGAAGCTAGCAGGTAGTTCACATTTTGAAGCCAAGTAGCTCAGTTTTAAGGTTTAGGTAACGCACAGTTTAAGAGTTTAAAGGTTACAAGTACTGACGTAGCTCACAGTTTTAAGAGTTTTAAGGTTACATGTAGCTCACAGTTTTAGAGTTTTTAAGACAAGTAGTTCAATTTTTAAGGCAGGCAGTAGTTCACACTTCTAAGAAAACATATAGCAAGTTGTTTAGTTTTAATACTTTTTATCATGTGATACTTGTGTCTAACAAACTGTCATCCAGTTGGTTTGTCAACACATATTACTAAAGATAATTATGTCACTGGCATCAAATTTGTAAGCAGAATATGTCATTGTTATCAACATAGTAAAAAATGTGCCATATTCTGCTGTGTTTATTTGAAGTTTTCATAGGTAGATATTCCAATTTTCTTCTTATTCAAAAATATAAAGTGAACAGCTTTAAATTTTAATTTTGGATATAGTTAAAATATGTTTTATGGACCATTGTTAGTGTTGTTTCTGTTGGCTGATGTTATGGAATTTAAAAGTTATAAATAGGAACATATAAAATACATTATTTGAAAAAGTATATTTTCACTGATAGTATATTTCTATGTTAATATTTTTTTTTTGCTGATATTATTATGTAGCATTCTAGTTCAATAAAGTTGTTTTTAAAAATTCAGAATTTTTACTTCTCTAAAATTTACCTAACTATGAATGCATAAGTTCATGAAATACTAAACAAAATACAGTTTTTTTTTGTACAGTTTAAAAGAGTATAGCTATACTTACTGGAAAGGGTAAAAAAATTCTAGCTGATTTCATTTAATTTTCTCTGGCAGTGTTACTTGGGGTACAACAAACCTGATTATACTCAAAACAAAGCCAGAACCTATCCACTGTGTGCCACTCAGCTATTGGCAGCCATGACTGCAGCCAAGGACTCCGAAACATGCATTCGTCGCTCAAATCATGTGACCACCCTAAACGTAGTCACTTTCTGTGACCCTCTTGGGGATCAGAACATTGTGGTCACCCTCAAATCCATGCCCAACAACCAGACCAGGCCAGATAACTCCACCATTGTTGTGGCCACACGGGTAAGGTGCTACTACAGTTTTGTCTTATTACCTGATACACTTCTTTGCCTATCACTACTAGTAAAAGTTTTATTTATTCTAATTATCATACCTATCACAGAAATAATGTAGAGTTATGTCAATCCTCTAAAGATACTTAAGGCTTTTGATTATTAAGACAAAAGGTGCACTTTGAGTTAATTAACAGCATATAAATTATTAATATATTTTGGTAATTTTTCTGGGGTTAATTGTGAATTTAGTTTGAAATACAGAAATTACCAGACATACCAGAAATGTATGCATGCTAGAGTCTTGATTATCTGATTTTAAGTTATCCAACATTCCCTGGGTTTCTTTTTCTGGTGAACAGGGTGGGTGGGAGGGGGATATGTCTTATTCATGATCACACTAGCACATGCTTAAGTTTCTGTTCACTTTGCACTTTAAATGATTTTATTAGCAACTATTTTCCTTCACTTGAAGTTGGTAATACCTCTAATATTTCACTTTTTTCTTCAAATATTTTCATTAACAAGTGTTTGCTTTAGCTTGAAGATGGTAATACTGTTCTAATAATATTTCACTTTGTCTTAGAATGCGTCCATTAGAAACTTTTTTTTTTATATCACCAAAAGTATAGTAAATTCAGAGATATGGGGAAAAAAGGAAACTAATTGTGAGATTTAGTAAAAGAAAGCCTATTTTTTGTGCATTATTTATTTAAAATTTTTTTTGTTTTCTTGAAAGATGGATTCCATGGGCATGTTTCAAAATGAGTATGTCAGCGCTGACACAACTGTGTCAGGCATCGTGACACTTCTTGCCACTGCACAAGCATTGTGGAGATTGCCAAATATAAATGAGAGTAAACTCGACGTCATGTTTGTCTTCTTCCAAGGGGTGAGCAGTCTTTGGAAACATAATTTATAAACAATTTCATTGTTGTCATGTTTTCAGGTTAAGTTTGTGTGTCTTGTTACCACCAATATATATATCTTGTTTGTGGGGAGAGGGATTTTCATCTAGATGATTATATTAATGTAGTCACAGTTACAACTATTTCCATTTATTCCCTAACTCTTAGAAACAGTTCAGAATTTCATGTAAATTTGTAGAGCTGTAGCTTGGAAATAAACATGCACTGCAAATCAAAGATTCTGATGGCTGTGAGATGATATTATTTGACTGTTGAGTTTAGTGATCATAATTGTAGGCACTTAGAGCTCCTTGCTGAATAAGCGTAAATGAATACCTATTAGTATTATTTTTTTAATAGATGGAAGGAAGGAAGGGTGGGCAGGAGGAAGAGACAGAATGTTTAAAATTACTGAACTGAAAAGTAGGAAAAACAAGTTTTCAATACACTGCTCTTAAAAATAGATTTTAAAGAAATATCCAGATTAGGTCATACTTATCTAAAATAAAAATGGTTGGCTCCATTTTACACCATAATAATCATTATTAGCATGTTAAACAATTATTCAGAACCCCAGAAACCATTTGTTGTAGTAAGTAAGCACACTGTCCTAGTGACAAAACAGTGATATTTCCTTTTGAGAGTAAGATACTTGTTCAATAAGGTGAGTCACTAAAGAAGGTAACTCTTGTATTTTGTATACATTATACTTGAACAACCTTATCATCCAGAATATACGACATGCATGCTTCTTTTCATTTTGAACATTTCCAGAACTTTTTTTTGTAATACTAAAAGATGTCTTGATTTTCTCTCTCTCTCTCTCTCTCTCTCTCTCTCTCTCTCTCTCTCCCTCTCTCTCTCTCTCTCTCTCTCCTATTTTTAGTTCATCTTATAAATCTCGATTCGACTCTCTGTCCCTTGGACAATAGAAACAAATGTGTATTGGAAATAAATATGTATGTACCAATAAATATAGTCTAGAAATGGCAAATAAGTAACCAAGTCCTTTTTGCCTGATTTTGATGACATTGTACAAAATAAAATTCTTTTGAAATTTAGTCAGTTGTGGATTTTTATTTTGGTTTTCTTTCTTTTAACAGGAAGCATTTGATTATATTGGGTCAAGTCGAATGGTGTATGAAATGAACTTGGAAAAATTTCCCTCAGCATTTGACAGCAATGATCAAACAGTCAGACTCCAGAAAATCAATCTCACTCATATTGATCATTTTGTAGAACTGAGTCAAGTAGGGCTGAGGGAGAATGGCAGCTTATGGATGCATGTAGATCCCTCAATGGCAACAAATCTGCAGGTTAGAATCTAACTTCTTTCTTTTAGTTTTATTGGAAAAGCGATTGTTTTAAAATAAATTTTTATTAATTTGTTTCTTAACTTGACGAATTACATTTGTATTTTTGTGCTTAGCTCTTTTACACTGGTGTTCGTGAATGAAGGAAAAAAAATATTATAACTTGATAATGAATAAAATCATTACATGATGATAACACTGAGAAATATGGTGTGCGATCAAAAGTTTTAAAGTTTTATTTTGTTTAAAAATAAAGAATTTCATGGACTTATCTACAAAACTAAAAGCTTTTTCTTACTGAATAGCCTGTGATTTAACTCAGTAGTTAGTGGAGAAAAAAAAGCAAGTATCTGTTGAACTCATGCCATTGTACTAAGAATTCTGCAATCATTGATTTATTCTGTCACATGACAGAAATCAGTAAAATAAAGCTTTCAGACCTGTGTCAGATGTATACTATTTTGAAAATTTAAAAGTTCATTTATGTCCGTTTTTTTTTCACAATCAGAGCTAAAATTAAGTCACCTTGATGACTGTTGACAATAAACAGGCTAGAAGTTAAAAAATAAGATGGAACTTTTTCAGCATGCTTAAAATGTAGAGACTTGCATGCATATTGAAGAAATAAAAATAAGTCATAGGCAGGCAGTGAATACACATTTAATTATTATCTTATATAACAAAATAAACCTGTAAACATAAATCTCCAGTTTTCTTTATAAAAACTGTATTTTGTGGAAATATATTTTCACTGCATTGTGCTTTATTCAAGTTTTTTTCTTCACGTTGTGCTTTAATTTATAAATTGTATTTCTCTCCACCAGCTCCTAAAACCTGATGTTTTGCGGACTACCTTTATATGTATTCTTTTCCAGATGCAAACTATATTAAAATCACTGAAGGATTTAGGCCTTCAGCACAATGTATCTCTAAATGAATCCGATCCCAGCAAGCCTCTTCCCCCAGCTTCTGTCCAGCGATTCCTCATGGCACGATCCGTTCCAGCTGTAGTCATCACTGACCACAAAAACAGTTTTTCAAACAAGTATGTTTATGTGTCAGAACATACATTAGTCAAAAATGTGTATTTTTATTTGTATGTTTGTATTTCTGTCAAGTACTCGGAACTGCAGATGTTCATGTGTGCTATTATATTTCTGTATTTTACTGTTTATGTATAAAATATGTACATTTATTAGTGGAATTTATTAAGATCAAAAGCAAGGTATCCAAAGTTTCTGCTTTTTTTTTTTGTCTTTCTTGTTTTATTGTATAAAAGAACTTGATGCATGATTACTGTATATAACTTTTTTAACTGCTTCATTTCTTCACCATCTTCAATTTTTTTGCAATCATATTCAAGTGGGTTCTTGCTTTATAATATTCATGGAAAGTTTCACAATTGTTATAATGTATGGTCCAATTAATGATATGCTTGCTGTATCATCAACACTCAGGGGGAAGAAAAATCAAAAACTTTTTTTGCAATGTTTGCATTTTAGCAGACGCATTTAATAAGAGCCAATTTCAAGTATATTTTGTTTAAAAAAACAAAATATTCAGTATTAACTGATGGATTACCATTTACCAGTTAAGAATGGACTCCTCAGGACTTAAGCTAATTCTTGAAAATTCTTTACACATAACAACCTTGTTCTATTCTTTATCCTACTCAAAACCGATGGTAAAGATAAGGGTGGGGAAAGAATTAAATTGAGTAAATATTACACAATTATAAAAAATGTATTGGCATGTCAAATAAAAATAACAGTCATATTTATGCACAGTTCCTCAAACATATAATAAATATATACAACAAATCCACTACTATATCTATGTTTTGAGCCATGAACCCATAATAATAATGGTTATAAATGAGGGTATTTAGTCTATACAATATAAAGCTCTGAGTGATTATCAGTATTAAATAAACACACAGCAATACTTAATCAGGGATGAAAATACTCATGCTTTTGAGCTTTTCCTTTGAAGAAGTCTTTGGCTCTGCTTTTTTTTTTAGCTTAATTTTCTGCTGGAGAAAAGAAAACTGGCAAGTGAGGCTCTTTCAGATTATAGGGCTGTTTATACAGGAGCCACACTTCATTTAAGTCATGCAAATTCAAGTTGAAAACAGTGCAGGCATTCCACCCCTGTTGATTGATTGAGCAGTAAGATAAAAGGCACAAATCTACTTTTGCCTCATTCAGTCTCGATTCCTACATGCTTATCATAATGTCTGCATGCATACTGCCAGTGTGATTGTAGTATTTATACATACATATGTAATTGTCTTACAGTTTGGCCCTAAATGCAGTGCATCTACTTTATCTGATGTTCAGTTGAAGAAACACTGAAGGAAAAAAACTGCTTATGTTGTTCTTATTGAGATGCTGTATCTTATCATTCATCGTATTTTATCAGTCATCATAAAATTTTGACTGTACATGATTTTCACCTTAGTTGCTGATGTCAGAACATAACCCCTATATAAAATGCAAATCCCTCTGTTTTTGTGGCAAACCCCATTAGGTTACATTGGTATGGATAGGTATTCTGATAGGGTAGTCATAGCAGAGCAGAATTGTTATATATGTTTTTGTGGCAAACCCCATTAAGTTAAATTGGCATGGTTAGGTATTCTGATAGGATAGTCATAGCCATAACAATAGCCAGAACAAAAATTGTTATATGTGCAAATGTCCATTCATCTGAATCTGATTCATTTTAAGGTATTTATGTCTGAATAAAGAAGTATGGTGCACATTGCTGCTCAGTAACTTTGACAAACATTACACACTTGTATTGAGAGACTTCCTGCTTAATAACCATGGTAAATTATTGAGAGACTTGCATTCCTGCTCAGTAACTGGTAAATGATAGACGCTTGCATTGAGAGAATTACATTCCTGCTCAGTAACTCTGGTAAATGATACACATATGCTTGCATTGAGCAACTTGCATTGACACACATTTTCTCTCCCAACCCAGAATTTTGGTCAAATCACCTATGTAAATGTACATTTTTGTATACTTCAGTAGAGGAGTGAGAAAGAGCAGAAAGGGTTGAATCGTTACAGGGGAGTGGCTAAGGCACTGCTCTGTTTAGGTTAGGTGGTAAAGAACAACTTCATGTTGCTTTCCTGACTCCATTGATTGAATTCAAACTAGTTGCCTCCCCTATAGGCACTAACAGAACTTTGGCGGTATGTCAGAGGTAGCAAAGACATATACTTCACACCCTTTAATACAATTAAGGCAACTACCCACTGAAATGTTTTTCCATACAGGTGGGTCCCAACAAAAGAATAGCATTGGGAGGTGACTGGTAACACAAGTTGGGAAGTGGAGGGACAGGTAGGCTACTTGCGAGTGGGGTAGGGCCTGGCATTATTCTAAAAGGTTATGACGCTGGGTCTGGTAGGAGGGCACGTATCTTTTGAAGGGGGAAGTTGCTTATCACTTCATGTAAAATATTGGGAAATAATAGCATCAAATGTATGGATTCTTAAGGCTGCTTTCCCCCGCCCCTCAAACAGGGGGAGATTTGGTGTTTGAGAGTTATGAACTGTAGATAATCATAACATTTTCCTTCTGGCTCATTGAATTTATTCTACAATGCTAAAGATAATATATCACTTGGGTACAGTGGCATGAAGGGCAAAATGTAAAAACCTTAGATATTGACAGACATTTGTAAAGTTCATAAAATTTAAAAGTAGATAGTTATTACCATTAACATATATTCTTTTCAGATCTTCTGCTGTGTTAACATTTAATTTTGTACTGACACTGCATTTAACATAAATTTAACAGTTTTGTTGTATGTGTCATTTTGAAATAGTTATTGTCATTCAGCATGTATGCAGCAGTTCAATGTATGTCAGCTTGAAATATGTGTATCCTGTATGGTTTTTGACATTTAATATGCATGTAGCAATTCTGTGTGTATTGGCTTGAAATACTTATCCTATTGGGTCCTGGACAATTAACATTTGAAAGCATAAAGGTCCCCTTCTTAGGATGACTGATCTAATTTGTGTTTAAGTAAATGTATAATAAAATTACTTCAAATTCAGACTAATGTAACAGTATAAATGTGTAGATTTCATTAATAGACTTGGGTTTCTTAATTTGTAGTGTATAAAAACAATTATTTTGACATTACACATGCTTGTTGATATATTTATTTATGTTTATTTACATGCAGGTTTTATAATAGTCGTTTCGATACAGCCAGTAGGATCAAAGCGGATGACTATCCAGATGACATCAACTCTACTGACAAATACAATGCGAGCACAACTCAGTCACGCTATATCCAGGCCCTTGCAACAGCTCTGGCACACTACATTTTTACTGCTGCTTACAATAGGACTCCAACAAGTAGTGAGTCAGAGATGCTAACAGCAGACATCATGGAGGTCAGACCACTATTTATGTATTTGTACTTTGCTGAAGGGTTGTCCTAACAACTTTTTCCCATTCATCTGCATTTTTTTGCTAGTGAATCTCAGCTGTCTGGATTAATCTCTATCTGACTTATAAATTTATAACAAATATAATTGAATGCAGTCTTTGTTCTTTTATATTTTTTATATATTAACGAGACTAATGGCTGTAGTGCAGAATTAATTATAGTGACTTTAGCCTTGTTTTCACAGACAATGATACATATATATATATATATATATATGATTAAAGTTCACATTCATTTCTAATTAATTTATTCATTTTTTTGTGTGTGTAAATTATGTACATACTGCAGTCACAATTTACATGGTCTCATTTGACCTTAAATTCAAATTGTGAAACGGGGATAAACATGATAAAATGATTGGTACTGCTGAGAAGATTTTCACATGGATGGTGCTCACAAACATTTCCCACATAGTTATTACCTGCCAGACATTTTGTTCACTCTTCTATTTTTGGCATCATCTTGCTTTGATTTACATGTAATACTCATATGATTAGCTGTTATTGTTTTGTTAGCAAAGACCACATATTCCTTTTTAATGAATTAGATTCAAACATCATTGTCCACTATTCTTATATTAGTGTATTTGACTTTGGGTTGTGTTTTTTTTTAATGTTATTGATTACTGTTGTCAGTAAATTTGATCTACTGTTTTTGGCTACTATTTTCACATCAGTGCATTGAGGATTTTTGTGCAATGGTTTTCTTGATTTCAGTTGTTTATATATATAATGTGATTTTTGACCAGTGAACATATTTTATTCATAAATTTTCCACTGTTTGGTAATTTGGTTTAAAGCTAATGCCATTATGCATGGCCCATAGAGCAGTTTGTAAAAGAAAATGTTTTACAATAAAATACATTAGACAGTTTCATCTTGTATATATATTCATTGATGGATGCTACATACATCTGGGATAATTTAAGTCTTTTAGGTAGGAGAAACATTTAATCACTGCTTTTTAAATTATTTTTTCTAGAGTATGTTTATGTGGGCTTACAAATTTTCTTTTCATTGTAAATTTTATAATATGTAGAATTTGATACAAGATTTCACTTTTTAATACTATTTGCTCGCAAAGTCAGACATTAATTTCTAGTGAAAATATTCATAATTTTTATGTCACTTTGTATTTTTTCCACTTTGTTTGTATTTGAATGTGAATACAGTGGTAACATCTACTAATGTGACATTGACTTACAGGTAAACCATTTGCTTTACTGCTTCCTGATTAGCCCCCATTGTGAGCTTTTCAACATGACTGTCAATCCTGCAGATGCTGACAAGTTAAGTAAGTTTTTATTTATATTTAGTTAGTGAATTGAACCTTCTGTTAATATTCTGATGACATCAGATGTGTTGAATCGTTGAATACAATTTTCTGATAATCACATATTTAATCGTTGTAAATATGTTTTGATGATCTCACATGTTTAAACAGAGACTACAACTTTTAATGAACTGCTCAATTAATTACTAATACAGCTTTCTAATAATCGCACATTTAATCAATGAATTCATACAATATCACATGTTTAATCAGTGTCACCATCACCTTCCTTTCTCAGGTGAAAGGGAGAGATAATGGCTAATGGCTAACCAACACTCATGTAAGTGGTGTGACGAGAATCCACATGAAGGATGAACCAAGATGTTTATTTGGAATAAAATATTTTATTCTGTGTGCAAGGATTATGAATACATTGGCGTATGTGTGTTTGCACGAGTGTATATGGAATTGTGAAATTAAATGGACAAGGACAACTGAGAAACAACCGTGCTCACTCACTCTCAAAACCCAAAGGCTGAACTTCAGTTTAAAATTCTAACTATGAATTTATTCTAACAATATTGGTCTCTTATGCACAGTGGTTAATCAGTAGCTCAGACCAATCACACACACATGCATGCGAAGGGGAACAAGAGTAATGAATGACGAATAATGAAAAGAAAAAGGGAAACAAATAATAAAATCAACAAATTATCTAGCAGGACGGCAATTCACTGTACAAGAGTATCATAATGTGTTAAATGTTCACTTCAATAAATGATAATGGAAGAAAATGTCAAATTTAAGTGAATGTTTTCAAAGTTTGTTAATATAAAATACTGATGCACCATTAACTAAAATGTTTAAACACTTATAAGTCTGCTTGGTGAGTGAAGAAAAGAATACTCTCCTTTAATGTAACAATCGAAGTGTATTCTTCTTTGATGTAACAATCGAAGTATGCACAGTGTAACAGTATGTAACACAAATATCCCAATGAATGAAACACAAATGTCACTGTTGGAGTAGGGTTTAATGAACAAAACACAAATGAGTTCCACCCTAGCCATAGAGGGGAAGTGAAAGTTGACGATATGAGAAGTACAGCTGTAGATGCTCATACTTGCTGGGTAAATCTGTCACCCGAAGAAAAATGGCAGCTCCATAGTCCGTTCACAGTAGCTTACTCACAGCTACCAAGCAATGCACTGGTGTCACAGGTACCAAGCAATGCAATGGTGTGTCTCGTCAGCCACAATGTCAAACATACTAGTAACATCTGTTGTCTGCTGGTGAAATGAAACCTCGTCCTGCAGAATAGGCCAGGTCAGCCCGTGCTTCAAGCCAAGTGTCAACTGACACTTGCTACACCTCATAAACAGTTCTGAAAATCAGAAACTGGAGTATAAGAGAAGCCTGAAACCCTCAAACTTCACTGGTTTTTGAAAATTGTTGAGCTTTAAAGTGGCACTCAGGAAAAACATGTAGTGAAAGATAGACTCTTTACGCACTACAGACATCGTGGTTCTCTAATTTCTATTTCCTCAGCATCAGCTTATATACTGCCGTTCTTGAATCTTCTACATCAGTCTGGGTCCTACCCACAATGCAGCTAAAAATGTGACACATAATAAATCTTCCTAACACAAGTTTTTGCCTTGGTGCGTCCCTACCTAGTTTTGGTGCATTGCTATTACTATATGCTATGCTACATACACAATTTCAATTCGATAAATTTTACAATCAAACTTTATTGTATTTTATACACACTCACGTACACATATATATCACAATCATGCAAACAGTGTGTGCAGTAAACAACCCTTTCACAACAAGATATAAATAAATACTGCACTCCATGACCAGAAAAGAAATAATTACTAAAAAGATTATATTTTAAAGGAGTTATCTTTCTTTTCCCCATGACAATTTGTGAATACTACTTTACAATCACACATATTTTATCATTGAATACAACTTTATAATCATGCATATTATTTGATGTTTATGATTACATATTTGATCACTAAATACTATTTTACAGTGAGACCTATTTAATCAATAAATACAACTTTACAATCACATATTTAATCAGGGAATGCAACTTTATAATCACACAATGCAACTTCATAATCACACCTATTTAATAAGTAAATACAACTTTACAGTCACACATATTTAATAAGGGAATGCAACTTTATAATCGCACATATTTAATCAGTAAATACAGCTTTAGTCAGATATATTTAATCAGTGAATGTAACTTTATAATCACACATATTTAATCAATGAAAGCAACTTTATAATCGCATGTGTGATTTATCCAGTAAATACAACTTTATAATCACACATATTTAATCAGTGAATGCAACTTTATAATCATATATTTATTAGTAAATGCAACTTTATAATCACATAAAATCAGTGAATACAACTTTACAATCACACATATTTAATCAATGAATGCAATTTTATAATTACACATATTTAATCAGTGAATGCAACTTCATAATCACACATTTAATCAGTAAATAGAGCTTTAAACTGAGTATTTTTAATCAGTGAAATACAACTTTAAAATCATGCATATTTTATCATTAAATGCATTTTTATAATCACACTTTTTTTCTAGTGAATGCACCTTTTTAATCACACATATTTAATCAGTAAATACAACTTTATATTCACAAATATTTAATCAGTGAATGCAACTTTACAATCACACATATTTAATGAATGGATGCAACTTTATAATCACAAATATTTAATCAGTAAATACAGTTTCCAGTTAGACATATTTAATCAATAAATACAACTTTATAGTCAGACATATTTAATCAGTGAATAAAACAGACATATGATCAGTAAATATAACTTCACAATCACATGTATTTAACCAATGAATGCAACTTTACAATCATACATATTTAATCAGTGAATGTAACTTTATAATCATACATATTTAATCAGTGAATACAACTTAACAATCACACATTTAATTAGTGGATACAACTTTACAATCACACATATTTAATCAGTGAATACAATTTTACAATCACATATTTAATCAGTGTATATGCAACTTTATAATCACACATATTAATCAGTAAATATAACTTCATAAATGATCTCTCAAGTTTAATCAGAGAAAACAATTTTCTGATGATCTAACTTGTGTTTCAGGTGAAAATAAAATGCCATATCCATTCTACGTAAGCGTACACAACATCAAGAATCCAGTAACATCCTTAACTCGGGGAATTCTGGCATACTACACAGGAAAGAAGGTGGAAGTGAAGGAAGAAGATTGTGAAGTCAAAGACAATGATTATGTACTGTTTATTTATCTACCTCCCAATTGGTTCCTCTTTTCTTCCTTTATTTCTCTCTCTTATCTTTTCTCCCCTGTTTAATGATGTCAGCACATATTCTTTCTCTGCGTTTGGAAAAATTATACACACCGTATGCAACTCTCTTAATTTATGACTATTTAATATTTTCTTTGAAGTTTTATCTGTGACTTTTCTCAATACCAAAATTTTATTGTTGGGTTTTTAACTTTTCATTTTTTCCCTCTGCAACAGAATTCATTATAACTCCTTATACAAGAATATTGTAGAGAGATGAGGTGATATAACTTAGACATGTAGGGGGGATAGAGGGATGACGGCCTAATTGACATTCAGGTAAAGTATGCATTGCTTACATCATGTTTTAGAGAGACGAAAGTAAACATTACTTGCTGTTTAAAATGGACATAATTCTACTGTACTATTTTTAGAAAATCAATAACAAAAATTATTTGACGTACACTGATTATATTTCATCTTAACTAGTGGCATTTCAATCAGTCTTTTATTATGACAGTGAAATTTTATATATGTGGTAAAGCTGTGTACAACCAGAAAAGTTATCATTTTCTTTATATAAAAAAATGCTTGCAACTAATTCTAAAATTTATTTTAAAATGTAAAATATTTAAAAGTTATTTTTCATGAGAAAAAATATTAAATTTTAAGAACAAGTATTTAAATTATCTCCCTTTGCTTGTTACTGATAATTTACCTGCTGTACCCATTGTATGAAAATTCAGACAATGACAAAATAACACAAATGCTACGAATAGAATATAATTTAACATTGTTAATTATGATGTTACTCAAACCATCTTTTTAAATGATCACTGGTGGCAATTTAATAGGGTCAGTGATTCGCTGCATCAGGTTTAAATTGGTGCATAAATAGTTTCCACTACAATGTCAGAGAATGATTAATTTTTAAATATTTTTCATTTTGAATTATATTTATATTGTTACATTTTGTGCAATGTTTTAGATTTTAACAGAAATGAGGTATTAGTGTGCTCACATGATTAAGGAAAAACTGCTATATCAAAATTAAATTTGTAACTTTTAACAGGTATAAAATGAAGCAAGATAAATATATTCTTTATTAAACATTGTTATTGATTTTTAACAATATATTATTGAAATAAACACTGGTTATTTTGTATGGATCATACCTGCCCACTGCCGTACTGTAGCATTATTCCTAAGATAGTGATTATCAAAATTGGCAGTAGAAAATAAAGAAACTCCTATGAACTTGAAACACGTGTAAGTATTGATTCCTTGCCTTATCATTTAGGCACTATGGAATAGTGTGATTGTCCTGCTACCTACCATGAGACATCACTTCAACACTAGACATAATAATTCCTGTAAACCAGCCTATGGATTAGTGGCCACATGGTCATTTATAGTACAGTCACATTCGTTGTCATTTGGTTCCTAAATATGACTTAGCACAGTCATGTTTAATTCTCAGTATAAAGTGAAATAATTCTTTAATCTTTTATATTTTCAAACAAACGTTGAAATGTTTTATAAATTAATGCAATATTTAACTGTATTGATCAAAACATACTATGCTTCGACATAATGCAGTCCTTGTGGTCCAAAGATTTGACCATGTTGTACATGAGGCTGCGTTATAACAAAGGATCCTTTCTGTCACGTATGAACAACCCATGCTAAAACAATAGTGATTATTATTAAACTTTGTTTTACGAACTAGCAAGTACACGTACAATGTACTGAACACTTACACTGTATAAAGTTTAGGCATGATCGGCAAAACATTTGCAAATTGAGCCAGTTTGTTTCATACAGTGCTGTTAACTCTGTCCATGTAATTTGAAGAGACTAGATGGTTAAAAAAAATGGGGTCCACAGGCTGCCTGCATTGTGTGCAGGTCTGTGATATATCAAGGTGCTATAATTTTGAGGCACCAGTGTAGATAGATTCAACAGTAATTGTTTGGTGATTTTGTCATTTATATTTTCCATAAGAAAAAGGAAATATTATCTTCTTTTTTTCTTTTTCTTGAATTGATTTTATACCAGTTTCTTAAATTAAAACACAAAACTAATGTGTTGATTTTTAATGTAATAAGCATGGAAATTTTATGCAGATGTCATACTTACACTAAAATGCAAATTATGTGCAAAACATTTGCCTGAAATGCATCTTCACATCTGATGTGCATGTGTCAAATGCACTTTTCTTGAGGTGGTGGTTTATTCAGTATGCATGCTTTTGTAGTTCAATAGTGCAGAACAATTAATGTAACAAGTAGACTACTACAGATAATGGTGGAGCCTGAGAGAAGAGACATAATATAGTTCAGTAGTGCAGAACAATTAGTGTAACAATTAGACTACTACAGATAATGGTGGAGCCTGAGAGAAGAGACATAATATAGTTCAGTAGTACAGAACAATTAGTGTAAGAAGTAGACTACTACAGATAATGGTGGAGCCTGAGAGATGAGATATAATCACTATATTTGATGATTGCAAAGTGTTACAATGATTTTGTAATTAAAATATGCATGTCATTGATAAAATAATGTAAGAAAGAAATGACATCCTTGTCATTTACTGAACATTTTTCTTTCTTGTTTAAATTCCTGTCTATTGTCACCTCTTGCTTTTGGGTGGGGTTTCTGCATTTATCTCATTGTGATTGATTTTATGGATGGATGGAGTGTAGGGGGCGCTTCCGGCTTCCGCCGCTTTCGCGTATTGATTTTATTTGTCAACTATTTATTTTATAGGTGAGCAAAAATCAAGAAATAAATTTTCCTTTTGTGACATCTGGGATCAGTCTTGTTCACATGGACATTATTGTCCATCCAATTTTCTTCAGCAATGTTTTGATACAGATTTGTAAAATAAAAAATAAGGCAGTGCACACAAACAAAATTCATAAGTAAACATAAAATAAATGGGCAGATGATGACATTTCATTGACCATTCTTCCATTTATTGTTTCAATCTGGCCTCTTGCACACTAGTAGGTGGAATTAAATATCAGTTATAATGCTACTGGCTTATGTGTTTCATTTTGTGTGTTGTCTGGATTGTATCTAGTAGATGAACATTTATGTTGCAGCGTTTTGATTACCTATGGATGCAAGGCCCTCCCAAAGAGCCTGATGGAGTAAGGGAAGGAGTGTGCTACAAAAGCTCTGTTTTTTATTCAGTTGCAAAATCTCCAGCATTTGACATCAGCGGTATGTATGTAAACTGTCAGACTCTACTTAGAATCTCTTAGAAACTTGCTAATGAATTTAAACATATTTCAGTGATTTGTTTCTTAATAAAAGACTTTTCATCAGATTATTATTATTTATATTGCAATGGTAGTTTCTCTTTTATTTCATTTATGTAAATTTATATAATTTGGTTTAATTGATTAATATGATTTATTATGAGCACTTTTATGAATTACATTTTTTTAAAAATTATTATTTATTAGACTACAACTGGCAGTCTGGGATTTATTCAACTTGGACCGAGTCTGTATGGGAAAATTTCCAAGTGCGCATGTTTCTGGTGTCCAGCCAGCAATTCCAGGTCAGTATAACTTCAATTTTTTAAATATTTTGAAAATAGTAATAAATAAATAAACTGAATCAGTGTCCGTTCTATTTGTTGTTCAGTCTTTCTCACTCTATTTTTGTCGCTGTAAGGGCAGGGTTCTGCTAGTGAGATTTGGCCTTCACATTTTATTAGTTAAACCTTGAACTGCTATTCACTGTTTTCTTTTGTTGGAGCAGAGAAGTCCTTATGTACCACTACAGTCATTAACTCCATACAAGTCTGTGTTTGCTGCAGTATTGTAAAATAATTTCCTGTTTACTTTGACCGGCAAAAATTCTTTGTAATTTCATAATTAAAATAGTGTCCTCTTCTTCTCAAAATTACTATTGGTGTTGTCATACTGATTATCATAAGTCATCCTCAGGGTTATTGGCATATGTTGTAAGACTATGAACTTCCATTGTCTTCACTAATACAGGCAGGATATTGTTTGCACAGAACAAACTCATGGACCCTTGCTTGACACTTGGAACTGGCAATGTGTTCATTAATACATATGGGATATTTGTATTGTATTGAATTTGAAGAACAAACTGGTACTCATGCCATGTAGCATAGAAAATAATTACTTTGAATATATGCTTTGTTTGTTTTTCTTTTCTTTTCTTTTTTTTTTTGGGTGGGTGGGTGGGTGTATGTGTTGTGTGCCTGCATGCATGAATGCATAAATTTCAGTTATGTGCAGGATATTTTATCTCCTAAGCAGATGTCCAAAAATAGATTCTTGCCTTTTACAAGCTTTCTGCTTAATTAAATTGTTATCCTACCAACAAAAAAAACAAATAGCAAATTATAATAATTAAATCTGTAAGCAATTTTCAGTAATTGTTTCAACAAACATAAGTACCAGTAGCACGTGAAATTTGAGAAATAATACTAACCAAATACTTTTCTTTAACTTATTAAAATAATGAACTTTATATTGTTTTTGATCAAACTTCAGATCATTTTTACCTTTGCCTAAAATAATATAGATTAATATTAGCAGAAGTAATTTTAATATCATTGATTCAGTCTACCAAACCATCATCTGTCACTAAATGGTCACATGTGCAAATAATAGTAGTGATCAGATCAGAAATCTTTCTCTTATTTTCAGATGAAATAAATTCTCACTCTCAGTGGCAGACACTATAGTAGAATAGTCATATCAGAGATGTATTAAAATAACAGCAAGCACTATAAATTTTATGAGCTTAATTGCAGTTAATGAAGTAATAATACTGTGGTGATTATTGACATCTCTGGGGACTAGTGACAGATGCTAGTTAAAATTGCACAGAATATTTATTACATCTACCATGAACCATCAGCATGGAACTATAGCCATCCTTCCAGTAGTGTATGTATGAAAAAAATCTTCCATTTTCACTCATTTTTATGAAATGTTCTCACAGAGAAGGCAC
Source organism: Sinotaia quadrata (assembly GCA_028829895.1). Lineage (NCBI taxonomy): Eukaryota > Metazoa > Mollusca > Gastropoda > Architaenioglossa > Viviparidae > Sinotaia > Sinotaia quadrata. The sequence goes on from CM054179.1 coordinate 123,417,612, forward strand.
AGAGAACTTCATCTGCAGAGAATAGCATCCTATCTGTACCACAACTAAATAATCAGTGCTATATGAGAGAAAACCCATGAAACCCATGAATAATATGGTGACATTTAAGTTTAGCACAAGATTGCATAGTTAATTTTCCTGGCCATCATTTTCTTCCATTCTAAAACTGTTGTAGACTAAACTTTGTAAACTGCACACACAAAAGCCTGTGAACTAGTGGCATTATGGCCAGGAAAAAAAACTTAGTGTCATAAACAATGATGCATAGCTCTTCACAGAGCAACGCAACATAAATCTATTAAATTTTTTAAACCAAAGAATAATATTTTAGTCAGTAAATTTTAAATCACCTGGTGTAATCTGTAATTTTAATTCTTCAATAGTGTGCATAGAGGAGAACCACAGTCATCACTGATCTATCACTAAGCAATACAAGTGGAAAGAAACATTAAACTTGCAAGTAAAATTAAGTGTTAGTTGAATAATAAATATATTCAAGTGTGATTGTGACTGAAGGACAAGCCACTTCTGTTGTTGTCTGTCCAGTATTTTTCGAATTGGGTGGTCTTTACACTGTGTGTTGTGAGAGGAGCTGCTTGTGGCACATGGAGCCACACCATCACCCCACAAATATGTTGTGTGCCTGTTGTGTTAAATATTATAAACTGTTGGCTACTTGTTATTAGAGGGTCACAAGACATATGATAAACATGCTTTTAGTATCATGTTTGTATGGAGCTCAGAGAAGAAGTTTTGTCAGTATTTTTAGTTTCAGCATATAAAAGTTTGCAGAATCTTGTTATGAAAGTTTGTTAATGGCTTTTGAATTTGGGGGGAGAGTTTTAGTTCATTGTATTATTTTTGTCATTTTAAAAAAACAATTTCATTGTTAATTTTTAGAATGGTACTTTAAAATTATTTGAAACGATTATTGAAAGAGTTTTTAAAAATGTGAAATGATTATTGAAAAAAGTCATCTACAAGGTTATATTTGTAAGTGATTTTGTGTTAATTAGTTTTTGCTTTTAATATTGATACAGTTAGTTTGTATTTAGATTTAATTATCTATCTTATAAATTGAAAGTTTAAATGTTAAATGGATTGTTGGGTTGAAGTAAAATGTGTGTGTGTGTGTGTGCGCGCGCGCGCGCAAATGTTCATACCTTTATTAGATTGTCAGGTGCTAACAGCAAAATTATAAAATGACCTACTTCGTCCAAAATGGCAAGTCACTTATCATGAAATGTCTGTCAGATCAGTATTCATAAAAGCAGATAATCACTTTTTAACACCAGCTATCTTAAGTTAATAAAATTAATTATTAAGCAAAATATGCATTTAAGTGAAACAAAATTTTCTTCTTTGTTTGTTATGTATATATATGAAAATTCTGATAGAAGGGAAATATATGAATTGACTTTTACAAGAATTATCATATAAACTAACATTACTAACATTGTGTCAAAAGAAAGTAGGACATTTTAAAATAAATTATTCAAATTGTTACACTGACTGGAGAAAACATGCCTGGTTCTCATTTTAAGTGAAGATTGTATTCTTGAAAATGCTTACTCATCTATTTCAGCACATAGTTTCACAATGGAAATTATGACCTTTGTCTTTTTCTTTGGATAGGTGACACCTTTTGGGTATTGTCATAACAATTCTGTCATAACAAATGTAAAAAAAAGAATTTCAGGCAAATTGGAACAAGAAACTGAACACACAAGGAAAAGACCTCATTTCAAACAAGGCTGCATTTAAATCATTGCTGTTTGATGTGGCACCATTGTGGTAACTGACTGACTGATAAAAGTACATGCCATATTATTTTCCCCAATTGTTCATGTACATTTTTTAAAGCGTAGAATTGCCTATAGGACAATATATGTCTAAAACCACATGAATTAAATCCACATAAATTGAGAACTGGGAATATAAAGTTTAGGTTTAATTTAGTCAAATCTTATTTTTCTCTATAAAATATATTGGGAAGTAAAGTCAGAAATGATTAGGAGAATCCTTAGAAATTATGAATACAACCTTTCTCTTACTATGAATTACTGCAAACATTACTGCAAAAATATATAAAGCAGAAATTATTCTCTCTATACAGGTAAAAGTATAAGTGAAGATTTCTTTAGAATTATTATTAGAATTATTATATTTTTTATTGTATGTTTGTTTTTTCTTTTTTTTAATGAAAAATTCCATTATGCTATTCATATACTATATAGAAACTACTTAGAACTGAAATATTTTTCATTATTTATATAATATAGTTGATAGTACAAAGTTGTTTATTACAGCAAAAACTGTGAAATTTGATCAGGAAGTAGCATTTACCTGTTAATACTGTATATCTGATGATGACAAAGTTATTAGGCACCATTTCATATAAATAATGATAAAGAATTTTCATTTTGTTACTACACACAAATTACATACCATTGAATTATTTCAACTGTGTGATGTTGTCTTAAACATAAATGATTTTTGTACTTTGTGCATTTTCTTTCAAAGTACAGTAAAATATCAGGCAACATGGTTTAGTTGGTTTTTTGCTCATTTAAAAAAAAATATATATATATATATGGCACTGGTACTACTGTCTACTTACAGCTTCGTTGATTCTCCTTCTGCAGCTGCATAGTTTTTGCAGTGACAGACTGGTTTGCATTTTTTCAGGTGCTCACCTTGTCTGTGGGCTTAACACTGCTCATCGTCTCCCTGATTCTAGTGTATCTCATCAGTTCCAGTGCAGATGTCATTTTTCAGATATCATCTTGAACAGTACAGTTGAGGTGTGTAGTAGTTCTAATTGGGAGGGAGGGGGAAAGGTACCAACAGTCTTTGCGCAATCAGTGCCTGCTTTTGCTTGAGGCAAGCTTGGCAAAGCTCACCCCAAGATTTTGACTTCTTTTATTGTTGTTTATTTGATGTTAATTTAGCTCGTTGCTTTTTCATTTTTTATGGATGGTGTTTTGTGTTTAATCATGTTGTTAGTGCTTTTAGCTGTTCTGATGGTGCAAGTAAATTCTGATTGTCTTTAAAAGCATGAACAGTATTTATAGATAGAAAATAAAATAGTTAAATTGTTTGTAGATTAACAGCATCCATTAGTTTTAGAAATGGAAATTATATTGTTATTAATGGAATTGTCAAACAATTAAATCTGATATGTTTATGTAGTATGTGCTCATTTTTTTTTTAAGGACAGGTAGCAAATTCAAGGAATGGTTTTGACTTGAGTATAATCAGTTTGAAGATATTATTTGGAATATAACAATGGCACTTTATAGTTCAAACATTGTTTATTTGTATAATTATTTTATTTTAAAACCAGACCCAGTTTAGCTATATAATTTTTGTAGCATATGGTTTTTGCTTTATCAATAATGAAAATATTCAGAGATATACAAGACATGCCTTCTTTAGACCAATACAATTATTAAACTTTATTTATCTAAACCTATTTGGCAGCTATCAACTGAAGAACACACTGAACTCTGTTTCCACACTTTTAAAACTTATTAAACAGAATAACTTTTGTGCTTCAAAAATGTTTACAGGAAATATGAAGTTTGCTTCTTTTTCAAGATTTGCAACACTTTTTTCCAGATTTGTTTTCTTTTTAGTCTGTGGATTGGATTTTGCTGTTTATAATTTATCACAGGGTAACTAAACTTGTACAGTTCTTTTCTTAGAGACCATATTCCTTTCTTCAAGTTTAGTTGCTGTGGTTGTGACTGTAACAATTAGACAAATGATATGAAATATAGTTTATAATTTATCACTGGGTAACTAACCTTGTACAGTTCTTTTCTTGGAAACTGCATACATTTTCCCAAATTTTGTGAGGGTTATTCTTATTGTGATTTTGAGAATTAGGCAAACTGGCTTGTAATATCATAGTTTATAATTTATTAACTTACCTTATACAGTTTGTTTCTTACAATCTTAGGGAGCACATACATTTTTCTAAGTTTTATGGGGTGGTTGTGACTTTGGGAATTAGACAGACTGGTTTGTAATATCTTTGATTTTCCTTCAGCATCATAATCTGTAGAAAGTTATATCTTAAAATATACATTTTATGTATATGCATTATTACAAAAGTATGTTTATTTTTATTAAACTTGCTTTATGTTTAGTCCAATTCATATGAATATTTTTAATGACTTGTTACCTTCCCTTTAAAATAACAGCTTTTTGTGTGTGTGTGTCATCTTTTAATTAACAATGCATTAAATAAGGGATTATATTCCCCAGAATAACATTAATGTATACAAAAATAAATGTCACTAAATACACATAGTTGTCTTTATTTCATATTTCAAAAGTTCTGTATCTTAAAAGAATGATAAATGTATTTACTGGTATAAAATTGTGTTAAATGTAATTCCATTCTTTGTGTTTTACATGGGCTTTTGCTGGTCTGTCTTAATGTATATGTATACATTTTTCCTCTTTTGCATGCAGTTGATCAGTCCACTTTATTTATTATTCTTAATTTATATTCTTGCTTTTAATTTCTCTGATGTTATAATTAGGCTATTGTTTTGGTTTTAAAGACTTATAGTCCAGCAGGTGAAAGTCATCATTCCATCTTGTTGTTTTTTTTAAAACTGACCTTAACTGTTGTGACTTTAATTGCCTTTCATTCTTTACATGCTGGTGTTCTTTCTTTGATGACATGAAATTTACTGGATTACATTTAGATCTGAGTGATCAGAAAATGGGTTTAAATGCATTGTATTTCTGTTAGCATTCTAGTAAGTATTAGCTATACAAAACATTAAGTTTTTATTAGCATTCTACCAAATGTCCATACAACACATTGTATTTGTATTAGCATTTTAGTCAATGACAACTTTACAATGCATTCTATTTGTTCTAGCAAGTGACAGCTGTACAATATATTGTTTGTATTAGCATTCTAGGAATTAGCAAATACAATTAATGTTGTATTTGTACTAACATTCTAGTAAGTGGCACTTGTGTGACTGAAGAGTTTCAGAGTTCAGTAGTAGCTGTAAACTGTGATAAGTTATACTCTTTATTACATTTGGTGCATATCAGTGATTTATATATTGCTGTCTTTGAAAAATATATAAATTAAGTTTCTTCAAATTTCTGTTATTTTACTGTGTATATGCAGTCATAGTATTAATATAGTTCTTAGTTTCCAGCACTGTTCTAACAATTGGGGCACAAAACTTGCTGTTACTGCTTTAGATAATGTGGGTTTATGCAAGCAGTTTGCTTAACTTATAATGAATTTTATTTCTGGTACTAATCTGTCTCTCATTATTTTTCTAGATGTTATAATTTATATTTATTTTACTCGTTTTATATTTCACTCTTTTCTTTCCATAATACCTGCAACAAAAGAAGATTAAAACTGAAAAGACTGCATGTATTGTTTGAAATGCAACCCAACCCTGTCAGCCGTTCAAAAGAAACTGAATATTTCCAATTAGTAGTTTATATTGTGTTCCTGTTTTCCATTTTGGGGGGTTTGATTTTCCTATTGCATGCAACTTAAAGCACTTTGCTACCTGTGTTCTTGCAAATGTAGTATCTTGTATATGTTTCATGCTTGAATTTATTTGTATTAATCAGTGTGTGTTTGGTTCTCACCAGTTGTTTCTCATAATTATTTTAGTCTGTTTAAAAAAAATTGAACAGGTCTTATGGTCTGAATTGTGACAGTGTAAACATTTGATTGCATTAAAATTGCTGGGTGTTTTAGTGAGCAGTGTAAAATATGAAAATTTTCATTTATTTGGTCTTTCAGTTGTTAATTTAAAATTAATAGGTTTGCATTTTAAATGCAATCATTAAGTATGATTAACAGTGAAATAGTTGTTATTTTATTTGTATTGGCACATTTAGTTTTTCATTTTATGTAGAATTAATTATGTCCATACATGTACAACTAATGGCCAAACCAATTTGACACCATGTACTAATCTAGTGGAAAAGGTTTAGCTTAGGATTAACAATATGAAAACACACACACATACAAACACACAAACGAAAATATTTTCATACTGCTGAAGAGTGGCTAATTATATCCTTGTGAATCTGTGCCCTTGCACAAGCACTGTGTCATCCACTGCAGAAGAGGAGGTGGTATTGGTAAAGTGGTAAGCAAATGAAATCTCAGGAACTGAATCAGCTGTTTTTAAAAAAATATATTTTCTGTCATTGACTTAAGTAAGCCTCAAGATGCTAGGGACACCCATGCACAAGAATAAGGAAGTAATTTAAAATCATTTAGCTGATGACTGGTTGTGTGTAATTAGGTCAGTACGTTTAATTGCAATGCATGAATGGAAAATAGCACAAGTTATTCTTGTTAAAGTTATTATGTTATGAATGATTGCTTCCACATAATCAAGAACATATAATTCAAGTACATTTGTTAGTGTTGTGTTAGTTTCCATTAGCAGCAGCAGGATTGTTTCTGATGCATGTATAGAAACATTGCAAGAACTTTTGCTGTCAGTTATGTGTTTAAATTCATTATTCATTTTTGAAAAATATTTTCATTATTGATGAGAGGAAATAAATTAGTGCATGTACATAGTGAATTATACTTCCCATATGCTTCTGTATTGTTTACCCAGTGATATTGTGAACCCAGAATGCCTTAGATGGTAGTCATTGGTTCCTTATTGAACTCACTGCATTTAAAGGATTTTTTTAAAATGTAATGTTAATAAATAATATTATTCTCTGTAAGGTTAAAATAATACTTTACATACTATATCTTTTAAATTAATCTGAACATTTTGTTTGTATACTGTTAATGAAATTACCTTGGGAAATGTGTTGCCTAGCTGTTTGGGATGTAAACTTTAATTAATGGCCATATAGGTTTCTGTACTGTTAGAGAAATGGATGTTCAAAATTCTCATAAATTTACACCAACATTAGAGTTGACCAACTGTTTTAATCTAAAATTTCACATTGCTTACTGAAGATATTTTAATATAAATGTTAGAACTAAAGAATAGGATTTTACTTTTTAGTAACTCTAGTAGTTTATGCTGAGTAAGTAGAAAGATAACCTTTTATGTTTTCTTTTTTCCCCAGACAATGATCTTGTCCGTTGGAGTTGTTCTGACTCTGATTTCACTGGTTCTTGTCTACTTCATCAGTGCACAGTCAGATATTCTTTTTGCACAGAGAGGAATATCAAGAGAATATCTTTTTGAAAGTGAAAACTGATCTCCACAGGTGTTGTAGGAAAAAATGTAAATTCTTATACTCTTGTGACTGTGAAGTTATAATATTACATTCCTTGTTTACCCTCTGGAAAAGAATGGTCTTTCAGGCTGGTTAAACTCAGAATCTGCTACTGTTTAAGCAGTTTCTTGCACGAAAGAGTGCTGAAAGTATTTTGATGATTCCTTCAGACAATCTAAGTCATTATGAATGTCTTTGACATAAAAATAGAGATTTTCTTTCTTTCTTTTTTTCATTTCAGCGACATATTTGTCTATTTATTATTTTTTTTTTTATCATTTCTAATATAGTAATTTGCAATCTGTGATTAGAATTGTTTGTTTTTTTCTCAAACTTGATTTTTTTTTAATATGCATTTTTCTAGACTTAAGTAAATCACTGTTCAACCTATGTTAATTCTTTTTATTTATTTATTCTAAATTTCTCTATGTGTACAGTACATTAATGATGTTTGCATTATACTTTATAATAAATGTACATTTTTTGTTTATATTTAATCCCTTCACTGCTTGACACTTATATTATTTCAATTCTGCTATAGAGTTATTTATGTTTTAGTTTGTTTGTGATCCAAACTTGATACCTCAGAAACTTATAAAGATTTAACTTTATATCAATAATATTTGTTTTTCCATGCATTTCCATGTTATTAAACATGAGTAAGAAAGTTAGGTTTTAGTTTTGTGATCTGTATACACTATCTTGAGAGCAATGAAGGGATTTAAGTTGATCATTATATCTCATTATCTGTTTTATTTATTATTTCACCCTTGATCATTTTTGGTAATGCTGATAATTCCTTAAGTATGTTGTACCTTACATATATAAAAGAATTGTTTAAGTTGTTTTAACTTAGAAAAATTAATATTTGTGCAAGTCTTGCTGCATTAGTCAATGTACTGCAGTACTTTTCATAGAAATATTTAAAATGCCTCCAAATTGCAAACTCTATCCATGCACATATTTTTACATGCTGGTTCAATCAGATAAATTAATAAAATATTTTCTTTTTAAAGAATGTCACCAATTTGCACGATAAATGGCATTTAGGTAGTATGGGCACCCTATTAGGTTTGAGAGTATCTTTTGTTTCCATCACTATTTTCAGAATCCTCTTTCCAAATCCCGTTGACTAACTCTCACTACTTCCAGTCTGACTAGAGTGTCACTAGAAAGTTGTGAGAGTGTTTGCCAAAGATAAATGACGTAATTTAAACAATTTAACAATTATCATTGAAATATATATTGTGATTCAATTCAGCAATTACAATTGCTGTTGTAATAATAATCTCGATATCTTTGTAGTTAATAGTTACTTTAACTTAACAGGGCAATTCATCTTTTCCTTTTACATTTTACCATCTGGAAAAGGGTGTGCCACATGCCATAAGAATATAATTTTATAGCTTTATACACAGTTTACATTTATAAAAATAATAGGTGTATAAAGATTCATGTAGGTTTTGATAAACTGGTTTTATGTTAAAGTGAAAATAGTGTAATAAATAATAGTGTAAAAGGGCAACAAACTAATTAAAATTTTAAAATGTACACATTATTTTCTTTTAAGGTAGTTTGCTTAATGATAATAAAATGCTTTTATAGGGAACATGTTATTGCATTAAATGGTGCTTGTATTCTCCTGAACAGTGTCAAATGATTGAATGTCATATTGTTGTGTTGTATCTTCTGATTATACTTTGCATACTCTATATTTAGATATCATTGTACTGCTTATGTATACACTTTCTGTGATTATGTATTTTGTGCTGATATGAAATACAGTACATATCTTTTCTCACTGCTAAATCATGACTGTTAAAACTAAAGAAATAATGTTTTATTATGACTTAGGTTGATGCTTATATTATGGCAACTTCTCTTTGTTGTACGAGCTGAATGAAGCATTACAGTAATCAAGTAAAAATCTAAGAATTATTTTTAAATATCATGAGCAGCAACAACAATAATAAATCTTTAGCACATGCTACTGGCAATATTAGCTCAGGCTGAATTATACTCACATTTGTCCTTTTTCAAAAAGAAAAACAATAAAACTGAAACAAAATGAGTTTCTTCATAGTTGTGGTGACTTACTGAAGACTATACAAAATCTTTGGTTTAAACACATTAAACCAAAGATTTTGTATAGTCTTCAGTAAGTCACCACAACTATGAAGAAACTCATTTTGTATAATTGAAATAACTATATTCTTTAAAATAACCTTTCTCCAAAGTAAAATGGACAGAATTTGTCAAAACAAGGTGAACTTGTGATAGACATTGCTCATACTTTTACATTTAATTTTGTGTGTTTTATCCATATGCTAATAAATATTTTCTTGTTTTTAAAAAAATAATAAATTAGGCTGCACTTATAAAGTTTATTAAAATATTAACTTATGCAAGTAACTTTTTTCAAGTGTCTGATTACAGCTTCTGAAGTAATAAACAGTTAACATTTAATACAATTGATTTTTAGTGTTGGTATTCTAATCTTACCCCTCTTGGGGTTATTTTAACCATCCAATGGCCGATTTAATCCAACTGCTACTCGACCATCTGTACTGGCCGCCAGCGCCCACCTTCAGTCATCCCAACGGACACCAGGGACAGCCACGACAACAACAACGACGACGACGCCACCAGTGAGGAGGTCGGGAAGTCAAACAACCCGGGCACATGTACACACTGGGTATAGATCTGGTGTGTTACTAGCCTGGGCTTTGTAAGACATCCCCCCCCTCACCATAACATGAAAAACGGCAACAACATCAACGCCATGAACAACATCGACTTCAACCCACGGATCACCGGGTTTGGAGTCCGCCTTTGCCGGCCAGACATGTTTTCTCAACGGGCACACGCAGCAGCAGAAAGGCACCCCCTCCCTCTCCCCCAAACACGAAAGGGCGGAAGCCGGAAGCGTTCCCCACACTCACCACCACTATTCTAATCTTGGGAACATTATTCCTTCTTAAACAATGTTGGACATTCCTATTTTTTCATAATTTCTAACAAGAAATTACTATTTTAAGAGGTTTCACAATTTTTTCTGGTCCTCATTAGCCTTCCATAATAAGTTGTATATTCATATATATATATATATAAATGCATGCACACGAACTCTAACACACACCTATCTGTGAAGGGAGAAATGTTGGAAGCAGGTAAATTTTTAAAAATTATTTTAAGAATGAACAGTTTAACAAATATGCATTGAACAGTTATTCACTCAAGATAATTTCAATCTCATTTAAAATAAATTTCAGTAAGAATGTTATAAATAGTCATTTTATTTAGATTTTTTTTTTTATTACTATAGTGGTGGTTCGGGGTGGGGGAATATTAACATATCTTTATTAGGTTTCAAAGCCTACAGCTTCAAAACCATATGAATTATGTTGGGCAGTAACACCATCTATAAATATGACACCTTGCCACACATTAATTTAAAATAATATGAACATAATTTTTTTTAAATCAATTCCGATAGACAAATTTAAATTGAATATTGCATAGTGTCTATTTTTAACATGGAAATGGATGGATGGACATGGAACTTTTAAAAAATTTGAAATGTGATCTACATAATGCTCTTTTATTGCAGTTATTTCTGCTGCTACACAAGTACTTTTATATCCCACCCCGCCCAAAACAAAAAAATACATTAGCAATGTCTTCAAAAACATAAAATCAGCATATGGTTGTAAATATACAAATTTTTATCCTGACCATCTCAAAATAAATAAAGGAAAGAAACTTGATAAACATACTCACTAGTATTATTATTAAGTGTATTTAACTTTTTTATAGTAGCGCAAATTAATACAATCATGCATTAATAGAACACTTTGATAGAAAAAGCTGGCAAGCTATGTAAAAATATGTAGTAAATGTATATGTTGAGGACATTAATCCTACCCAGTGTTAATGTTAATTTATAAAAATTGAAATCACTTCTGGTAATCTTTATCTGTAATGCATATGCTATAGGATTATTTTGATTTTCTTGTTGATGTTACATTTTTAAAAATACTGCAGATTTTGTATTATATCAATAAAAGGATAGACCGTAAATAAATTTCAGACTGTGTAAATTTTACAAATTATATATTCTGGGCTGAGCAGATAACAATGGTTTACCCTCTGAAAATTTTAGTTTGAAAAGACATTTCTGACAAGTAGTGAACAAGATATTGATGACTTTATGTTCTTTTACTAATGGATTTTTTTAAATTGTGAACATTTTGTACTTTTAAAAAAATGCTTATTGTATTTAGAAATATGTTACACATTTGTAACAATGTGATGTATACAGTTATTAATTGTCATTATTGCTATGTTCAACCCATTTTTCTTTTCCTAAGGAAAAGATTTTTAAGCTGACATGATTCTTTGGATCAAATTTTAATCACAACAGTAAATTCATGTGAATGTGTGTAAGCTGATATATATGTTTGTATGCATAAGTATAATCTATTAAAAATTAATTATTAGCTTGATTATTGAATGTCACAAAAATGCTTCTCTATTTTTCTACTAATTAGTATAAAGATATCTTTACCATTATTACTTCACCAGGTTTTTCTTTTAGTACCTCTAAGTTATCTTTTGGTACTGCCTATTTATTTCCACATTGCTTATGAGTATTTAGATTATTGTTAAACTGATGGGTATCTCTAGAACCCAGCTCATTTTCAAATCATACATCATCAAATTTTGATTTTGTTTTAGTGCTTTTGGTGTAAATTAGAAGTCGTAATTTGTTCATGTTACATTCCACGCAATGCATTTGACTGCTGGTATGACAATGAAAATAAATATTTTAAAAACATTCCACTGCATTTTTGGGACTGTTACATATTCAGACTGCTGTGGTGTACAGTACAGTATATATATAGTTATGAAATGAGCAAGTACATTAGCTAGTTATATATTTGAAACGAGAATACCATGCACACATACTTATTAAATGGGCACCCTTATCCTGAATATGCACCCAAACCATACATAGCCCACAATTTCATAATTAACATTAGTAGATTGAGTCAATGGGAGATAACTCTGCAATTTAGTTTTTCTATTCTGCTTTTGAGAAGTTTAGTGTAATGTGAAAATAGTTTCAATTTCTTTTAAAATGGTGCTGTAAACAGTTAAAAATACATAAAGCCAAGGGTAATAAATAATACATGGGACAATAACACACATGAAATAAAAATATACATAGAGTATTAAAATGTACAGTACACATAAAATGGACAGTGTGAAGTGCACAGGAAATAAGGACAAAATATTTTATTATATTATATTTTAAATGTATGAAATGCACATATATAGTACAATTTATGAATTGGGCACATGATGTATATACTTGTGAAATTGCACTTTATACATATTAAGCAATGTAGATATGGAACACTGAGAGTATCATTTTCTTGAATCTAACCTGGTGGGTTTTTTTACAACTCTACTTTTTGCCAGCAAAACAGCATTTAAACATTTTGCAGCACCTGCAAATTGTCTAATTACAGACTCCAATCTTTTCAAGCCCAAAAGCACATTTGAAATGTCTTGAAAACTGTTTGTACAAGCTACACTTCTTTCTCATCACCAAAATGAAGCTTTGATAGGTATATATTTAATCAAGTTTCCTGTCACGTCACAGATTATAAGCTCCTTGGACAACATACAACTTAGAAATGGTTATGGCACCCAGTCCTTGTTAGGGACCATTGATCCAACACATCAATATACTTGTGTTATCCAAGTTTTATTTACAAATAAACAAATAAATATATACAAATAAACTGGTGTTTTCATTTTATTGACCTTTTATCATATGTTCTTACATAATAAATGGGCAGAAATTACATGGTTTGAGGGCATAATTATTAAAGACTGAAAAAAATAATGTCTCCTCTTTACATGATTTTATATGACCAAAATATTATCACAAAATTTAAATTTGCTGTGCCATTTAATGGTAAATTTAAAAACAAAAGATACTTTTGTATTCAGTACATGATGCAAATGCACTAGACTCTAGCACAACCATGAACCATCCATAATAACAGTATTTGATAAGCCTTCAACCACTCCAAGTATGGAACCTTTAAACCCCTACAAATATACAAAATTTTAACAACAGACTGCAAAACAATGAAAACAAACTTGTAAGACTCATAAAAGGGGGTTGCTGCTTGGATGAGGTAAGATCAGTGCTTTGATTGACTTAAATTACTTTTTCTTTAATATGATTAAAATCTAGTAACTAAATTAAAAACTTGAGAATTCCAGACTGATTGTTAAAAGTTTTTTCAATTATTACTAAACAATTCATGTGCCACCTGTATTTTTGTTGTTGTTTGCTTGTTTATATGCATGGGATATAAAGCTTAAGCATAAATGCAAAGTTCAGCTCAAGTAAAAGGTTTCAATATTTGAAATTATTAAACACAAAGACAATATTATAATTTAGTTATTGATCTTTATTAAAAGCTACAACTGTACTAAGCTCTGAAGCAAATAACAAGTATCAACTACAAAAGTACAAGTTATAGTTTCATGATAAAGGAGAAGTTGTGTAAAAAGATAGTTGCTATAAACACTGCTAAATTGTAATTTTTAAATATGCAATACTAAATTAAATAATAAACATATAGTATTAATGCTGAAAAATACTAATCTTTAGTAATCAAAATTATTTTAAGTGATATTTCATTCTTTTATTATATTTTGTTTAGTATGCATCCAGAACATTTAAGAAATGTAGTTACAAGTTTCAATGTTGAAACAAAAAGGAAAAACAACCAACCAACAATAATTTTATTAACATAAATTATTTTTAAGTAGAAATTTGTAAAATGTTTATTTAAAATAAAAATTCAAAAATCCCCCCCTCCAAAAAAATAAATTAAAAAAAATTTAAAAAAAAAAAAATCATAGAACTGGTTTTAAGTTATCAGTTTAAATATAAAAAATAATGGCACTGAGGTGCAAGTGGCCATTGCAAAAACTGGACATACACTGATTGATTAAATTAAAAAATCCTTTGTTTAAAAAGTGCTGATTTGTGGAATATTTAACTTTACTGAAATATGTCGCTGAGGCAGATATATTAAAAGATCGATTTTCTTCTCAATCCTTCTTTCTCAATGACATCTCTAAAATCAACTGCACATTTGAAAATTAACAATGTAAATGAGATGAAAGGGTTATTCAGTATATTTCCATTGTATCTGTCACATAATAAATGTTGAGCACTTCATGTAATATAATTGTCTGTTTCTGTGCAAGCTAAGGAAGGAAATACACTGGAACAGATATTTACTTGCATTCTAGACATATATTTCATTTATTTATTTTTTAATGCTAAATATTGATTTTTGTTTATTGGATATATGAAAACATTTCTATGAACAATTACTAAATGGAAATAATGTTTCCGCTTAGTTTCATATACCTGGTATTGTCATCAAACAAAATATAAATATGATAACTTGACTATCTCAACCTCTGAGTGATGCTACACCTCAAATAGTAAGACTATCAATTTAAGAGTTAAATCCCTGTAAATACCTAAAATAAGTGTACATTGTATTACACATTCATCTATGTGTTGCTTGCTATGACTTAATTCAGATAGCAGTTTGGGGGGATGAAATAGTTTTGAAAATGTATATACAAAGTTAAATATCAAATGTCATTTACAAGCAATACTTCAACAATAAATGTCAGAAATGCATGACAATTGCTGAGTTCAATGTTGAATAATGAAAACAAATGAATTAACAAAATCAAAATTCCATGAACACATACATTATCAATGTTAAAACAAAATATACTCAGAAAGATTAAATAAAAAGTAAGAAAGGAAATGTAAGATTTAAGACAGATGGCTGAAGGTAGGACAGCACAAAACAGAATGGTGTGACATGTCATTCAAACAGGACTAGTTTTTGATCAAAATCTTGGTAGGCAGCACCAACTTGCTTGATAGTACCAATGTAATCATTAAAGCAAAAACAAAAAGCAATTACAAAAAGACAAACACAAATTTTAAATTATTGAATATAATTTTCAAAGTTGAAAATATTCATTCTAAGAAACACAACCACCTTCAAACTAAACCTGAACTGGTCGACAGTTTGGGATCAACATTATGGAACTTTCAACCAATAACTAAACCTTTGCCACAAGTTTGTTTTAAGTAGTATATTAGTCAAAGGGATTTAGAAATATCAACAACAAAAATCCAACCCAAATCATTGTCAGGCATTAAAAGGAGAGTTATAAAATATCTGTGACAATATTTGTGAGCCAGAGAAATTGTAGCTGTTGAGAAAATTACTCCAGTTTGCTGCTTCTCATTGAACATAAGTAGAACAAAACTAATTTATGATATTTGCCAAAATGTAATATATTTTTTAATTAAAAAATATTAAGCCATACCTAAAAGACTGAGCAAATATAAGACAAACATTCAATTATTCCACAGATTACATGAACTATGTTTAGTTGTTTTACATAGGTATACCATGTGATGTACTCTCGTATTAAACAAAAATAATAATTTTTTTCCTTTCTTTCAAATTAAACAGTTATAAGTTTTTTAGAATCATCAATACCTTTGTAAATCTGGAGTAAAGTGACTTAAAACAAAGATGACCACTACAGGAGTTTGATCAAATATAACAAGATTGCTTTTTTCCTTGACATCAGTTGAACCCAAACTTCAGCATAAGTTTATCATGGCCATGGTGCACAGAGATATCATCTCCAACTGGTTCCAGAAGTATGAAAATTCCAATGGATTAACCTTTACTAATCAGTAGCTGATTTGACTGTTGAGCTGTAGTAGGAGGTTGAACCGCAGGTACTGAAAGTGGGCGACGGAAAAGCAATACATGTGGCTCTGTAAACAAAAAGAACATTAAATGTTAACAAAATGCTCAGTAGTGAATACCCAATATACCAAGGTACACATTATGTCATTCACTATCCTCAAAATGCCTACCAAGAAACAAAAGCTTTTGATATACACAGATAATTTAGGTATCTGATGCTGAATATATCAAAATTTCTGTAAATGGAATATTTTTATACATATAAATAGTTTTATGACATAAATACACATTATTAATGATTATTTTATTTTTCTTTGGAAAGGATAATGATCATTATAATAATAATATACTCTTACTTTCTTTTGGAATTATGGCATACATATGCTTCAGAAAGTTGTATTTTTGGATTCCAATTCACACCAGCTATAAATAATCTTAAAATAGGATATAAATGCATAAAGATCTTACTTATAAAGATGTCTTTATGCAACTGTAGTATTAAAGCACATACATACAACAAAATTTATCTACATATTTAATGAGACAAAAATAAGTTTATTCTAAGGATCTCCCATTTTTACTGTATTAAAATTCTGTTTCAGTCTATTCATCATTCTCGTAAAATGTTTGTATGTGGTGAAAGTGTTCAGTGCAGAATATGCACTTAAATACATAATTTAATCACTTGATGGGAAGCAAATCTGCAGAAGGGTGAAAGAGTAAGATATGATTTGTACAAAATTTAAACTGGTTTGCAAAATTGTTTGCCTGTAAAGATGGAAATTAATTTAATTTTTAAGTAGGATTATTGAATTTTCTATGAGTTACCCATTTCACTAGTTTGAATATAGGCAAGTCTTTGTTTAACTGTTGCAAAAGTTGGGAGTGTGCTATTTTCTCCAAATAATTAGTTTTGCAGATTGTGTTTATTGATATTATTTTATTTACTGCTTTTATTTTAGTCATGGATAATATATTACTATATAGAAAAATTGTTTTCAGACATCGATAATTTAAAGAAAACATACAGAGATAACTCTAGATGTTATAAAATGTAAACATTTCAAAGTCTCAAGAATGTGAAATGTTTCGATTCTTTCAAACACTGCATATATTATAACATAAACACATTGTTTATTTTACTGTTTGTGTTCTTTCATACACATTTTTAAAAAAATGATTTGTCATTTAATTCAAACATCATTTCTTTTTCCTTCAATTTTTAAATTTCCAATTTTTGATCTTTTGTTGTACCTCTCTGGCGTAATGATCTGTTATTTCTTTAGCATTATGTAAATAAAGAATAAGCTTAAATATAAAGGCAACAGGTTATTTCAGTTGTAAGTAAATCTTATTGAATATTATAACTATATAAGCAAACTTAATATTTCTTGCATGATTTTTACTTTAGTTTGAAGAGTGAAAATTGAGAGGGTTCAATATGTTTTGGTCTTTTTAGCTACTGAGCAAGTATGTAATTTTACTTCAAATTATTATTAGTAGTAGTAGTAGCTGCTGAGCAGCTGAGCTATCCCTACATTTCTTGTTAGAAAAATAAGAATATTTTTAATGGGTGACCGAGACTGAGATGATAGAGATGCCAAGTTTGTTTTAAATGGGGCATAACAGTAGAGTCCAACATTATGAACTTTAGATCTTTAACATATAAAAGATGCATCCTCTTTATCAGTTAAATTATTATTAATTTACCTGGAGCATGAACCATGTAGTGAATCCATCCAGGAGACTGTTGCACCCCAAGATTGCGCCACTCTGTCTCTGTCATAAGGTGATTTTTAGGGACCTGTTTAGCAATATCTGGAGGTAGGATGACATGTCTGTAAAACAAATAATTCCAAGGCATCAGACTTTTATTAGAATAATACTAACATTATTAACTATTATGTTTTGTTTCAGAAATCAAATATTAAACTTACATTGTTTTAAAGTAATTAATACTGTTTGAATTTGAAAGAAATCATTCAAACAATAAATTTGTAATTTAATAATCATTAGTATCTTATTTATAAATTATTAATTTTTATGTTAAAATTAAAAGAAGTCTGAAAATACTATATTAACTATTATTATAAACATTTTATCTTATTTAAAACATTTTATCTTATTTAAAGACATTGTGAAGAGTAATCTACCTCACCATGAAATAAATTAAATCAGTAACGTTTGGTGCTGTGATTATGTACAGATTTCAAAACCCTGCTCCTAATAGTAATACTAAGTAATAGTATCAAATACATATAATAAAAGCAATTAAACAGCATAATTTTGCAAAATTATCAATAGCAATAGGCAGGCCCAACATCACCACTTTATGAACAAAATTGCTCACAAGCAAATTTGCTAAAATTTTCAAAAAGCCATTTTCTTCATATTTAATCGGAACAAACCATTTTTAAGTTTATATAAAAACAAAAATGATTGACTGACATTTTATCTTTTGAACTGTGATGGGTTTTTTCTGAATTTTATTATAGAATCCATAAATTTTCACAAAAGTACTTAGGGTTACAACAAAAATAGGTCAAATGTCACATCTCAACCCAAAAATTAAATTCACATTTTCAGGTATCACTTTTTAACAATAAAGATAATCTGGGGGTATAATCTAAAAATCTGATTGGTCCTTTAATCAGGGGACAGAAAACTCTACACCCATATGCTTCTACTACTGTGTGTTGTGATTAAGCAAAAAAATTTTATAAGTAAAAAGTTCACAATACATTTTTCAGATCAAATACTTATTAGTCAAAAATATATCTGTAAAGATGCACAATTCCACCTATTAATTAATTTAATAATTAATGCATTCACTGTTTATTTAATGATTTATTAATATTTTATGGTATATGCTATTTTTTGAATGACTGTTTATTTGTATGTGTAAACTGTTAGAGGGAGGAGGGGAGATGAGCACCATCCTGTGCACTCATCACACCAACATTTCCCCCCATGTTCTCTGTTTGAAAACCCTGCATTTTGCCAGTCAGAGGATCAGTCTTGAAAGTCAACCGGTAAGTCCAACAAAAAGTCAGCCACGGTAAACAACATAGATTCCATCAAGAAATTTCACTGAGAATGGATTTCACTATAGTTGGATTTCTGTGTGTGGCGGATTCACCGGGAGTGAATTTCATAGTTGGATTTATATGCACTGCTGAATTCACTGGGAGGGAATTTTGTTATAATTAGATTACTGTGTGCCATAAAGTTCACAGGAAGTGGATTTCAAAGTTGGATTACTGTGTGCCATAAAATTCACTATGAGTGGATTTCAAAATTGGATTAGTGTGCCAGAAAAATTCACAGGGAATGAACTTTTGTGTATAGTTGGAATTTTGTACCCAACATTAAGTTAGAGCTGTCTGGATTCTGTCTCTTAATATCCACACCTGGAAAGCCAGGGTCTGGTAAGCTAGAAATAATTTTATTGTTTGTATGTTAAGTGGCTGGTTACTAATAGTAATAGTTACCAGAGTATAACCGGGACAGAGGATCAATATTCACTTTTGTATTTATATGCATGAATGTTGAAAAAAAATATTTATGAACCTTTACACAGATTACAGAAGTTTGAATTGGACAAATAAATGCAATAAATTACAGCTGACATTTTGTAGATAACAATTATTACATTATTTGCTTTGTCATATTATTTGTGCATTTATTGTATTGAATTAAACTATTGATTTTGTACTCTCTTGTTGTTAAGCTCTATTCTGAGTGTGACCTTGTTCATGTGGAGTTCGCATGACTTGTCCGTCCACTATGTATAGTAGGAACTTTACAATCTTCCGAAGTATCAGGCCTAAGCCATACTTAGATAGGTATAGGAAGAGAAGATTTACCTCCTTGACTGTGGCTGCCCTGTAAGTCAGGGATTTGGGGATGTTATTAAATATAACAATTAATTTTACATTGGAAAAATCCTTTCAGGCTAGGGACCGGTGTGGGGCTAGCATAACACTGCTATTAGTAGGTAAGACCACTCGCTATATGGAGACTGGAGCCAACATCACTTTTTGACTGAATTCACTCTTTATCAAAACCGTCTATCTCGGTAATTAAAAGAAAGAAATGGTTGGAAATTGTTTTAACAAATAAAGGAATCTTCCAACGTTAAATATAAGTTTTGTTTGTACATTTGAATGACGTATTTATTACGTTTTGATCGATAAACTCAGTCAGTAAAGCGTACTGAAGTACCCGTGGCAAGATTTGAAAATGGCTTACCTCCGACATCGTTTTTGGGTATGCTCACATAACGCGTTCTAACTCTTCCGTAATTCAACCAATAAAAATAAATCTTATATCAATGGAAAGCTAAGATAATGACCTTTAACATAAGCATCGGTTCATTTAATTTTTTAAAATTTTTACTGTAGAAAATGATAGTCCAAATTATGTGTTATGTTTGACGCATTATAACTTCGGAACCCATTATCATCTGTCAGCCTCCTTTATATTGTTGAAAAGGTCATCTTTTGCTCTTTAAAATGGTATATAATATGAACAGGAAGTCTCTATAACGGAAGTGTTAGTGGCAATGAACGCGGGAAACCCTAATAGTTTTTTTCACGCCCATGCCGAAGTTGACGAGAGATCGCCATCTTGGACCAGACGTGTATTAAAATGGATCAACTAGACAACATTTTGCGTTAAGTTTTAACAAAACTATTAAATTTCATCGAAATATTGCTACAGTAAAACGATCATTCATTATTTTTAGGTTACGATTTGTTAGAAAGTTTTATTTTGATCACTAACGAGGTTAGCTAAATATCGGCCTTTTAAAATATTCTCGCAAGAGGGTGATGATTTGTTATGACAAACTGCTTATATTAAAAACAACCCTATACACAAAATACAGAATGGAAATGATTAAACGATGATTCAAGATGAGATTGAATTTTTTTTTAAAATATATTAACTAATCGGCGATATTTTAAATTAATTTTATAAAGCACCAATCCAAAATAAAGAACGACAACTCTTAATGCTGAAGGATTTTTGACTGTGTTCGTCTGTAGCTGACCAGTACTTTTAATTATTTTATTATAACTAGGACCTTAAGAAACAATCTAGTAAATGATAATTAGAATTTGTCATTGAATGACTGATCAGGGTTAAGATATATATATATATAATAATAAGTGTATGAGTCAGTCAGTGAGTGAATTGATGTTGGTAAAAATTGAGATCAGGACAATGATGAGTAACATGCTACTCACACTACAGACATACAGTATACACTGATATAGTAGGCATATAATAAGTAAAACTATGAAAGACTTTAGCTTTCAATTTTCAAGATATTTTAGAATGTTAATGTCTTATATTATGAAACAAATAGACACCTATTAAAAATAAAGATACTAATAATTACAATTGCTGTTGAACTACAAAAAAGTAAACTGTTAATAGTAACAACTAACACTAATAGTATTTTATTAAATTAAAGAGCATCAGTTTCGCTAGTTTTGAACTGTTTTTTAAATTGTTAAAGTACTTGCAGTTGCATACATTGTGAAAATATAATTTTTGACTTTATTTAGTTAGAATGATCATGCTGTCAGTTACAGTAATTAGAAACACTGCATTATAATAACAAATGTTTCATTTTACCCTTTTTCCTCTTCAACAAGTGTGCTGATTTACTGCATGAAACTACATTTTTGAGATGTTATATTTCTAAATCTATACAAAAAGATTGTCTAAAACTTCACCCTGTAAATGTCTATATTCTAAAGAGCAAGTATACCAAATTTGGATGATGTACATGAAATGATGAAGTAGTTTTTATTTTACAAGATTCCAAAAGAGACATTTTATTTAGTTTTTGACCACTTGCCATTTGAAAATTTACACAAAATGCTAATTTGACAGGATTGTATTTCATTTTTTATGCATCTGTGATCCTTAAAAAAAAATCAGCAATATATTTCATTATTTGTATTACAGAGAGTTGAAATAGTAAAGATGAGCTATGTATGTTTCATAGTTTTTGTTGTGTGGTCATTTCAAAAGGGTCTTACTCTTAGTGAAATCTGTGTTTTTCTGCAATTTACGCCAAACTTTGAACTGTCATAACTTTTTTCCTATTAAAGCTAGAGCTCCAAAACTTTGTATGCAAACTTACTTTGAGGTACATAACATAACCTGCAAATATCAGCTTATTTGGCCAGACTTCAAAATTTGAGTGGTCTTACCTAGTGCTATACACTTCCAATACTATTTTCTGCAGAATTTCAATGTCTTTCCAATGTTATGCCATACAATAGATCGCAATTACTGATCAACAGAATTTCTGGTAACAGTAAATCCTGTCAGTGTTCACCTATCCATTAAAAACATATTGCCGCTATAGCTGATATTTCTATCAAGTACAAACAATTGAAACCAATTATTGGTAAGATCTTTTTATAAGCAATTATTATTATTAATTACTTTAATCTGTGATTATTTTTCTGTAAACATATGTCTATTTTTAAAGTAGAATTATTCATTTTTCCCACCAAAATACTAATTCTGTAGTTCAAAAACAAGTCATTCTTTGTGTCACTCTATCACAAAAAGTTTGCTATTTTTTTTCAATACAAATTTTTAACATTGCAGATTATTATATATGTCTCATTATCTGGGCAAGTGTACTACAAAGGTGGATCCATTTGAAATGTGTTTTCTTAAAAATAAAGCATTGAAATATCATGTGCTTATATTCTATATATTGAGAATTGATGTGAGAGATATATAAGATGGTTGATTGAATTTGTGTTTATTTTGTAATTATTTGTAATACAAATACATTTTGAACTAAACAATGGCCCTCTTTTTGTGACAGATATATATATTTAGCCTTTTTTTTTTATTTATTCTTTGACAAATTTGTTTTTTTTAAAGTTTAATGTAATGATCAGAACAATTTTGATATAGTTTAGGTCACTTTTGAATGACTGTTAGGCAGCAGGCTTTTTGTCTGAGTGCCACATCATTTATGCTGGAACTGTCCTATATTATTATTAATTAGTTATTAATGTAAGTAATATTAAAAGTAACAAAAAATAAAGAAAATAATAACAATATTTACTTACCTGTATTCATATTTATCATCATAATATTTTTCAGAGTATGTGATCTGATCAATCGGCATCTTCCTTTTTTCTTGGTGGGGATGGAGGATCAAATGCAATTGGTTATTTACTTGAATACTAGTAGAATGAGATCTCTGAAAGGTATACAACACGTTTGAACATGCACAAATTGTCACAAGAGAAATATTTGTAAATAATTAATAATTCTTGCCCACTGTTAATTCTTAATTCTTATCAGTAAATTTTCTTATGTAGTGACACTATCAGGTCTTGAATAACAATGTACCTAGCTAGCTATTAAAAAGTATTATTTATATATGCTAAATAAACAAAATTTGCATTTCTAAGGGAGTTTTTTTCTTTCTAGTTTTGTTTCTACTTTATACTAACCTTCCTCAAAATATTCTTCTTCATCACACTGTTACTTTTAAGACTGAATTTTAAAATGCAGAATTTTTTATAAGTTGGTAAAGAAATATAAAATATAAATGTATAAGCAGTTTAGCATTATAATTAGCAGCCCAAAATGCTATTTTTTTTAATTAGAAACATTACATAAAATATGTTAAATATTATAATACTGTAGCATTCATTTATATTTTAGCATAAGTAAAAAACAACAAAAGTGTGCATAAATGAAAGTTCAACATGTGTGTGTGTGTGAGAAAGAGAGAAAAAAAGATACTGAATGCATATTACTTTTATTAGAAAAATACTTTGCTTGGTAGGGTCCTACTGAGGGGATACTGATGATACCCTTTTCAAACAGAAAAGCAATGTTTCAAATTTGAAGCAGTAATCTCACTTTCAGATAATTATTTCTGACTTAAAATGATTGCTAAATTACAATACAGAGATTCAAATAAATAATAATGACTAGCACCTTAATCAAGTTAATGACTTGTCTATTCACTCTTTTAACTGCTTCAGACTCAGAATTCAACTGTTCATTTAATAATGGACTAATGCTTTAGAAAAGCTAATAGCTAAGCAAGTGAGTGAGAAGGAGAATGATCAGAACTGGTAATAATGTGTTTCTTTTACACAAATTCAATCTATTGATACTATGTGAACTAAGCTGTGGGCCTTATGCTATATATATTGCTTGATGTACAAAAAGAAAATGGAGAAAATATATAATATAGATTATAGTACAAAACTAGTGTGCTTTATTTTTTCTTTAAAAAAAAATATGGTGTACTGAAGTGCCTAAAAACTTTGGGACAATAAATTTTGTATTTTAAAAATAAATATATGATAAACTCATAAAGTGTTCAAATTGTACTCCAGAGAAAATGACAAATGCCTCAACTCTATTACTTTCAGAACTTTGTCAATGTTCTTTTATTTATTCAAAGAGAGATTTTGTTACTTGATTGGAGTAGCCTGTTAAAAATAAATTTGTCCCAACCTAACCATGTTGTGAGATTTACTTAAAATGATATTAAGAAGTGAATGAGTGGGGAAACTAAATTATGCTTGTTTTGTCCACTGAAAAATCTGTTCAATGTTACTATGGCAATTTGGCACCTTTTCAGACATTATATTAGTAATATTACTATTAAACACAATCATACCCCGAGCTTATGAATAGTACTAAGATGTGGCTATTTCTGAAGTCTCTTAGTCTTACTAGTTCAGAAAAAATAGTGGAACAATAAAGCTATAGAAAAACTTTTAAACTGTAACTAAATATTTTATTTATTTGAAAGTTATAGAATTATTTTGAGTGAAGAAAAGGAAGTGGGTTGATTTCAGGCTCTATTGAAAAATAGCACCCAGTTCAACCAGTTAAAGTACTAAATTTATACAAAAGTTTAACCCACTTATCTGCATGAACTTCAGATGGGTTGCTCCTCTGCTTTGCATGAAAGTAATGTATGGGTGCTAAGCTATGGCTATGTTTTTAAATATAAACTTTTATTTTTATTAACAACACATGCTAAACATGCATAAATACATTTACTGATTTATTTAAGTTTTTATTAAAAGAAAAAAACCTCAGCAACATAGCTGCATATACACACACACATATATTCAGAACTTTAAAATTTTAATTTAAAACAAATTTAAATTTAAAATTATGTATATACTATTAGATAATCTAAACTTTACAGATTAACTAAAAGTTATTTTTAAAAAACAAAACAGCAAAATTACTCTGATTGCACTGTCATACTAGTTACTACAGTACTGTTTCTGCATACAGCATGCTTACACTTATAGTTTGTCAGAACATGACCTCTTCACAGACTAAATAATAAAATTTGAGGTTTATGTCATACAAAGGTAAATCTACAAACTTTTTATAAATGTGACCTCTAATATCATGTAATATGACACTGTTAGCTATCAGTATCATTGTTGTAAGATTTCAGTGGCATAAAACATTTTTTTTAAATATAAATTGTACTATCACTACCATTGTATTTGTAGTTTTGTACTTTTCTATTTTAACTTTAATATATATATCATAAAATAGCAATACTTTTAATATTTATTTTAAATCAATTAGTGAGTTCAAGTAAAAATTATCAGTGTAACTTTTTTCCAGTTGCAAAAGATGCTCACTAGCTGCAAACTATTTTAAATCACTCATTTTATTTAATAGTTAATACAAAAAGTAATTTTAACACAGTTCACCCATCCTGCATAAATCTGTTATATTCATTGTATGAATCAAAAACAGATACTTTCTACGTAATTTTTCATTTAAAAGAAGGTATTAATGTGACACACTTTAAGAGGTATCTTTTGGACAAAGTGTGGGAGGGGTAAAAATTCTCTACAAAAAGAAATGTTACCAACTTCAAAACAGCCCCTGAATTGCTAGACATTTACATTCCATATTACAGTGAAATGTAATGAAACAAGCAAATATGCCAGTAGTAGGCCTATGAATTAAAAAATATATAACGACTTCAAGAGGTAAAAACAACAAAAATAAATTATTACTTTCAGTAGAAATAGTAGGCCTATATATTTTCTGGCACACTTAATCATGAAGTTCGTTCTGTTCTTTCAATATCATTTATTTAACAGGTGGTTTACGCCATTATACTATGAGTTTGCAAGCTTGTGTCATTAAAACAAATATATATATTTTTACGTATATGTTGCTAGATGTAAATATGTACTGTTATAATATTCGTCGATTAGCGATAATGAACAATTAGCATGACATATATTCCCAAATGGCCAACTTCATATAGTCAATAGGAGAAAACGGTACTACTAATAATAAATAAAACTGTTAAAAAAAAAATACAACCGCCAAACTCATCTACACGAAGAAAACGTGGAAATGTTCAAAATAATATCAAAAGAATTATTATATCTGAAAGAAATAAAGATCATATGTCATCATATTTCTAAGATATGCTTAATTTTGAAACACTATATATCGTAACAAGAATACAAATGCATTACATACACAAAATAGTCATCTGGTATTTTATCAAAGCTTTAATCTTAAAGGTAAAATACAGAAAAGAAACTGAAATGGGCTGTTCACAAAATAATCTACTATATACTATAATAACAGGTCGCATTATTCTAAGTAGATATATAAATATATATACTCACTACTTTAAAAAAAAATGTTGCGCTTCAAAGACGATACAAAACAAAAGTTAAATTTAGCGCCCTCTTAAACGATTTGCAGACGGTAATGCAAAAATAACCCGGATGCAACATAAAATTTAAAATATTTTTAATCTATGTGTTTTATGAAAATTATTTAAAATAATAAAATAATATTTTCTTTTTTATTGAAAGAAATATGTTCAGTAGAAGCGAACATAACATCGAGAAAATTATAATAAATATACGATATTCTTTCCTTAATCTAGAAAATTTTTAATTTACCTTAAGCAAGATGGCAGCCCTCATGAGGTCAGTTCTCAGAGGAAAGCTTATTTTTTTAAATAAACATTTTGTTTTGTTGTTTTCAGATTTATTAACAGTTTACTGTCTCTTAAATTAACTTGCAAAAGAGCAAACAAATATTTAAAATTTAAATCGATTGTGCATATTTTGTTTTCTTCGGAGATAAACATTTGTTGTTGAGTTTGTTTTTGTTTATGAATTTTAAGTGCATTCTAACGTAAGATTGAGTCTATTAATTCCTAGTTTGCACTTTATTGTTATTGTTATGTGTTCTTGGTTAACTAACGTATTGGTTAATTAGTTGAATGACTTCCTCTTGATAAAAATATGCAACTGTCTGTAAAAGTTTAGTGTGACTTCTCCGACCTTGCAGCAGTATCCTTGACCTTGTGTGTGGGGGGGGGGTGAGTGTTTTCTATAAAAATAATAGAAGTGCTAACAGAATAATATGTCCCTCAGCTGAAGATGAATCTTCTACTAGTAATGGCATATTTGAGTAAAACATGTACAGTCTTTTTACGAATAAATGACATCTACATCAAATTATGTGAATCCGTGTAAAAATTAGGCAGACAATTGGTATCTTTTCAGTCTCTTACAATCTTGTTAATAGTCTATACAGGTATGCTCAACACTGGAACATGTAAAAATTAAGACCAGAAAGCTGGCATGAAGATAAGACCAATTCTCATAAAATCTATTCACTAAATGAACTAATCACATGGGTAAAAAGCAAATAATTTCAGTCTAATATTAGTAATAATATATAATATTTGTTCTATGAAATTACTGCAAAGCATTTATTTTTTCAATATACAATAAAACAGTAGCTCCTATATATTATATTCCTCAGCTGCAGATAATATCCTTCCTGTAATTTTGCATAAATTACTGTAAATATTCAATCCCTCATGCTTTGAACCATAATAATTAATATATATATATATAGCATTAGGCAGACAAATATGTGGTCTTCCTAAGTCTTGTATTATTTATTTCTATAAATAAAACCTCGTTTTGCCATTTTTCTCTCTTTTAGTTTTATCTTTATTGTAAATATCTTTGACATATTTCAATATATTTCATATTTCCATAGTTTCTCCTGTGAATTCAAGTGTAAAAAACTATTGAAATATGATATATGTCAAAGTTAACTATAATAAAGATAATAGAATGAGAGAAAAATGACAAAATGAGATTTTATTCATACAAATAAATAGTACAAGGCTTAGACAGACCACATATTTGTCTGCCTAATGCTGTGGGTCAACTTGTTTTTAAGCATGTTTGGTCTGCTCAGGTCTGTGGGTAGGGTTTTATATAATATATACTGTACCATTTTTTGTGGCATGCAGTGCAAGAAATAAAGTGAATGAAATCTAATTATTTTACATGTTAACATCTACAACAGGACCTAATTCTCACATGAAAATGATAGAAAAGATAAAAATTATTGAAATGTTGATGTTATATATGAAAGAAATACATAAAAAGCATATGTTTATGTTAAAAACTTAGAAAATAAAGTTGAGATGTGTTTTACCAGAGTAATGTTTTTAAAATAAGGACTATAATTATCTCATTACAACAAATATATTTTCCTTATTAACTTATTAACTTAATCTGGATATATATTTATTTTAAATGGGTTATAAAACTATAACTTCATCACATAAAAACCTTTTTCAGTTCCATAAAAAAAAATATCAACCATCTTAAAAGCTGTATTTTTCTTCCAGAGAACAACCCATATATTATGTCACTTGCATTTGTTATTTTTGTTTTGTAACCTTTCACATTCCTATTTGCTGGAAGACAATCACAAATCAAAGTGTCTCATAAGCAATAATATTAACCTACAGGGATTTGATTGTTTTGATATGTTTTTTTCTCAAAAGTTATCTTACAGAAAGAAAAAAAATTCAAAATTTAAGTTTAATTTAAATAAATAATAATATATTTGTTGAATGATTTATTAAATTTAATTCAAATACATATAGTGTGAGTGAAAAGAAGATAGGTAGAGGAAATAAAAAGCATAGCATGATAGTTGATTTTTTTTATATATATATAAAAAGATGTAAAACTACATTTTGCATCTATGGAACAAACATACTAACTTGAGAGTTGGATGGGGAAACTATTTTTTCATTGTAAAATAAGTATCTTTTTTTTTTTTTTTAAATTGACATGAAGTTTTGAAGTGAAGGCAGCTTTGGCTAAGCCCATCACTCAAACATTAGACAGATAAAAACAATGTTCATATGCTTTATCTAATGATGTCAGATAATAAATTATACTTAGGTTTCATGTAAATAATGTTTTAGTACTCAACAACACTGAGCTTTTAACTATTAGTATTACTATTAGTAGCTCACCTCACTAGGTATAGAAGAGTAAAGTAAATAGTAATAAATTAAAAACAAACATGAATTATCTCCTTTAATTCATTTTTCTGATGATTCACACTGATAATTCTGAGATTTCATTTGAAAGCTAGCCTTGCTGAGTAAACAAGGGACTGACTGTGAGTCAGATAGGTATTATCATCTGTTTGTTGTGTGATAAATTGTTTAGGTGAATATTATTCCACTTCTGAACATTTTACTATAAATATAATATTTCAGCAAGCATTTTTATGCTTTAATATCAGATGGTATGATCCATCTATCATGGTGACTATTTTCAAAACTGTGGGTTGAGTGATCAGAGATTCTCCTTTTTTTTACTTCTTTCCTTTTATCTAATTAAATATCAGTGACTATATTACATTTTTCAAATTTTGTTTTTATTTAACAACAACAACAAAATTGTTGAGATTTTATTTTCAGCGACTGATGGATGTCTGAAACTGAACTCATTTGACTGTCAAATTAACATAATTTATTATATTGTGCAGTTTTTCAAGACAAGATGACTGTCCCCCAAAGCATTGAATTTAAAATAAAAAAACAGTATTAACTGATAAAACAGTTCTCTAAATGACTGTTAGCTTATATCTGCTCTTTCAGTTTCATCTATAATTCCTTCTACTGTAATTCATCAAAGTTTATCATAATAAAATTACTAGTACTAGTAGATGTCATTTGTAATTCACTAATTGACATTGGAACTTTCCTCATACCACCTAAGACTTTTCCGTAAAAATTGGGTCAGAAGTTACTCCCACCATACACACATCTTGTGGAAAGCTTACTTTTATTCTAGTCAGAACATATTGTAGTAGTAAGTGTCATTCTATGTTTATGAACAGAACAAATTTACACTTTCTTTTACATATATTATATGAAACTGAGCTGTAAATTTGCCCATCCACCACCACACCACCTCCCATTCACACTCACAGTAGACAGTATTATTGTGAAAATCTAGTGTTGTGGTATTCTTTCCATTGTACACTTTGCTCAAAGACAGTTTAGCATACTGTATGTGCACTATATCCTTCTTGAGAATATATGTAGTATTGTGTATCGTTTCAAAGCAGCTGAAACATGGATCATAATTTACTTCCAATGCAAAGTTGGTAAGTTGCATATATACTAATATAGTTCTTTTACAGATATAAATGGAATTGTTAAGTATTTTAAATAACATGGTATTTGATACTGCTGCTTTGCTTAATTATTTATGATTAAATATTTATTTATGGTTCATTGCCCTTCACTTCAGTTGCTCATATGATTAATAATTAGCTGATTCCGTGAGAACATTCCATTGCTGAGCACTTTTTTTTTTGTTTGTTTCTTAACTTTGGTCAGTATTGTTAACAGTGCTGTAAATAGCTGTAGTCTGTTTCTGAGTTTGTGGTATCATTGTTATGAAAATTGCTGTTCTTCTATGTATATATTAATTATTAAAGTGGCAATTATGCATTTTGTTTCATATCTCAGACAGTGGAATTATTTAATGTGCCAAAGATATTTAGGTTTAGGATATTGTTTCCATCATCAGACTATCCATTTAATCATGTTATTGAATAATGTAAACAAACAGGAAAATTAAATAAATGTTATTTAATGTATTGTTTTCATTTTTTTTAAAATGCAATAATTTTAGTAAATGATTGATATCCAAAACATCTGTAAAACACCCTGTCAGGTATTTATATATATATATAAATTTCATGAATGAACTTAACTACTTAAACTAGTTGCAGCTATTCTTTCTATAAGAAAAAATAATTATTATTATAATTTAGAGACTCTTAAAAGGGTATTTATTAAGTATTGTTTCTATTTATTCATACTCATAAGTCATAGTCATATATCCATCACAGCAGTTGCTTGACCATTAATATTTACTCAACCAGCCTGGGTACTTTGATAAATAACAAGGCACTTTAGTTTCATTGTATATACAGTGAGTGTTCATGTTTATTATGCTTGCTAAGATTTATTTTTCTATAAAACAGTGCTATTAAGTATAAGCACATATATATTGTTGTCCATATAGTAACAGAGTCTAATTAATGATGAAATAATTGATTGATGTAGTGTATGTCATTAATCTTTGTGCATCTATTGTCTATTCAGACCTATCATATTTTATTAATGTCTTCTATAAAATATTTGATATGCTGGAATTCTTTTATAATGTAGTTTTTTCTTCTGTTATTATTTCTGTTAATATTCATCCTATTCATTTTTCTCTTAGCATTATAAGCATGCTTTTAAGACACAGCTGCTAAATTTGAAGAAATTCTTAAAGGCAGTGTCACCACTAAATGAACATATATTTAAAAACAGAAAATCTGAAAATCATATTTGTTTATGATGATTACTTGAAATACTTCTAGTTCTACGTACTTTGTCATTTGTTAACCCTGTTGTTAATCAGGTTTTTTCATTACTTTGCCCTCCATAACAAACTGAATTTTTAAGAATTAAAGTTATTATTTAATTAAAATAATTCAGATTGAGTCAGAAGATCAAAAGTAAATGTCTTTGATCTGATATTTAATTCTCTTTATATTAAATTTAATATTACTTTTCTCAACATTGACTCTAGCAAATAGAACTATAAGTTATATAACTAATCATTGGTTATCACAATATCAGTCATAGATCAGTTATATAAAAACCATTTATAGTTTTATTTGCTGGCATCCGTGTTGAGAAAATCAAAATGGTATTAGTCATTATGCCGAAGCTCTGTGCCATAATTTAACTACATTTCAAACTACTAGCTAGTATGTGTAAGTAGTTTTGAATTACTTTTTCATCTGAATAAATAATTGCCTTTATGTCTTTATTTTATTTTATTTTTTTTAGCTTTTTATTAGCTCTTTATATTTATTTTATTCAAAGTGATATATTGCAATCGACAGTGCTTATTTTTAGAATACTAATTTCAGATCCTTTCTTTTGATTTTAGAGCTCTTGGGCGACAATGTTTACTGCAGCAACAAACCTTTTTTATGCAGAAAAGGTAAGAAAAATATGTGATGAAATTTGTTATATGAAATTACTATACTTATAAAGTTGTAGGGCATTAATAAATTATTTTATTTTTGACACCACTTTATTAATATTATACATTATTACTTGTGATACACTTCTTACAGGATATCACATGGCAGGAAGAACTAACTGTTTGAGTACACTTAGAAATACTTAAATTTTATTTTTATATTGTAATCTAAATATTCTTTTTTTATTAATTGTCTCCCATAATTTCTTTCTTGACTATTTATTTTGAGTGATTCTGAAAATTTGGTTGCTGGAACTAATTCTTTCTGTTTCTCTAATCACTCAAATTAATTCTTCAGAATTCTCTTGACTGGATATTTAATTGCTTAGATTAGTGATTTTCAGTAGCAAGTTTTGTTTGTTGTTTTCTTTGGCATCATTAATTTGTAAAGAACCTAAGGCAGACAGGGATATGCATGGAGAAATTTTTTGTTTTTTAAAAATTCATTGTATGATTTGTTTTTAAAATTACTAAATACTACGATACATGTTAGCTTGAATATAATTATGAATTAAGAACTATTCAACATGTAAGTTTTAATAAGGAATTGTTTTAGATACCCTTAATTTTGAAATTGAAATATGTGAGTCATGAAAAGCATTTGAAAACTTTGCCTCTTGTTCATTCTCTTTCTAAGGGTTGCTATGGCATCATCAACAGCCTATGAAGAAATGCGAAAATACTGGGAAACTAATAGGAAACTACAGCGCCCACTTTCCCCATTTCTTTCATCATATAAGTAAGAATGTTTATAAAAGTAAAATTATAAATTAATATTTGTTGTGGTATTGTTGAAGAAAGCCATGTTTGGTCTTGTGTTTTGTTTGTTGCTGTTTATATTTGATTTTTTTATATATATATATATTCTTTACTCATGTTTTAGGCTCTAAGACTAGTGATATGAATATGTGAAATGTAATGGAAATATTTGAACTCTTATTATCTTGTAATATTATATTTAAAGTTGAATCAACTATAGATTGTGAACAAGTTATGTTTGGGGTTTGTGCTGGCTTAAGTAAAAAAGTGCTGGTGTCCTAGAATCAAGATTGACTATTTGCATGCAAACCACTCGCCAGTGGACCTATCTACAAAAATTTTCCATTAAAGGCAAAGTGCATGCGCACAGGCCTTGCCTAATAAATCACTGTGATCTATGTGCTTAGTAAATGTTTTGTGTTTCACTCACATTGCATTTCTCATTCTGGGTATCATGTTTTAGGCTGCAAGTAAATACTATATTTTGAATTTTAGTGGGTTGCATTATCATTTTTATGATGTGTGATTAGCTCTTATAGCATACTCTTTCTTCTTTTATCTCTTTCTCTCACCATCACATTCTCTCTTTCCCCTTATTCTCAATCTATTCTTTCTTCCATTCCTTTCTTTCATTCATTTCTCCATCATACCCTGGATCTGTCAACATTTTCAATCTCTCTTCCCTCTATCATTCCATTTTTTGGACATGCTGTATTATGGTTCTTACCTGGCAATAAAACAAACTATAAAATAATTTTACTTTAAGAAACATATTCTACAAACTGATATTCACACAAGCAAAGCCATGAGCAACAGTTAGTGTGTATATGTGTTTGCATGCATGCATAGATGTTCACATGCATGTGTTTGCACATGCGTATATGTGTGAGAAAGAGAGAAATAAGTCATATCTATGTGTCTCCTCTTTCCCTGTTAAGATTTTAAGTTTCAAGTTTTGCAGCTGCTTCAGTGCTATTATGAACCAGAATCTTTTGAAATAATACAGACTTGTCTAGGGTTACTGAGTTGCCAAAGTTTCAGCAGTACTTCAGACTGAGATAGACTATACTGCTGTTTGGTCACCTTGAAAAAAAATATTTTGTTTTAAGTTTCATCTGAATCATTTAAAGTTGTTTAATGACTTCATTTTCATTGCTTTTCATTATACTGCAAGTTATGTGCATAACTGACAGATGATAAATGCGTATAGTTTGCACATTTTCTTTCTGAATGCTAGGCACATTGCCATAGCAGTTTTGATGTATAACTTTCAGTATATCACAAGTTTATATAATTTTTAATCACATTTTTTCCATTGATATCTTTAAATATTACAATGTAATTGTAATTCTTGATCTCTTTGTTTACACTAAATTACAGTTTGTTAGCAAGTATTTCAATTGTAGCTAGGAATAATGTGGTGAATTTGTTGACTGTTGGAACCAAAATTGAAAATCAAACACATTTGAAATGGCAGTCAGATTTTTTCTAGAATAGGTAAAGTTTAGCAAAGGCCATTGCATAATAAAACTAAATACGTATCTACCGGAAGAGATTTTGTAGAATTTACTTATTTATGACTTGTAACTTTTATATATTCACATCAAATAATCAGTTTTGTCTCCTGCCATTTGTATTTTAATCATTCACTGTTCTTTGAGGTGTAAAATGGCCGAAATTTAAAAAATAACTACTTTAAATCTTAGAGAATGACACATATCTGTTGGGTGTAAAATGGCAGGAATTCTAAAAAATAACTTTAGATCCATATAAATTTTTGAGAATGACATTTATCAATTGTCTGGTATAGTTATAAAGCAATAAAAATTGGCAATAAAAGGTGAATCAGTTTGCCCTTGTATATTCAGCAGATCTTTTAGAATTTCTCATTAATTCACTAAATTTTTTTTTTTTCATTATTAGCAATAAAATAATACCTCTTAATTTATATTTATTTTTTAAAATTATGTCTGAGATGTGGGTTTGTTTCCCAATAAGGGGAATAAATGTCACTTTAGAGGGATACATTCAACCTGATTACGGTTTATATTACCCAGTTAATGTTATTGCTAGAATTACATGTACCGTTAAGCATGAAGTTTTCTATCCAGAAAATAATTCCATTAATTTAATAATGCATAAAAATGATTCTTATGATTTTTTTTCATTTTGTCTTCATGTAAGGAGTGCAAAGTTTTATTTATAATTTGGAACATACACAAATTATGAAAATTAATTTAGGTTCATCCCAATGTATGCTTAAAGGTTAGACAAATTTTAGAAGTGAAATGTTTGAAATTGCAGCCAGATTATATTTTTCTAAATGGGATATACTGTTGATAAAAGTTCAACAGACAATCAATGGTTGCTCACATAAAGCAACTCTTTATCCACTAAACGAGGAGATTTGTGGTTTCAGTTTAGTTTCTTTCAATTTGTTTATTCCACACCATATATATAACAGGTTCTGTTAGGTATAAATTTCAGGAAATTTAAAGAGGTTTGCCTCCACGTATATATTTTACTAGAAGTCATTGGCTATATTTGTATGCAGGTTGTATTGGAAGTATCACTTTTATCACAAAAGAATAAAATGGTAGTTAGTTCTGGTTGTCCTGACATTTAGATTTTATTATCTGTTCTTATAAAATTTCATAGTAAATCAACAAAATAATTTTCATAAATCAAGAGTAATAAAATAATTCCCCATTTACCTTAATTTTTAATTTTGAAACATTACTAAAAGGATGTTTGATAACTTTCTTTAATACTGATGGTGCACTGGTTTGAAAGGACTTAAATTCGACTGATAAGTTGTCAATTTGCACAAGTTGCTTAAATGTAAATTTAGCTATAACTAATGAAATCAGCTGATTGTGTTATTTCTTTTTTACAGCACTTATTTGGTTTAGAAGGAAACAGATTGGAATTTAAATGGAATAAAATTTGCCACATATAACTAATGATGTTCACTATACTATAAGTATAAGAAATATTCACCTGATTTTGCATAAATTAGTGTCAATATTCTTTTCTTGCAGTTCTTGGTAAAATGGTCTAGAAGTAAGTGCAGAGTTACAAAATAATATATATTTGATGTACAGCTTGCCTCAATCAGAACTAGATTGAAAGAGGAAGAAATGTATACATTTAGTGGTTTAGTCACTTAATATACATTAAATATTTATTCATGAAATGTTTACAGGCCTCACCTTGCTATGATGACATCGCTGACTCACCGAGTGACTGGAGTTGTTATGCAGTGTTGTAAGTAATAATATGACTTACTCAAGACAGTCCAACTCATAATGTAGCCTCAGAAATTTCATAACATTATTCCTGCGTAACATAATGATTTGACATTTCTTACTGAGTTACATTAATTAATTAATAAAAGACTTTGATATTTTCTTCAGATTTTTACAAATTTCTTATATTTATTTTTTAAACAAACATCTTTTTGAAATTTTGTAAAGATAACAAATAAATATTAATTAAAATATAATAATAATTCCAAGTAAATACTTACAAGAATTTCATTCTTTCATCCATTGATTCATTTGATCAAGAAACACAAAACAAAGGTTTATAAGCCAATTAAAAATAGTCACACTTGAAGCATTACAACAACCATTTTAACAAATTAGAAATACAGGTAGGCCCTAATTTATGACACTATGTTATATGCTGTTCTATATTAATGCCCTTTTAAAATACTAATGAAAAAATTCTAAAATACATCAAACAAAAATTTGCAAATGGGAAGCACACTGCAGCACAGGAAGTGGGTACCTAGGCGTCACTAATGTTGGCATCAGTTGATTTCTCCTCATCTGCCAGTGTGCACATATTTCGTGCCTTAAATTTGAATAATTTTCTGTGTTCATTAATGCCTTATTTTTAAATGTGCAACTGTCTACTGAGCATAGTGGTAAATCTGTGCCTGCACTTGTTAAAAAGAAAATGATTGTTGAGTGCAAAGGAAGAGTTTTGAGTTTGAATTTAGATTGAACTGCATGAATATCTTGTACTATTTCATATTATTATTGAAAAGATGTTGAAATGTTAAAGAAAATTTTTTTCAATAAATTTATGATAAATATGTAAAAAGATATGATTGTAGAGAGTTATCTGTCCTTTTAGTTTATACACCTATGCAGATTGATCTTTATTCTTAAAAAAATGGTACCCAAAAACATTAATTTTGACTTTTTTGGCTTTGATGCTCCCAATGATAAGTTTTTGATGCAGTCTTAAAGTATTTTCATTATAGTTTATGGATACAGTTGCAGAGCTCAGAAAAAAATAAAATACATTTAATCTGAGGCATCAATTTTTATTTTCATGTAAGACAAAAACTGTTATGATAAATTTTAGAAATATTTTTGCATTACCAGCATTTTTACCCTGTAAAACATTAAAGTTGGAACTGCCTTCTTTATGTGCTTTTAACTAGTTAAAAATGACTTAATACATTTTCCAGAGGCATACTTAATAAGCATTAAACAATGTGTATAACATGAAAATTCTGTCCAAAATTCTTTTTATTTAAAATTATCCTTTTAGCTTTTACCTGACAAGTATGTCCATAGTACTCAAATGTTATAGTGTATAGTTTGGCAGCAAACTTACTGTCCATGAATGTAAAACATTCTGCCAATTATATTAACTTTTTACTTTCGAAGAGAGAACACAAAGACAGTTGCTAAAATCAGTGTTATTTGCCCTTTCCCATACCATCCAACTAGACTAATACATACATGTGCCCAACTGATCAGTTTTGATTTTGCTGCACTTAACTGTCTTGCCTTGTGTTATCTTCATTTCATTTATTGTAATTTTATGTATTATTGTATGTTCACTTACATTTATTTATTTTATTAATTCAGCATATTAATTTTAAACTGAAATTAAACACTTGGAATTTGATTTTGATTTTGTTAGTTAAAATCAGCCTTTGAATTTGCACGAAGTAACCCTGGTCACATTATTGAATTATATATATCTGGACGTTTTTCATGCAACAACAACAAAATTATTTAAAACATAAATAAATATATATTTATCACAAAATGTTTTTGTTGCAATTACTACTCATCTTAATTATTGATTGCTAGAGAACCTTACATTGAGTTAATTTTAAACCTTTTCCATAACTTTATTGTTTAAATTGGATACTTAATTAGATTTTGATTTCCATCCTCTGCAGGTGTCATAGGATGCTATAAATAAAACTAACTGCCTATTTAGAGGTAGTACTCATTATTATTCCAGCATCAGTCATTGAATTCCTACTTTGTAAAAGGACTTCTCTCCTATCATGAGAAGTCATTGCACAGAATTAAAGTATATGACACTTGAGGTGTACTTTCTAATTACAGTTACTAACAGACATAAATACCAACAATTAGAATCATTTTTGAAATGCAGATCATTGCTTTCATACAATGTACTAATCTTAAATGTGCTTTGCTATGCTCATCCAGAACAGTGATATTGATAAATTATTACAATATAAATTATAAAACACTCTGGGCAAAATTATTCATCTGAAAATTGAAGATGAAGTTAGTTTAAAAAACAATGGTCAATGTGAATTTACCTTTTGCAGATCATAAATTAAGAGTGCAAAATCTGAATGTTACTAGAAATTATTTACTGATATGTTTAAAGTTCATATGAAGAAAAGTTCTTTTTTTTTTTATTATAGATCTTTAAGTTAGGTTTCATTATATTATTGTGGAATGTGTGTGTACATTTGTTCAGTACTTGTGTGTGTGTAGCGACAAAATTAGGTCAATGCTAAGCACTCATTTTGTTTAAATTGCCTGGCGCGGTACCATTGTGAGTGCTTAGTTAATGAGTAGTGCTGTGTTAGAGTACATGCTTGTATCATTGTATAATGTTTTAGGGAATTATTAATTAAAGTTGACCTTTAGATAGGAAATAGTTTATAGTTTATATGTATATATTTTTGTATGCTAGTTTATATTATCTTCTCTGTGTATTTTAGAATTTTTCATGAGAGAATGCTTTTTACATGGCACACGAATATAGTTATTTAATTTATTTTGTTATTTTATCTTTTAAATTATATGTTAGGAAAGGGTTGTATTTAAAGAGTATTTAGTGTAGTTTCCTTAGCTAGTAAAACTAAAAGCATTATACAACTCTAAGTCTAAGTAGTTTAGGAATAAATTATATTAGAATGAAAGTAAGAAAAACAGAGAAGTTATTTTTAGAAGCCTTTCACACTAGACGTTTTTTTTTTGGCCTATTTGGTCTAAAGGGAAGGCCACCCTCATGAAATATAATTAGTGTGTGTGTGTGTGTCAAAAAATGCTTGGTTGGTTGTATGCATACAGAGAGCTATGTAGCTAGACAGAGAATCTGGTGGTGGGCCACCATGAATAAAGGCCTCATGTAAGCTGTAAACACAGTGTTGTGCACATCACTCTGCTGTAGCTTGCCGTCAAGCATGTGATGTTTTGTCCTCTCCATCATCATCGTTGTTTTCATCTCACGTCCTGGGGTGACCCATAAAACACTACACCAGAGACCACCCGATCACATTATAATTATATGCACTTAATTTTACAGTTCTTAATTCTTATGTCGAAAAAATTTCTACAGATTTCTACAAATTTCTACAAATGATGGTTATGTGTTGAAGTGATTTGGGCCATATAATAGGATATAGATTATAATTAAAATGTGTATTTCTCAAGCTAATCTTTTGACAGGATTCTTCCAGTGAAGATCCTTGATTCCCCTATAGTGCTAAAACTATATTTTAAATATAGAGGTACATGCATGAGATAGTGATTGAAGTAAGAGAGAGCAGTTTTATGTCTTAAAAGATTTTAATTTTGAATCAATTTTACTATAAGTATAAATCTTTTTGCTTTCTTTTGTATAGCTTTGGCGACCATTTCGATTACTCTTTTGGCTCTACCAGGAGACTTCACTCATTACCTAGAGCTGATAAAAAGCCTCAGCCTGAGTCCTATCATAATCTATGGGTGTAAAGTGATTCTTGCATTCCCTGTCACATACCACTTCCTCAATGGCATGCGGCATTTGGTATGTAGGATTGAGATTTCTTTGTATTTTCTTGGTTGTATATTTCATTTTTCAAATCTTCAAACAGTCAATAGTAAACATATAAGAAGTTGTCATTGTCTTTGTGTGTTGTTGTTTGTTGATTTTTTTAAAATTCATTTAGTTTCTATCATTAATATGACTGTTAAGATATTAACACTTCCTTCTTTCTTATTTTATCTTTTTTTTTTTAAACTAAATTTCTTTTTCTCACTGTTTTTCACCCAATAATAGTATTATATGATATTCAGATTTGTCTGTTAAATTGAGGCAAAATGTTTTGGCTATATCTAGTATAAGGAAGAAAAAGCATATTTTGAAACAGATAATTTTACTAGTAAACTACTTCTATTTTAGTAAATTGTGACCAGTGATAGATGCTTTTGTTTGATTTATTTTCAGAAAGGTTTACATAGAAATATTCTAATTTCACAGCATTTAGTTTTAGTAGTAGTAGTTGGTGGCATATCATATAGAGAATAATTGTTTATTTAATCCATCCTACAAAGTTATTCCAAGCTAGAGAGATGCTAAACATTCAAAGCTAGTAGTAGTACCAGATAAAAGCAAAACAGTATTGATTTTGTATATATTCCAAATGCTGTTATTAATTATTGGTTCCTGAATAGAATGAATTACTTACATTTATTTTATTAATAAAGAAAATTTGAAATAGTGACAACTAATGATAAAATGTCTGTGTGTGTTCTGCGTGCGTGTGAAGGGAGAGGGGAGATAATTTTTTATCTATCTTAAAAATATAGAGCTCTCACATTTTTTTTAAAATTAATTAAAAATGTTATACCTATATGTGTTGGAGAAAAAAAGTTCACACTTATCATAAATGCTAAAACCAAGTATATCACATTTTATTCATATTTATAGTATGCACCTAAATTTATTTTAACTGCTTCTGCTCAGTCATAGACAAGAAAGCATCTTTGAAAACAGTGCTTAATCCTTTTGTTGGGTTCTTGAAAACACTGTTTAACCCTTTTCATGGCTTCTTCCAACTTTGTTCCTGTTTTTCTTGTGCTTACTAGATGTAGTTTTATATATATTATGTAGAACCAGCTATTTTTTCAGTCTTTGGAAATGAATTAAATTTACATCATATAAATAATGATCTTGGTGAAATAAGTCAAGTTACAAAAAATGGTTGCTTAATCTTTCATGCTTTTTGCAAACACAATTTTTAAAAAGGAGAAAAAAATCGCTTTTTACATGTATTGTACGTTTTGCTATTCTGCATGTGCCTTAAAGTAAAAACTGATTATCAGACAGGGCTAAATTTTTGCACATCTCTTGTATCCATGCTAACATAAAACCTGATTTTTTTCTAAGCAATAGCTTTTTTATTGTTTGAGCTGTAGATTCTCAGAAATGAGATAAAAGACAACTTGTGCAATGGCACTTTGAGCCAAAACTGAAAATGAATACCAAAATATGGAGATTAAGAAAATAGTCACTGACATTGAAACACACCAACCATAGCAAATTTCATGCAATCTTTTAGTTTTATGCTTCCACCTGCTCTCTCACACATAAAAATCCATCAATAAAAAGTTGGAAGATAGTTTTATTCAACAAAATATTTCACAAGCATGATAAATATGGTACATAAACACAGTACTTATGACAAAAGAGTTAACTTTTCAGAATTTAGTAGCTGTCTGCTATCGTCATGTAGAGGCTATGTGTGCGTGCGTGCGTGCGTGTGTCATTCTCTGGGCAAGTGTACCAAAAAGGTGTTACATTTGAAATGTATTTTCTTAAAAATAAAGCATTGAAATATCAGTGTTTATATTCTCTGTATTCAGACTTAATGTGAGAGATACATAATCATAGTTGCTTGGATTTGTGTTTATTTATTTATTTTGTAATTATATGTAATACAAATTTGATTTAAACTGACATGTGCTTACCATTAACTATTTCTTTCATTTTCATTGTTATAAATAATCCAATAAACTTAGCATGTCATCAGTTTTATACCCTATTTTAAATAAATATGTATCCAGATTAAGTTAATAATTTAGGTTAATAAAGAAAATATATTCATTGTAATGAGATGATTATATTGCTTATTTTAAAAATAATTTCTGGTAAAATACATCTCAACCTTACTTTCTGTTCAACAGAAACACATGCCTTTTATGTATTTCAAACACCTATAACATCAACATTTTCATAATTTTTAACTCTTCTTATGTTTTTATGTGAGCAGTAGGCACTGTTGTACTTGTAGCTTTAACATGTAAAATAGTTAGATTTATTCCACTTTATTTTTTGCACTTCATGTCACATAATGGTACACTGTGCCCAGAGTACGAGCCTTCCTCTCTTGTGTGTTAATGTTAAGTTCTTAACCATTATACATTGATGTATAATAAATACATTTGTTGTCTTTGTATTTCTATTTTCTCTCTCACTGTTGTATATTAATATCTTAAATATTTTTTTTAATTGTTTCAGGCATGGGATGGAGGTGTGGGTTTTGATCTATCAACACTCTACAAATCTGCATACTTTGTCATGGGACTTACTGCCGTTGTTGTTTCTTACTTTGCATTCTATCTTTGAACCATTAATCAACAAAACTCTGTTTCAGAGTTTTGTTGTGTTTGTAAAGATCTGTAACTGTTTTGTGATACATGAAAAATATTATGACTAGCTCAAAGAATTTTGTTTCAATATCCATATTTCTTGTGTTTCGATTGTCATCTCTGGTCATTGCCAGAATGTTAAAGTGCTTTTTTTTTCCCAGTTGTTTTTGTGCATGCTTATTTACACACATTCAAGAACAGTTTAAGTTTTGTTGTATTTCAGAGACTTCCAATTGAAAATTGTCAGTTTGATATTAGGGAACATAGATAATTGGCCATCCAAAAATCATCCACAAAAGGAGTATTTGTAATGGATACAAAAAGTCTTAGGTTGGGTTAAATATTAACATCAGTTTATTTGTGAGAATCAAATTTTTTTTAATTTGATTTTCTTTTACACATTAGAATTTGTTCAGTTGACTTTTTTCATATTTAGCTTGACAGCATTATGTATTTTATTTCTTGGATGCATTTCTAGATTTTTCTTTTATCATGTGTTTAGTCTTCAATCAATAATAGTTGGTAATTGTTACTCTTGAATCGTTTAATTGTTGCTTTTTAAATAAAGATAATTTGCAACATACTTATAATGTTATCTTTTCTCTTTGTTGTTATGATTGATTTTGTAGAAGAATTTTTATCATTCCTCATCTCATACCAGTAATAAGACATTAAAAATTATTGTTTAGATGTAATATTGCTTGTTTATCAACTATTGTTTGATATTCACACCCCAATAGATGAAGTCTCCAAATACTAAGCTGCACTAATGTGCCCACTGCACTCAACTACACTTTATTACAAATTGTAGGATTGTGTGTACTTAAAATCAAAGATTGTCTTTTCTTAAGCAGAAAGGTACTATTTGAGTTTACAATACTCCTGCCTGATCCCACAATTGTGTAGTTTGCAAGCTAGTGTAGGCAAGGTTTGAATGGCACCAGCTTTTCCAAAGTTTGCCATAATTTATGACTTTTCATTTCATTAATTTTCACAAAATCATTACATTCACTGTTTCTACTGAATAAACAATGTTAAAATAGCAGATGAACTGAAAAGAATATTTGGTCATGATGATTACTGCCTATTTGCTTTTGATTAATCCTTTGAGGGTTTGTCACTGTCCACTGAAAGTGTTGCCCGCTTTGTCGATGTGCCTAAATGACTTACTTGAGACATAGTAACATATTTCCCTCTCACTTGTGCATTGCAATGCATTGGCTAGATAAATAGGTTTGTTTAAGACACATTTATAAATGATACTGAAAACATATTTAACTGGTTTGCGAAGCTGATGGTGGACACATCAGAAAATTACTAAATGATTTTTTTTCCAGCAATCCAGGCTGAATATAGTGACACAGTAACCGCAGTGATGTTTCCTCAGAATCGTCTTTGGACATGTGCATGTCTTATTTTGCTTAAACAAATAATAGATCTGTCAAATGTCATGTTTATAGTTTGTGTATTTTATTTAGATAGATGTGCAAATTATGAGCAAGTTATCTTTACTTACAGATGTGAACGCAATATAAAATTGCAAAACATGCTTTTAACATTGAAACAATGGCTGTGATGGTTAAATCTGTTGTGGTTTTATCAGTATATTTGGGAATATTGTGAATAAGGGGAGTTAGATCTAGTGCAAATAGATTATTCAAGCATTGTTACTTTTTAGAATGTAATACTCTCTTGATCTTATTTAGCAGTTCAATATAGGGAGCAGAGAATCTGGCTTAGTTTGTTGCATTGGTGGTTTAAATCAGAGGCGGGCAAACTCCAGCCTGCAGGCCAAATCTGGCCCACCAAGGTTTTTTTCTTGGCCTGCCAAGCTATTCATATTTAACATTGCCATCCGGCCTGCTTGTCCAAAATATCACTTAACCTGTCATTGAATCACTGATTTATTGTAAGCAATATCAT
Organism: Sinotaia quadrata; assembly: GCA_028829895.1. Lineage (NCBI taxonomy): Eukaryota > Metazoa > Mollusca > Gastropoda > Architaenioglossa > Viviparidae > Sinotaia > Sinotaia quadrata. Next base: position 123,462,573 of record CM054179.1, read on the forward strand.
CCATCTCATTAAATTTTCATTGAAACTAAGGATTTTTATTTTTTACATAAAATACTCCTTTTAAAATTACTTTTGTTCTCATTTTACATTCTGAACTTTCTGGACTTTGTGACCTTTAGTCGTTTATCTGGTCCGCGAACTGTTCCAATAGTTTTATCCGGCCCGCGCTCTTAAAAGTTTGCCCACCTTTGGTTTAAATCTTTCCATACACAACAAAAATTAATATCCAATTTTTAAAAATTGCATTATTAGTTTTTTGTACAAGAATAGTCAGTTTTAAATAATATTCTTATAAATTAATAACAGTGGACATAGGTGATCAAATGTACATTTGCTTTATTTCAAGATATTTTTATAGTTCCACTTTCAGAATGAGATCTTTGCTCAACCTCAATGTTTCACAAGATTACCAGCATTGTGAATACAAACAAATTTATTGTTCAATTTGCTTTGCATCCTCTGAAATTTATATTAAACCTCAGTTTGTACATTAAATTGTGTTTTTATTTTTGTTGTTTAATAATTTTCAAATTTGTAAAGGATCGCTGTTGACAGTTAATGCTTCAGATTTGATAACTAAAGGTGAAAGATGTAATCATTGTGAACTGTCTTTTATTAAACAAAATAATAATAATAAGATTGCTTACTCCAGAAAGGATTGTAAAACTTTAAAATTTCTTAGCAAACATAGCAATTTAATTTTTATGGGGGGAAATGTGATGTTTTAAACCAAATGTATGCAATAAATTTTTATTTATAAAAAAATTAATTTTGGGTTGTATTCCATGTTTTTTTTTATAAAGATGATCTCTGTCTCTCTTGTATGTTTATTGGGTTTGATTAATCTTAATACAAGAATATTTTAAACTGTTGTAGTGAAATGTAATTAAAATATGGAGTCAGTTTGGAAATAATTATTTATTGATAATTATGACTTCACATTAGAAAGTTATATTTGGGTATACATTATTTAAAATTAAGCAACTGCTATAACCTCAGTTTCCTTACACTAACTTCAGCCCCTGCAAAAAAAAATAAATGAATAAATAAAATACAAATAATAATAAATAATTTTACCACCAAGTATAGCCACCACAAAAATTATTTATTAAATAAGGATTACTTTCTGCTAGACATGTTTACAGCTGTGAACAACACCAAACAAAGTTGTCATTTTTCTCTTAAAATATATAAATTAGGTCAATTATTGCTGCAAAAGTTGAATGGTGTACTTTTAGGACAAGATGAGCTATGGTGCCTAAGAATTGTTTGCACTCGTAATGATAATAGTAAACATAAACCAGAATTTAATTATGTTGGCCCAAACCCTTCTATGATTAGATATATAGCTAAGTAGAGAAATAAATTGATAGGAAGTTACATATAACACGTTCTTAGAGAAAATGCAGTATTTATGTTTAGCTGTTGCTATTTATAGTAATAAATTAAACAACAGACACTTTAAAAGAAGAGCAAAATATTTGACAAAGAAAATGAATTATTTTATTTTCAGCTGTTGCTGTTCATTATAATAGATGAGTTGACAGTTCAAGTATGTACATGAAAAAGCAAAATATATTCTCAAAATAATAATGGATAATACTGATGATAGGTTTCATATACAAAAAGAAACTTTTCTTTAAAATGGTATAAACATAAATAAAGTACAGATGAATTTTAATCTCTGAAATGAAAATACAAAAAAAAACAACATGCAAATCCTAATCTGGATTTTTCTTTTATATATTAGCAAAAATTTTATTATTTTTTTATGTACAGCTATATACTATCCTCAGTTTTACTGAAATCTAATATTCTTTCTACCCACTGTTTACACAAAAGAGCAAATTTTTATTTCAGAAGACAACCTTGCTTTTTGTTGCAAGCTGCTGTTAACATTTCTGATTCAAATGTTTGCTGATTTTTCAGAGGGTTGTATGGCAAAGACTGAATCTAAGAACCATCTTTGAAATTGTTTCTTAATAGTTGTATAGGTTGGCATATGTTTGAGACAAATTATATAAGAAGCAATCTTACTGCACAAACACTGACAGAGAAATGTTAACAGTTTATAACAGTACAAAATGTCATGCTTTCATCAGTACATTGAAGCTAGGGTATATAGCAATATTAAAAATTATGTTCTTATAACATCCAATTAATTGATTCAACAACAAAAAAAAAAGTCCAAGTGACCAGAAAAGATTCTGCTAGACATAAATGATAAAAATTGAATTTCTGATATATAATAGTCATATTATCTCCTTTTCTTTAAGTTTGAATGTTAGAAATAATATTTCAGCAACAAATGAAGTAAATATATATAATTATAAGGTATTTTGCTCTTAGAATAAAATTATAAGTACACTAAAGCTGCAGATCATTATTATGTGACTAAAGAAACATTTTCTAGCTATATTCTCTGTAGCAACAGTTGGGTATCACTTGTGTGCTCTCTGCTTGTAGCTTTCAAATATTCAGCTTTGAGTCATATAAATACAGAGTGGTTGAAATTACAATATATACATTTCTTTTTTGTTTCTTATGGCATGAATAAAGAAAACCATCTTCAATATACTGTACTATTGACTTTATTTCTTTCAGACTTTGTTTTCAATCAGTTAAATTGGAATGCTCACACAAAAATAGCAAAAAGTCCTGATCTCAACCAGTTCCAGAAATATTTCCACTTTCACAATTTACTTAGATCGTGTACTGGTTGAGAATCAAAAATATTTACTCTATACAATTTATCAACTGAATCCATCCCCATGTTCTGGTTTTGAGGTTTGTCAGACTAAGCTTTTATCAACTGACTTTACTGGTTGCTCTCTGAAGGCAGGGTCCATGTATGATACTCGCATAGTTGTCTCCCAGCTGTTGTATTTGGCCTTCATTTTGGGGGTATCAAGCTCAGGTTGGTGAGCTGGGAAACTGTGTGGATGGCGAACTGAAAAACAATGCATATTCAACTTTTAATTTAACCTCTTCCGTTGAAATTTTAAATAATAGTGTCACATCATTTAAAGGAGAATTTAATGTATTTAAAAACTGAATAGCTAAAAAAAAAAAATATATATAAGTTTTGTTTCTTTCTTAAATCTCTTAAATGAAATTTATTTTATAATCATTTACTTTAATAATGGGTTTAATTATAAAGTTTAAACTAATGGATCTTGGTTTCAACATTCCACCTTTTTCATGTACTTATGATGCTATTTCATTCTTGTACTAGAAAGTAATGTGAATGAATCTTCAGTGCTACAGTTACAAACAACATCTTCAGCACTTTGCAAACAAGGAGACAAATTTTTAGCAGATGTGTATTATCACTTTGGATGTCTGTATGGTAAATCCATTTCTTCTTGTACAAGAGGTAATAGTGGATGTACACATTCACTTTGCTCCCTATAATACTAATGTTAATAACTGCTGAAGAGTAAGACAAGTTGCTCATTACTGGTGGAATCTATTCTAATCATATCTTATCTCCAAGGAACATGTTTACCTTCTTTACTGCCTTTCAACTTGCAATTTGAAAAGGAAAATGGAAAACCAAATGTCTATACACTTATTTAAAGCAATGATTTAGATCAGGCATGTCCAAAGTCTGCCCATGTTCAAATTTCCACCGCTCACAGCCTCTGTCATAAAATCAATTCAGACATGAGATTTTTTCATAAATTTATGTTTTTCCATAAATTGAATGTTTGGCCCCAACATATTTTCACCTCACCAAATCTGGCCATCTTTGCAAAAAATTTGGACATCCCTGATTTAGATAAATCTAAATCTATGAATTTTTGTCAATAAGTTTTCAGAAAAGACAATTCTGCTATTCTCTTGAATTTTTAACCTCTGTTAATCTATACACATTTCTAAATTGATCTACTTTTTAACCAGTGTATTTCTAGATCAGTCAACAGAATTGTTAATTTGCTTCACTTCAAATGTATAACAAAACAGTTCTACTACAGTTTATTAGTGTTTAAATATTAGGGAAAATACAAATAAACTTTATATTTTATTATGCAAATATTTATTACAAATTGATAAATCTACAAATATACTTAGAGTTGCTTATTATGACTTAAAGTATTATGTAAAATAAACAATATCATTATGTAGGTTTATTAAATGGAGTATCAAATTTTTAAAATGTGAATGTCCTAGATTTGTTATTTTAGTTACTGATCATTAAATCATTTGAGTTAAAGGTTTAACAATTATGTATGATTTGGGTATAATTTTGTACTTTCATTCTTTGACAACTTTCTACAAGAAAAAACACAAGCTGTAAATAAATGTATTTGGATTTCATCTCACTGCTACAGAACAGCTTGAATTATAAGGAAATGTTCTTTAAAAACAGTTTCTCCTGCAAAGTGTCATTGTTATTTTCACAATACCTGATGATAATTGACAGGAAAGTCAAATGTTGTTGAACTGAAAAGTACTGGAACTAGTACAGTTATAATTAATAAGGCACTGATATTTATTGTTTGCAAATAAATTTCTCCACTCACTTCTGAGGTGCTTTAACTCTTTAGGTACTGTCTTAATTGGCTTCTTGTTGAAACTGGAGTTGTAGATTGGGTTAAAGTAGTGACTAAACTGCACGCAGAAGAAATATGTTTAAACAATAAATTTTGACTGCTGAACATAAGGTAGATACCTATGACAAATACAATTCTCAGATTATCTAAAGCAGTTAGAAATCATGACTAATCTGTCCCATGAAACATTAATGTAGTCTTGTTTTTAGTTGTATTTTACGGTAGTATAAATTTAGTAATGCTGACATAAATGAATATACTTAAAACATTATAAAACTACTGGTATGAGATCAAATGAAGAAGAAAACTATCTTGTCATTGCAATAGTATGCACTTTAATGAAGAGTAAAGGCCCATAATAATTCATTATTTTACCCAGGTTATATAAAATATTTCTTGTTTGTTAAAATTTTAGGATAAATCTCTTGGGGTGGAGTATGAACTAACTACATAAAATCCTAATTTTCATGCAGATGAACATGTTGTCTAACTGTTCAATGGACAAACTGGTAGAAATAGATTTCTTGAAGTGTGAAAATATAAATACTTAGGTGCATTTTAAATATGTACAATCTGAGTGTGTTATAATCTGGGTAGTAGTAGTACATGTTATAAATAAATATACCAAATATATTATTGATTTTAAGGGTTGTACCACCTGGTGTGTTATAATCCTACCCTTGATAACATTTTGCTCAGTATATTTCTAAAATAAACATATTTTGTGATCTGGATATATTAAAATTCCATTCCATGTGGCAATTACAAAATATAATAATAATAAATTCTTGAGTTTTCAAGGATGATGCTCAATTGTTATCAATATATCTAAGAAAAGTAAGTAAGCTAAAATTAAACTATCTGATAAACAATTGTGTTTTGCATCAAATCTCAAGACTGTTCTATCTATCCTTTAATTAATATTAAGTAAAGAAAAAATAATTTGATTGAAAAATAGATTATGATCTAAGGAATTCTGTTGTCAGGAGATGCCTATTATGGAAAGTATAACTATCCACAAGCACTGATCCCATATATTGTGCAACTTGTTTGAATATAAAGATACTATGTTAATGTATGCTGTGGTAAATAAAATAATATTATTATCATAGTATTATTAGTTCCATTATCTAATTTTATCTTAGTTGCAGGAATATAACAGCCTTGATGCTTGAAAAAATTCAAGAATACTCTGTTGAATATGCAGTTTCTTTATGTTCTCTAACACTAAAAATATAAATACCCATGAAACAATGACATAAATCTATCATCTGGTATATTGTTTGACCAAATTCTCTTGCATATTTCCTTGCCTTTGCTTTTTTTTGTTGTTTTTGTTTGTTTGTTATTATTTGAAGATGCCCCAGATATAAGTCTACATCACATTGTTCAAAGCACTTCCAATTCAAAAGATCTGAACTGATCTAAATGAGAATGAAATAAATTAAAGACCTGTATTCTTTTAGCATTATATATGCTTTTAACCAGATAATCTTTCCTTTTTTCCTAATCATGTTTTATTTAACATTTTAAGTCTGTCACAATTTGAATGTACAAATATCCTTAAATTTTAAAAGAGTATTATAAAAATGTTAACATATTATTTTTCTACTATGAATTGTATATACACATTCTTAATTTGTAATTTTTAATTAAATAAGTGGCTAAATTACTAATTTAGTTATAAACTTGTCACAATTATAAATATAAACACAATAGATGCACTACAAATAGTGCCAGGAAGTAATTTTGAGCAATAAACAAAGACTTAAATAAGCTCTTAATATAAGCAGTGAAATTTCAGATCTGCTAGCATGATCATTTATTATAAGGCATTATTTTTTCTTTCATTTTCTTCTTCATTATTTTTTAGTCAACCATATTGGCCCTGTAGTAGGCCTATTGTTGTTTTAAAGTGTTAATTATTTGTTTCATTTTAAACAGCAAAAAACTACTTAGTTAACCTGGGATGGAAGGCTCTCAGGAACTTTTAGCTTTCTGATGTCAGCTCTTTCTTCACTCCAGTTGCCAACCAAAGTATCTGGCTCGTATGCGTTTTCGTTAGTATGACAACGCCAGCCGTACTGACGTAACTTTAAATCTTCACGATTATGCGTCCACACTTCTGCGTGACCTGTTGCCTGCACCATATAACGGAACGGTGGTTGTGGCGCACTCATTTTTAAATCCCTTATATCCAATGTTTCGCAGAGTCTGTTTCAGTACGGGTGTGTTTCAAAACCAAAATTGCATCAAGCAGACGGCATGTGCCGTCGGAACAGCTATATAACACGGTAACAAGACGGCATCTTATTGTTGCTTGGGAGATTTGATCATGTGATATAGCACGTGACCTGTCCATGGTGTTTTTTTTTTTTTTTTGGAAAGGAAGTGCTTATCGGCACAACTAGGATTAACTAGCGTATATTTTTATTACTGATTCAAATAGCTTAATTTCTCAAATTTATTATAAGCACGGATTTATCTATTCGATAAACAGACAGTGAATGTAAAAGAAATAGCCATATGGTGTAAGTATCACAGCTTGGTATATAAAATTTTTTTTTAATGTCAATGTCACGGAAAAATTCAGTATTTATTCACTTGTATAAAGATAAATATGGCTATCATTTATATTTTCATTAAAAAAATCAGAAGCAATTATTATTATTCACATATAGTAAATGGTCCTGACTGATTCTGATTTCTAGCAATTTAGTAGGCTTACTTGTACGGTAAAATGTGCACACCAAGTAATGAGTAATCGTTCCGGCAAAGATTTGCCCCGCAAGATGGCTGTGACGCTAAAATTAGTCACCTGCCTTGCTACATGACGCCCGAAAATCACTACATAGTACATATTTAAAATTCAATCAATCATTCATTTAATAAAAGGGAGTGTTTACCTTCTAGGACTAATAATAATACCCAGCAAGCACGGATTCACAATCTTATTAATTCAGTTTTAAATATTTCTTTGATGAAAGAGGGCGAAAAATCTCTTACTGAATATAATAAATGGGAAAAAAAGCAATTTGGAAGGAGAGTGTGTGTGGTGTAGATGCCTCCACTCATTCCTTGGATCGCTTTAGTAGGTCAAGGTCTGTTGAGAGTAAATATACAATTATTCATGAAAAGAAAAATAATTCTAAAGTTTGGTTACACACACACACACACACACCCTTAAATTGTCTCTAGGTGTGCTTAGTAATAATCTACCAGTGGATGCTTAACTGCTAACCGATTTAGATCAAAAAAACGCTTATACACTTCTACGTACAGTTCCACATGGGCAATGTGAGGACGTCTACTGGCTTCCACTATTAAATACGAAATGCTGACCGAATAAGACATCCATTTAAGAATGTATCACATGTATGTGATATGTATCATATACATTCAGATAAATTACTTGCCAAACAATCCACATTTAAATGGAAGGTGTGTCATTTTTAGTATTAGGTGTTAATAGGATCGTTACATTTTGTAAACAGGACTTCCAAAATCATTAAAGTGATCCAGACGGAGAATTATTACCTTAGATAAAAGCCTTTTATGTAATGAAATCTTGTTAAACTGTAAAAATAAATCAAGGTCTTAGTGCCCATGAGTGAAAGTATCAAGATTCTTTATTTAAATGATCAAATAAAATAAAATTATTTTAAACACCACATTAGTACCAATTAAATGGTTGCTGTATTATGAATTTTAGGTTCCAATTAATTAAATTTGTATTTTTTCTTGTAAAATGACTTAAGAAAATTGTTAACACAATGCAATTCTCACATAAAACTTAAAGCAATAATTTTTTTTTTTAAAGCATAAAATCTTAATCGAAGCCATTAAGAACTGAATGCTTTCTGGTACACATGGGCAACAAGAGAAAGTCCCACCCCTACTTATAAACTGCAAGCATATTCATGGAAATCCCCCTCATCAATCCCATATCACCTCAACGACAGTGCCTTTATCAAAACTGTCTAACGATTGACGCAAATGAGATGGGAGAGTGTTAAAGGAATCTCCTACAGATCGATCCTGAGGATTCTAGGAATGACATTAACATGCTGATCGACATTTCAGTTATTAGGATGCGAAACAAAAAGAATATCTTATGTTATTTTTTAAAAGAAATGAACACATTTTTTTCTTTCTGGAAGAAGAGTGCCTCATTATGGAAAGAAGACAATGTTGTCTAGTGTCTCTATTTTCAGATTGTCAATAACATTTCTATTGTATCCAGTTCCAGCTTGTCAATAAAATGTCTAATGTCTCCAGTTCCAACTTGTCAATAAAATGCTGACTAATGTCTCCATTTCCACCTTGTCAATAAAATGTCTACTGTCTCCAGTTCCAACTTGTCAATAAAACCTTGAGTAATGTCCCCATTTCCAGCTTGTCAATAAAATGTCTACTGTCTCTAGTTCCAACTTGTCAATAAGATGATGTCTAATGTCTCCATTTCCACCTTGTCAATAAAATGTTGTCTACTGTCACCATTTCTAGTTTGTCGATAAAATGTTTACTGTCTCCAGTTCCAACTTGCTAGTAAAATGTCTCCAGTCACAGAATTTAACTTGTCAATAAAATGTTTACTGTCTCCTGTTCCACCTTGTCAATGAAATGTTGTTTACTGTTTCCAGCTCCAACTTGTTAATAAAATGTTTACTGTCACCTTGTAATATAACGTTTTATCTACCTTTTACAGTTCCAACTTGCTAAACAAGTACAGGCTCATTAGAGTCACTATAGCTGAATGATACAAAGCAGCGGGCTATTTAATATACCCCGTGTTTGCTATGTTTTTTTTCAGCCTACATATTTTCTTAGCAAACAGTCTTTCGCGTTAATACAGTAAATATTTGACGAGAAATACAAACATCATTACAACTGCAAAACAGTTATAAATTCAAATAACACAGATATACTAATACAGAAATAAGTCGACATACCAGTAAAATTCAACCACAGATATCTCTCTCTCACACACACACACACACAACTAGTCAGGGATACTTAAAGAGTCTTAGAGTCTACGATCCAGGTCAAACCAGGAATCCCTGGCTGACCTTGAAGGGTTTCCATCTTACAATTGACATGCTCTTTTGGTTTAGACACCTTGACAAGAAGCAGCTTATTGTCGTCATTATTAGAAATGTGTTATATATTAAAATTGTACTCAAACTGGTGCTTATGTAGAAATACACCACACGTTAAGATGTAGTCTAATTAGTGTTTTATTAGAAATACGTCACACTACCAAGACGTAGTCTAGTGGTTTATTAGAAAAGCATCAAATCTTAAGATGTAGTCTAAAAACTGTATTAGAAATGCATCGAGTCTTAAGGTGTAGTCTAAAAGCTGTTGTAAAAATGCATCTAGTCTTAAGGTGTAGTCTAAAAGCTGTTGTAGAAATGCATCGAGTCTTAAGGTGTAGTCTAAAAGCTGATGTATTACAAATGCATCGAGTCTTAAGGTGTAATCTTAAAGCCGATGTATTAGAAATACATCGAGTCTTAAGGTGTAGTCTAAAAGCTGTTGTATTGAAATGCATCGAGTCTTAAGGTGTAGTCTAAAAGCTGATGTATTAGAAATACATCGAGTCTTAAGGTGTAGTCTAAAAGCTGTTGTATTGAAATACATCGAGTCTTAAGGTGTAGTCTAAAAGCTGATGTATTAGAAATGCATCGAGTATTAAGGTGTAGTCTAAAAGCTGATGTATTAGAAATACATCGAGTCTTAAGAGCTAGTCTAAACGGGGCTCGGAAGGAGCATTGGTGCCGAAGTGCAATGATGCAGAAATGAGTTTACGATTGACTGGTGCGTTACAAAACACAGCTAGATCAGGAAAGATCACATAAACCTGACCTCTTGTAACGTAGGTACAAAATAGCTTAACTTGTTATTTCAAAAATAAAATTGATAATAAATGTTTCACACGTGCTAAACGAAAAAAAGAAAAAGATTTAGTGGGTTGGAATGTCACAAAGTAAAGCTTTTGAATATTTTCACGTTTGCTTGTATTCTTGACCAGATTTTAACTATCCTGAAGTGCTAAATAATATTTAGCCATATACAAGTGTGTATTTGCTATTGTGTGCGCACATTTACGTTATAAATACAAACACATAGAAATGTAATCATTTGGCACTTAGATTGGATAACATTATTGCTATTTTGAAATATAACTAATCTAGTAATTTACCGTTGTGGTTATGCTCACACCAAAAAAAAAAAAAGTAGGAGAAGGAAAGGATCCAATCTATTTTCATGATAAACAGAATGACTGTAATTAATATAGATAATTGGAATAGCGCAACCATTGGATAGAGAGCATAATTGCTGTTGATGAGTAGCATATTTGTGCATTGTTGTTAATACATATTCACGCTTGATAAATATCATAATTGTGAATAATGAATAGGTAATTATACATTATAAATAGATTAATGAATAACTTATCCATGTATTGTGGATAATGAACAGTATAATTATTAAAAGAGGAAAAACTTATCCACACACGATAAACAGCAAAATTGCTCTTGATGAGTGTCGTAACTGATTGACCAATAGCACTATTGCTTATGAAAAAACAAAACATTGGAGGTTTTGTCAATTTACGAAATGTAGAATGTACTCTATTATTGATTTAACAGAGTTCAGCGAAGTCATAAATCTACAATATATTTTATTATGAAGTTAATTTCAACCTTATAGCTCCTCTATAATGTTAAGTCCATTCATAAATCTACACTGTATTTTATTAAAGTCCAGTCTTAAATCTACACTATATCTTATTATAAAAAATCCAATCTTAAATCTTCACTATATGCAAATCATTTTTTAAAAAAAAACCCAGCTAGTATATAGGAACGTTTGCATATTATTTATCAGCTTATTCCAGTTCAAATTTATTGCAATCCATAGATTGTAATAAAGATCAAGATCCCTTGTTTAGTGAAAATCAATGTAGTGTGCTAATCGTATCTTTTATAAGTTACGAATAGCAGAAAAGGGAGGAGAGTAGGTCACTGGGCCAGTGATGTAGTCCTAAATTAAGTGTGCCGTTGTTAGAACTAAAACCCTTGTATCCCCAAAGCGTGCAAGTTGCAATGGAATTATGTGACCTGCAAATGTGTGCCAAATGGCTTTTTACCATAGGCTTTGCAACATTTTATAGACGGCATGCAGTTAGACTGAGTCAATTCTGTTCCTAGTCTGTCGTCCTGTGACATTTCCAATTGCCAGAAACGTACTGGCCACAAATTTCCAGTCTCTCTTTCTCTTTTTCTCTCCCCCCCCCCCCCCCCTTTCAACCCATGTATATATTCTCTTATAAGCACAATCTTTTTTTATATATAATTTATTTATTTTTTGCATTTTAGCATTTTCATCTAGTTTTTTATTTGGTAATTTTCATTTAAAAGTAAGCCAAACGGTTTTTGTTTGTATTTTATAAAATTCGTCCTGCAACTTTTCTTGACTTCCTTTTCCCCAAGTTTGTTCTTAAGTAACTTAAAATGGTTTTAACATGCTGCCGCTGTTCCTTGAATTCTGTTTCAATTATTTATATGTAAATCATAAGGGTGCGAATATTTTTGGCACTCTTCGTTAAATGTTCGTTTGAGCGGATTTATTTGATTTATTCACATAAATATTTAAACAATCTGACACCGCGACTGACTCAGTGGCAACCTGACAAAATGACTGACACATTAAAAACCACCTTAAATAGAAACGAAAGGAGCAAAAACAAGAAAAAAAACCAGACACATAACTCTCTCTCTCATACTCTTGCTTATTCTCTCTCTCTCTCTCTCTCTCTCTCTCTCTCTCTCTCTCTCTCTCTCTCTCTCTCTCTCTCTCTCTCTCTCTCTCTCTCTCTCTCTCTCTCTCTCTCTCTCTCTCTCTCTCCTTCTTTATGAATGGCGACTTAGCAGTAATCGATACAAGCTAATGCCTAAACAGCTCCTTTTCTAAACGAGGAGCGCTTGAGAACAAAAGACAAGCGGAAAGAAGAAACGACAAGTGGAAAAAAGAAAATCAAGCTGCGAGAAGAAAGAACAGGCATGAGTGACGTATTTCTCTCAGTCTCTTTTGCAGATTCCTCTTCATGTTTGCAATTCAAACGCGCCAACAGCCGGTTATTCTGCTGGATTTCATACTGATGGCGTCTTTCAAAGAAACAAATGAAAAGGTGCATTGATTCGATTGGAGTGCCTCTCTCGTCCTCTCTGCTATTTTTCTCTTCATCCCTTCTCTCTCTCTCTCTCTCTCTCTCTGCTTGTCATTTCTTCTATTCTTGTGCTTCTATCTCACTTTGACCTGCATTCTCTCACTCACTCTTTCATGTGCGCACGCTCTTTTGACTTATCTGCGTATCTAGCCATTCATCATTCTCTCTCTCATTAACGCGCTTCTTTCTCTCTTCCTCTCTCTCTCTCAATAACACTTCTCTCTCTTCCTCTCTCTCTCTCTCACATGCCACACACACACACACACACACTACTATCCTCGAAGAATGCAATCATATCGGACTGTTCACACCTCACAACTCAAAGAGTTCAAGTTCATTCAAATTAGCAGATAACGCTTTGCCAGGAGCACTTGCCAGACATTCTTGGCACTTGACAAAAAAATGAGGCGATAAATGCGTACCACTGTTATTGATCAACAGTCACCCCGAAGTCCCTCACATCTTGTCTTCACTAACAGTCACCCCGATGTCTCTCACATCTCGCCTTCACCAACAGTCGCCCCGATGTCTCTCACATCTCGCCTTCACCAACAGTCGCCCCGATGTCTCTCACATCTCGCCTTCACCAACAGTCATCCCGATGTTCACGGTCATTCCAATGTCCATCACATCTCGTCTACACTAACAGTTATCCCGATGTCCCTTAAACTCTTCTTCACCAAGTCATCCCGATGTCCCTTCAACTCTTCTTCACCAACAGTCGTCTGTATGACCCTCATATCTCGACTCACTAGCAGTCATCCAGATGTTGCGTATATCTCGTCTTTAGCAGCAGTCATCCCGATGTCCCTTACGACTCTTTTCAACAAGAAGCAATCATTTCCATGTTCAGTGCATTACGATAGTCATTACGATGGTCCTTTTCACCAATGCGCAGTCATTTCCTCGTTCCCTAATTCCTGATAGTTGCTGACCTAGTAAATGTATTAACTTAGCTTTTACTTACCCAGTAAGTCGATCGATTTAGCTTTACTGACCTAGTAAGTAGATTGATTTAGCTTTTACTGACCTAGTAAGTCAATCGACTTAGCTATTACTGACATATTAAGTCGATTGGTTTTACTGACCTAGTAAGTCAATCGACTTAGCTATTACTGACATATTAAGTCGATTGGTTTTACTGACCTAGTAAGTCGATAGACTTAGCTATTACTGACCTAGTAAGTCGATCGACTTAGCTATTACTGACCTAGTAAATCGAATAAGTTAGCTTTGCTAATATAGAGTAATGTCTGAATAGGAGCGAGATTTTCGCCATCTTGAACGTGATAACCGTCCGAGCATGTAAGTGTCAACTTACTATCAAAGCTGTAGAAGCTCAGTTCTCTGGTTTTTTCGTCCAGATTAAGGACTCTTAAAATCTAGCATTGTTATACTCAGCCCTCTTTCTGGACCCTTCCTAGAACCTAGCATTGTTATACGCCTCCTAGATTCTGGAACCTAGATCGTTCGAATCGAACCTTAATATTGATATAAGGGAGAATAATGCTATAAGCTAAAGTATGTTATCAGTTCGTCTGTGAAAGGGATTGAACAGTGGCTTTCTTCAGTCAAAAGGGGCCCAATAAGGGATCTGATTGCTCGCGTTAGAAACAAGCAGAAATGGACAAACCCTTTCACGTCAACAGGGAAAGGGAAGAACCGATGTTCTTCCTGGGGGGCCACTCTGGTTGAACCCGTCATCCAGTCTATTACTGTGACCTACCAACAGGCAAACCACAACTGCCTTCCAATATGTATTCCATAGAACAAATCATATCAGGATTCTAAAGTTAGGACTCTTAAGAACAGAAACGGCCTCTCTATGAACAATGAACAATAATTATTTATTAGTCACAATGCTTACTATTAAACTTCTTTAAATTAGTTGAAACTATTTTCACAAGTTCCACTAATGATTTTCCATATTGTTATTTGTTTATAAAAATCGTAATAATATTTCAGCGATAGTTCTCTTTATATTGTTAAAGAGTTAAATAATATTAAAGTAGCAGTTCACAACTTTATGCTTCAAACGCATTATTACATGTATAATAAATGTATTGAAATTCAATACTGGTAGTGATATTTATCAATTTTAGTTTTTAAAAAAAAAAATCAAAGATAACTTTGCACATAATGTACAATGTTTGCAGAAGAATGCCAATTAGCATCTAAGATTTTACATATATTGAAAACTTCTAATTTCGATTCCTGTTAGTCTGGCTAATTGTACAAACAGACAACACACTACATGACTGTCTTATATCTCAAGTGACTAATTGTTCTCCCTTCTCCTTGCAATTAGGTCTCATACTTCCCACTAGAAGCGTAAATAATGGACCTCACTAATTTTTTTTTTTTTTTTTTTTGTCTATTCCCGCCCTCTCCCCCCAAAAAAATAAAGGAAAAAAGAAAAAGAAGGGAAAAGAAAGAAAGAAAGAAAGAAATCTAGATTATCAAGGTTTCACTGTACAAGCAGAGAACATTTTAAAATAGCATAATAACACAACAAGATATACTTTTAGACAAGACATGCACAGTTACCTCAATAACGGATCTTCAATCTCTTGCTCTTTCGTCAGGGGATCGATTCCATTACATCCCTCCAGAACAGAAATAAAAAGTAGAACGAGTTGAATTTTATTTTTCTGCTTTTAGTTGACACATTCTGAAATTCCCTGCATGGTGTTTTGCAAGCCATTATTCTGTCGATTTACTTCAGGTACGTCATACCCGTACCTGGCAAAACCTCATTATATAATTTTCACCTCGACCCTCCCACATTAGCCAGTGATGCAAGCGTTTCATCCCGTTAAACCCGAGTGATTTATAATAAAATCCATGTACAATCCTCTCAAAAAGGGTTTACAATAAAGTCCATGTATAATCCTCTCAAATGGGGTTTACAATAAAGTCCATGTACAATCTTATCAAATGAGGTTTACAATAAAATCCATGCAATCCTCTTAAATGGGGTTTACAATAAAGTCTATGCATAATCTTCTCAACGTACAAATGTTCAAATTTTTCTATCATACTAGAATACACACTCACCCATACGAATAATAGTTTACTCGCACATAATAAAACAGTCCGCAATCGAATATGCATTTTAACACATCTATATTACATTATTCTGTTCACATAGCAATGTTGACCAAAGGTGGTTTCATCATTATAGTAACCTTTCTCCGCATTATGTCAGTGATCGCGTTTACGGTCGGCATTGTAGATGTATATTACACATCTGATTTAGAGCATGTTGTGTGTAATTACGAGTACTCCATATTTATATATTTATTCCATAAAACAGGCAGTAAATACTACATTCCACCTCTCTCTCTCTCTCTCACTCATACACAAACACAAACAGCGACACACAAAAACACACTCACACATAGACAAAAGCACTCTTACAGACCCACACATAGACACGCCCACATACACACTCGTACGCACACTCATACACACATATTCACATAAATTCTCTCTCTCTCTCTCACATGCACTCACAAGCACACGCGCTCACACACACTCGCACATTCTTTCTCACATACTCACACACCTTATTTTCTCTAATCTTTACAGTCATGATAACAGTTTAATTGTTTTGATCTTTCCCAGTTTCTGTTAGTAATATACTACTTACATGATTCATTCGATAGCCACCGTTCCTTCCATTTTCATAGAGAGATCCATTCTTTGAAATAGATTGTAGCAGATTTATATGCATACATATTATTTTAAAATAAACATGTTTTTTTTTAAATTGACTATTATACGAATGAAAAATCAAGCTTTTGTACTTTGTGTATATATGTGTGTGTGCGTTGTGCGCGTGTGTGTATGTGCATGCGTGTGCGCGCGTGTGTGTGAGTTGCAAAACTGACCATCGTTTGTCTTTATCGTAATGGTGAAACTGTTCTAATAATATCAAGTGAATTGGCTCAACACACATTCATCCAATTATCATAATTCTATAAATGTAAATATTTCCTCGAAATGTAAATATTTACAAGTGAATAGCAACTAAGAACAGATTCATGCATTTAACTCTCTAATTAAAGATACTGAATCACTATGGAAAGACTATGACCCTTCTTAACCACCCTCCTCTACCTCCAACGGACATATTGGTCTTAGGCCTTAATTTTTTTTTTAATTGTACCGCATGATTTTATATTAACGATGTACATCTTACACTTTAGAAGCACGACTATAGGTCCTTGGTAATCATAGGAATGAGAGTTATTTCATGACGTCATCACTGCTGTCCTACGGATTGTGCAAGTGTAAATTGGGTACGTACGTGTTTTATCGTGAAACAATACACGTGTCTATAAGAAGGAGGGCGCGCGTGACTATTTCGAGAGACCCGGATGCGTTGAGTAAACAAAGCAGAGTTGGATAGGTTCACTTTCGGAATGCTTGCTTGGATTTCTTCCACTGCGCTGTGGCTTAATTTTTTTTTTTTTAAATAGCAAGAACACACACAAAATATTTTATTCGTAAAACTGTCTTGCATTGATTTGCAGTACAATGTGGGAATCGGTGTGGGGTGGGAATACTTTTAAAATCAATGTCGATAAGAATTTATTTAATTTGACATCTAGTTTTGAACCGTGTTCTCAGCTGATTCATTTCCAGTATCGCTAACCGTGGCTTACGTAATCACGTAAACATTACGTATACAGCAGCAATGTTTATATGCTCCAAGATGAACACATTATATGCCGGTTTCGTGCAAATATTTTTTTTTTTTAACAACAGCCGATGCAGAGGCCTTTAATTAACCGACTGCACTACTTCTATTTAGTAGGTCAAAATTAATATTACAACCAGATTTTATAAAATGACAATTAAGGCAATGCCGGTTTCGCGTAAATAATTTTCTTTTGCCAACAGCCGATAGCAAGGCGGTGGCTATAACTATATTAGTTGGTAATAAAAAAATAAATGACAAGGAAAATAAGTGTTGCTTGGTCGATCGACTTACTAGGGTAACATTGTTTCTTTGACATTCACATTTTTGATGATTAATACAGATTTGATTTGAAATCTATCTACGCTGCATGTGTATGTCCCCCCTCACTGAGCTATATATAAATGAAAAGGACGTCCAATGATAGCAAGTGTTGCCGATGTGTCGCTAACGGAAATTTCAATGCGACCATTTTGAAAATACCAGCCTAACACACCAGTACTGAAGTGTGTTGGAAAGTATTCATTATTTTCAAAATATGCCTTAGTTAACATTGTAAATTACAGAGTCGTATTTAATCAATTTTATTAGACATTAATTATAATAATTTTGTTTTTAGTATTATGTAAGGATAAAGGCTTTTATATTTTATTTATTATCTGAAGTGATAGACTTGAAGATATTTTCCATTCTTGATTGTTTGTACGTTGCATTGTATAATTAATTATATTTATTGAATTATTGCTTCGTAAAATTGGGAATATATGTCTCGAAAACAGCCCGACGTCAAACGTGTAGTTCCCATAGACGCTACAATGCTTCGGTCTTTTCAATATGGCGGACGATTGGCGACAGCGTATTTGCCCTTGAGTCCTCTCCATATATTGAGCTCAATGATCCCCCTGGTTTACCTGTCCTATTGTTTATATTCGTCTTCATCGTCTGTTTTCTGTTTTTTTGTGGCATTGTATGTGTATGTGTGTCAGTATTGCGTAAAATTGCTGAAGTGCATATTATGTCACCGCTGAACATTTTTGCTATTTTATTTTTTCTGCTAAACTGGCACTTTAAAAAGTTGTTTGTATTCTTGCTCGATGTATAACATACTTCACATTGTTATTTATACAATGACCGGTAGACAAATGTTATTTAAATGCAGAGTACAAAAAAAGTAAAAAACAGAATTAAAATTTTATAACCTAGTAAACTTGAAAACTGTTCATGGAACAAGGCTTTCAATAACTTCTTTCTGTAGCCAAAATATAATTATAGCTTAGAGACTCTTGGAAGGACATTTAATAAGCGTTATTTCACTCCTGGTTCCTTCAGACAGCAGTAATTGGCGGCTCTCGGCATTTGTTTTGTTTACTAAGCCCATCCGGGTACTTTTGTTGTATATCTTGTCGCTCGCGTTTGTGTCTGCCAAGATTTACTGCTCTATCAGCGACACTATAAATAATGTGTACTGCAATCATTGCTTTAGACAGCGAGTATGGTGTATTGTTTTAGATTACTAGTATGGTGCATTTTTGTTGCCTACGAGTGTGGTACGTTGTTGTAGACTACGAATGTGGTGATTTGTTTTCAATTAATAGTATGGTACAATCTAGTATGTACGAGTATAGTGATTTGTTTTAGACCAGGGGTCGGGAACCTATGGCTCGCGAGCCAGATGTGGCTCTACTGATGGCTGCATCTGGCTCGCAGACAAATGTTCGATTATATAAAAAAAATGTTTCTTTAGACTTCTTTACTCTACATATTAATTGCATATCAATATTTCATTCTACAAATGAGATAAAGTCTACTAAAGTCTCAACGCCTGCATGAAGCTTAACCTCACCACGTATCAACCAGACTACAAAGCCATCAACAAAGCCATGCAGCACCAGAAGGCGCATTAATGGTACGAAATACTCATTATTGATTAGCAACAGCATAACAATGTTATTAAAAAGAATTCAGAGACATAATTATTGTACTTTTAGTGTTGAAATTACGCAAAATGCACACATTTACTTGAATTTTTAGTTTTAAACATAATGTATGGCTCTCACAGAATTATTTTTCAAAATATGTGGTGTCCATGGCTCTCTCAGACAAAAAGGTTCCCGACCCCTGTTTTAGACTATTAGTATGACACAGTGCTGTAGGCTACGAGCCTAATGATTTTGATTTAGATTATTAGTATGGTACAATCCTTTAGGCTACGATTATGGTATGTTATTGTAGACTACGGGTATGGTGCATTGTTTTAGATTACTAGTATGGTATATGTTTTGCTATGTTACGAGTACGGTACATTGATGAAGGACACGAGTATGGTCAATTATGTTAGATTACGAGTATATCGCGTTGGTGTAGACTGTGAGTATGGTACGTTGTGTAGACTGTAAGTATGGTATGTTTCTTTAGACTACGAGTATAATGCTTTGCTGTAGACTACAAGTGTGGTTCGTTATAGACTACGAGTATGGTCCGTTGTTGTAGACTACGAGTATGGTATGTTGCTGTAGAGTGTAGACTATGAGTATGATGCGTTGCTTTAAACTACGAGTATGGTAGATTGCTGTATACTATGAGTACGGTACATTGCTGTAGAGTGTAGACTATGAGTATGGTGAGTGTAGACTACGAGTATGGTGTGCTGCAGTAGACTATGAGTATTGTACATTGCTGTAGTGTAGACTTTGACAATTGTACATTGCTGTAGACTATGAGTATGGTACATTGCTGTAGACTATGAGCATGGTACGTTGCTGTTGACTACGAGTATGTTGCATTGCTTCTTACTACCATTACGGTAGGGTGATCATTGCATATATATATTAGAGATAACTAAATATCAGTGAACAAGTTATAAATATATATACATACACACAAAAAAGAAAGCCTACTACTGGGACTGCTCATATAAATCTTGCTGGTAAGGAGTAATTATGTAGCCTTAATTTAAACGACAGGTTCTCTCGAGACCATTACAACCCACAAGAAATGTCACAATCTTCATTCAAAGATGCACTGCCTCCTAGAATCTGACGCATCTGCGATAAATGTCCCAAGGAGACAAGGCCTTTCTAGGCCCTCACACTAGTATATGACTGAGTATACAATTTTGATTAAACGAACAGGGCTTTTTAGTGGTTTGCCTCACAAGTGACGAAGATCACAAAGTCTCTTTTCGTCCTGTCGAGGCATTTACAATGCAGAAAAATATAATACACTTCAAAGTAGCACATTTGAAGACATTTTAAACATAACTGAAGTCTAATATGTATATATAAAAGCATGTAAATAAATACAAAACAAAATGAAACACAGTCAATTCATGCAATGGCAACAGTAGGGCTCCGGGTGAATAAATGGAATTGTTTCCTTTTCTGTGGCCATTGCCTGGGAGTGAATTGTATTCGTAGAATGTCAGAGGACTTGCTCTTTGTATCTAAATGGTATTGAAATACACACTAGACTTGTGGTATTATATTTCTCATAATGCATCTTAAAATAAACGAACAATCACACTCCGGCAACAATGAGAAGCAAGAGATTATGTACAGACCCACGTCTAATTTCTGCCCAGAAAAGAAGAAACAAAATTAACAGCTTGCTTAAATTCTTTTCTTAAAGTTTCCCAGGTGGATTTGCCATTTCATTCACAACGACTAAAAATTGATCATTTATTTTCTCCGCCCGTTTCGATTTGTCCTTCCAACACCTATTTATATCAGATTTACGTCACAACCTACGTACGTGCTCGTGGAATTTATTTAGTTTTTCCTTCACGAAAGTGGGTCACAGAGGATCGATAGAACCGATATAGACGCAATAGCCAAGCATTGTGAGGAGTCTTAATTTGTCGCTGACGCTCGAGAGTGAGAGTGTGGGTGTGTCGCTAGTATACTTGCAAACAAGAGCGTGCAACTGTTTCCAGTCTACTCAGAGCGACAAATCAACGCTAGCTAAAAGCAAATGAAGCTTGGTTACCTTGCTTGTTTAGCGGCTTGTTAAAGTGCAAAGAACGGCCACTCTCTATTGAGATGACGTACAAATGCGAAAGAACAGTCACTCTCTTATCGCAGATTGGCTTATATACATGCAAAGCACGGTCACTCTCATACCAGAGACAGCTTGCTCACTGTAGCTAAATACCCCAAGTCTGTATTTCTAGCTCGAGGCATATCACTAGACTCTCACCATTGTCACAGGGCTTCATTGTCATTTTGGCAGAGAGATGGAAGGATAAATACAGTACATGTTCTCCCCACCTTCCGCACCTTTCCTCCCCTTTGACCTCTGGCAGTGTGATTTACTTTTTATGCAGCGTACCGACCACAGATCAGTTTCAGAGGCGAAAATTTAAGTTTTTATGAAAAAAATTCAGTTAAATAGCTAAATAGAAATGTAGCAAGCCCCACCCCCTTTTTTTTTATATGATACAAATTATCGATGCTTGATAAAAGTAGTATTTCAGAACGATATATGCGTGAAGAGGAGTGGGATTAAGATAATGGAGGAGGGGGGGATAGGAAACATGCGCCACAAAGGTCATGCATTCTTTATGTGTGTGTGTGTGTGTGTGTGTGTGTGTGTGTGTGTGTGTGTGTGTGTGTGTGTGTGTGTGTGTGTGTGTGTCTGTGAGTTAGTGCGCGCTCGTCTTGAGTTGAAAATAATATATATTGTTGACAAACACAACTATGAAACGGTCACTACACTTTAATGTGAAGCTTAATGAGAGGTCACTGAGTACAATGCTTGTGTGCCTAATAATGCCTTTAGAGTGAGAGAGAGAGAGAGAGAGAGAGAGAGAGAGAGAGAGCATCACGATCCGTGGATCGCATGGACTTGATCGAGTTTACATGAACCGGTTTATACTTTGTAATTAGCATCATCAGCAATAGTATATGTCTTTGTTTTCTCGCACAGCGTACCCTGATTGTCCTCTACTTTTGTTTCAAAGTCTTGCGTTTGTAATAAAACACTACAATATTTAGACACTAAATAAAACATTACAAGATTTAGACACTAAATAAAACACTACAACATTTAGACACTAAATAAAACACTACAACATTTAGACACATCGAATAATTAATTATAACATTTAGACACTAAATAAAACACTACAACATTTAGACACTAAATAAAACACTACAACATTTAGACACATCGAATAATTAATTATAACATTTAGACACTAAATAAAACACTACAACATTTAGACACTAAATAAAACACTACAACATTTAGACACTAAATAAAACACTACAACATTTAGACACATCGAATAATTAATTATAACATTTAGACACTAAATAAAACACTACAACATTTAGACACTAAATAAAACACTATAACAATAACACTCCTATTTCTATTACTAATATCACTATTATAAACAACAACACTAGTAATAACTAATACGACTGGCTGGCAAACTCTAACTTACTTGATTTCAGTATGATCTGATTGATTATATAAATCATTAACCAGCGTGAATTCCACATTAGATTTTAAATTAAAAAACTTGGATAAGTCTAAATTGATCGTAAATACTCGTCAGTATGGAGCTTGAAATTTTGAAGTGAAATTATCAGCCATTTTTAATTACTGTTGTAATTTAAATTATTTCAGTTATAGGTTGGAAACGACGACATTTCTGATTCCCTATTTTACCTCTAAAATACACACATACACACACGCACACTCATACACACAACCAACCAACATACACATAGAGATCCACTGATATACTACATACATACGCAAAGACAAGCCGGACATATTTTCGGCCGGCTTTATTCAGATATACTTCATCTGAAGAGTCAGTGATATTCATTTTTTAGATATACTTTATTAAATATCAAATCAGCGGAGGAAAAAATTAATAAAATTTATGTGAGGAATGTAAGTGACTGTCTTAAGGACAGAAGAGCACGTGATTATAGTTAATTGAGAAAAGCTTACATTCACGCACTGTCCTGTATCATGAGATGACCCGTTCAATTTTTCTTTTTCAACTGCAAGTAATACTACTAACAATAACAATAGAGTGTGCATGTGTCATACTAATAGCTGCAACAATGCAGTGTACATCTGTCATAGTACTAACAGCATTACAGTGTTCATGTGTTACACTACAAATAGCACTACACTCTATATCAGTATATACTACTAACAACAGCACTACACTATATATCTGTCATACTACTAACAACAGCAGACAACTGTACATCTGTCATACTACTAACAGCAGCACTTCAGTGCATATGTCATACTACTAACAGCAGCACTTCAGTGCATATGTCATACTACTAACAGCAGCACTACAATGTGTCTAAGTCATACAGCATAACAACAGCACTACACTATATATATGTCATATTACTAACAACAGCACTATGTTATGCTACTAACAACAGCACTACACTATATATCTGTCATATTACTAACAACAGCACTATGTTATGCTACTAACAACAGCACTACACTATATATCTGTCATATTACTAACAACAGCACTATGTCATACTACTAACAGCAGCACTATACTCTATATGTCATACTACTAACAACAGCACTATGTCATACTACTAGCGAGAGCACTATAGCAAACTGCTAACAACAGCACTATAGTGTGTATCTGTATATCCATCATACTACTAACAACAGCAGGCCACTGTACATTTGTTATACTACTAACAACAGTCCAATGTATATATCTGTCATACTACTAACAACAGCACTACAGTGTTTGTCTGTCATACAACTAAAAACAGCAGAGCACTGTACAGCTGTCATACAGTCCAATGTATAGTTATCGTATTACTAACAACATCAGATCACTGTACATGTCATACTACTAACAACAGCAATGCAGTGAATATCTGGCAGGCAAACAGATCTACACACCATCCGTCTCAGCTCTGATCACAGGGTCAGATGTGGAGCACGCGGTTGTTTGACTGAGCTATAAATAGCAGTTTGGAGAAACTCGCCAGAAGAAAGAATAGCGGTCGCTACACTCAAGCATGATACCCACCCCACTACAAGCATTTTCTAATGTTCGTCTTTGCAATGTTAATTACTACTTCGCACTTGTGCCACGTGACTATTACTTAATAATAACGAAAGGTTTTATTTGTGCTGTTTTTTTTTTTAAAAATGCTCTAAACGCTTGAAGCCATGGCCACTAAACTCAATATTCATGAGCAAGGATATAGGAGTGGGCAAGAATTGATCTAGAGCAGCCTTTCTCAAACTTTTTATCATGGAGGAATCCTTGAAATAATTTTCAGTTCTCCGAAAACCCTGCATAAAAATTACTATATCCACGATGCTTGTTTTTTCAATCACAATCTCTCAGGGAATCCCTAGCGAACTCTCGCGGAACCATAGGGTTGAGAAGCCCTGAACTAGAGAGATCCCACTGGCCAAGACTAGATTTGAACCCATGACTTTCTGCGTGCAAAATTAGCGCCTTTACCTCAGTCCCCGAGCATCACCAGTTAGTCCACTTTTAGCAAAAAAAGAATATAACATAAGCCGTTCTTTCTCTGAGTCACAACCGTGTAGCATAAATAAGTATGGATTTATTTAAATTATGACCAGCACTACATCAGGCAGTCCATGCTTAGTTACGACTTCTCCGATTCCCCCATCCCCTCCTCCGACCTGGAGTTTGTTTATTTTAATCGCAGTTTTGGCTCCAGATTTTTTCTTTCGCTTTTCTTTAGAAGACAAAAATAACAAATTGCAAAAAAACATCGCCGCTGTTGCTCTTAGCAACACTTTTAATGTCATTGTAAAGTAGGGACACAATGGCATTGTAAAGTAGGGACACAATGGCATTGTAAAAGTAGCATATGATAACTTTGCTCACACAAAGCTCAAGTCAAAAAAAGAGCGCTTTGCTTAATCGTACTCAATCGTATGCAGCTCATGGATTGGAAATGGATCTGAGAAACTTTGAATTCAATCCGTTCTCTCTGCCGGTAATTGGGCAAAAATGATCCTAAAGTGATAAAACAGATCAAAACATGATGACATATCATTCATCGGATCCTTAATGACCCAACAGCTGTGCTGAATCCTACTCCTCCGTCAAATCCTACTCCAGTGAACACCCTGAGCCGTACAGATTCGTAAACTGGTCGCATTAAGGGGTGAGGGAAACGAAGGGAACTGTTTTTGGTATGATCATTTTTCAGCTGTAAAGCATCATGAATTTTATATGTAGCACCAAGTTTTGAACGCATGCGCATGTGAACTAGGTCGGCCCACTTTCCTTGTACGTGTGCTATTTAAAGTAACAATTGCTAAGATAAGCCATATGTTTAGTGCTAGAAACACTGTGTATTAGTAATTATTATCAATGAGTAACCTACTAAGTCAAACCTATGCAATATTTTGAGTCACAGAGAGAAAGGGACACTCGATAATCACTCCTGTTTGCATAAAAAATATTACATGCAAAAGTATTCTTTCTACCCTATTTCTAAACTTAACTGTACAAATTGTTAAATGTCAAAGCGACCCGACCTTGGGCACTGCTTATGCTGATAATCTTAAGCGTCAGAGTTGGAAATAAACAACTCGGGTGGAGAATATGCTAGAAATTTTGCTGATGCAAACCAAACCAGTTCTAACTGGATGAGTACTTTTTCTGACTAATAATCTCACACTTGTTTATAACAATTGACTTTTTTGTTGCAAACCGCATGATTGTGAACACATGCCAACAACAGGTGACATCTTTGAAAAGATTATGTACCTTGAATTTAATTATTTTTCTGAAACTCCACACTCATACTTTGATAAATGCTATCCATGAACTTGATTATATATGTATGATAATGTGACTGCTTATATCTATGCTAGGTTAATGATTGATGTCTATGCTAGGTTAAACTGAATGATTGTCCAGCATTAATCGAACATTGTTGTGAAGTGATGTAAATGTCAAAACTGTTTTGATTATATTCATATGTTGTGTATTTGATTGTTGATTTAATAAATTTACTGTTAAATTTCTTGACCTTCTTACATATAGTTGGGAGGTAAATGATCTTAATGGCCTTGAGACCAGGAACATCCGGATGAGCTCTACAGTTGTCCACAATTAGTGCCATCTTCTTTTTTTCTGGTTGGAACTTCCTGTCCCATTTTTTCACCCATGCACTGAATAGATCTGTGATCCAGGAGCTTGACTGGCCATCGTAATCGCATGAGAGAACTTAAAGCATCTGGGATTCTTGGTCTTTCCTATAACGTAGAGTGGGAGTTTTTGGCTTCCATCCATGTTAGCAGCAACTAGAACTGTAAGTCGGTCCTTTGACTTTTTTCCACCGTGACAAGCCTCGCTATGAAACGCCATAATCTTGTCTGGAAGGCATTTCCAAAACACCCAGTTTCATCAGCATTACAAATGTTCCCGAGTCTCATAGGTATCCAAAATTGTGTGCATGTGAGTCTTCAGCCATGATTCCATTTGCTCCTGTTGAACCGCAGTGCTCTCTCCACAAATTGCTTAGAAGACAATGTTGTGCCTCTTTTTGAAAAGATCCAGACATCCCTCACCTGCTTTAAAGTCAGGGTGTCCTAGCATTGCAGCAAGGAGATATCCGCCTTCTCCATCAGCAAGGGACCATTGACGGGAAGGTTTGTTGCTCGCAAATTTGTGAACCTTTGAAATACTGCATCGTTGACATCGTTGTGCTCAGCCACTCTTGCTCAGAGTTTAATAAGTTGCAAACTATCGTCTTGCGATTGACATCTGGGACTGATATCTTGAGCAGGAATCATTCTAGTGATTAAAATAACTTTGAGCTTAAGGAAAGGAAACATTGTCCTATATATGGCATTTGAATCATTGATATACTTGGTCTGGCAGTTACGTCACGTGTATTTATTTTAAATATAACTCTGGATTAAATAAATACAAGTAATAATTTTCTGTAATTCTTTTGTGGATGCCATTCACGTAAGAAGATTGATGCTAAATGGTTGATGGTTGTCTGTCTGGCGGTAAAGGAAACCTGCTCAAAGTTCAAGCCACTTAGTGTTTTAAAAAATGTAGATGTGGATGTGGGACATATTAAATAATGTCCAACTGATGTGTTCCTTGGCAAGTTAGGATTTGTGGGTGGTTCACTCTTAGTGAGAGATCTTCAGTTGTAATTAAAACGAATAATGCAATTATCAGCATTGTGTGTTCATGGGCATTGTAGGTGCTTGTGTTGTTGTGTGTACATGTATTATGTGTATGTGTGTGTGTGTGTGTGTGTGTGTGTGTGTGTGTGTGTGTGTATGTGTGTATGAACATGTATGTGTTTACATGTATGCATATATGTGTCTGTAAAGGAGAGAGTATGCTTATGCATGTGTTTGTGTGTATGTATGTGAGTGAGTGGATAACTGACCGGTTTAGGTCCATGAAACAAAAAACGCTTTGCAAATTTAGTTTTCAGACATCGTTCGTCCTAGCGCTTTGTGCATTTAACTATATAATACTTTAGACATCCGTTCATTTAACGATTTTAGACATTCACAATCATGTATACTTTTAAGCTACCTTCCAGCCACTTGCAAGCGTTAAAAATAACAAGCGCAAACGATGAATACTCCTGAATAATATTACCTCAGAATAACTATTAATTTATTGACTCACTCCTAGTAGATGTCGTCAGAAGGAAATCCGCCATAATGGCTTATCACGGGTGGGTGTATTAGCTGCCTGAAACTACTTCATAAAGGTTGTTATTGATAGGTAAGTGCAATCAAATCGATGCAAATAGATAAGGTGAGACTAAAATAGGTAAGCTGATTACACTATTAAACACAAAGACGATGAAAGTCTGAGAAAGTCCGCGCTGCCCAACCATCCACCCCATACTTCATCTAGGCTTTGTCAACTTATATCCAGTCCATTTAATTCATTCCACACTATTAATCTCTGTGCCAGTCACTTCATCAAACTGTTCTTGTTCTCTCTCTCACACACACATCTGTCTATCCGTCTCTATGTATATGTACACACACACACACACACACACACACACACACACACACACACACACACACACGCTCTCGTTATAGACTGCACTTGAATAATTGCACAAAAGGACAGAGCAAATATTGGGAAGGTAAATACAAAGTACAATGCCTACTACTGGCCAGGAAAATCCAGCACAACGCTTAATATCGGACAGTAAATACAGTACAGCGTTAATTCACTGAGTAGCACAACACGAAGAGTGAGATTGCATTTAATGCTCTATTTATTACTTCGTTTAAGAAAGACATAAAGCATGGGCTATTTCATATTGCCAGTACACAGCTGCAGTCTTATGCGTTATGACCGCGTAAAACGCATGGTACGAACTCATAATAATTAATACCAAACACACACACACACAGATCCATATTTCATATCGCACCGTACTGGGGGCTGAATATAAGATGTAGGCCTACGTCAAGTCATGATTTCATCTAACCGATATTTCACGTGCTGAAACGCTTTAATTTATCAGGAATATTTTGAATTTAAGCAAATAATAATATAAGCTGAAGAGAGGTAGGAACTAATTATAGAGTTTTTAGAAACCAATACAGTATATTAATACAATGACACGTACACGCATTATTTGCATATACTAAGACGCATAATTCTTACGATGTTTTGTGGTTTCTCTCCTGTAAAGAAAAAAAATAAAAATAAATAATGATGCATTGCAAATCTATTTCGTTATGCAGCATAATTTAATAATAATAACTTGGCGGAATCCAAGGCGTACTAAGCATTTGATTTCCCTTCGCAGGAGTAACAAGCACCATGAAATAAAAACTCCTACACTTCATAAAAAAACAAAACAAAAAAACACTACTGACTCCATACTGCAGTCCCGATAAATGAGAGATTTTTTTTTAAAACCTCAAATCCTTCTTGACCCAACGACAATGTGAAATATATCGAATACTTTTTATTAGTAGTTTATTACCGAAACAGTTGTATTCTAATTACGCAATTCTGGTAAATACATCCAGTGTTTTGTTACAGCTAAATTGAGGAAGTTGAGTTTTCGACTCGATGAAAAGTTTCGATCTTTAATCCAAGATATTATCCACTTCTGTTTTAAGAATTGACAATCTATCACAATATAATTTTTTAATATTTATATTTTTATATTTAAAACTCCTTCGAATGCTTTGAAAACGACTCGCTCTTGTTTGTTCTCAGGACAGAAGTACTCAGACACACAAGTACAACGTGATCCGCAGCCTGTTCCGGGGTCTAGGCACACTCAAACCCGAATGAGATCACCCTCCATTTTTGCTCATGCCCGTTCCCGGGATCCTTCGCGCGCGCAGTATCGTCTGCTTCTGTGCTAGCGTGTTTGTGTGCGTACGTTGTAGATCTATATTACTCTCACACAAACACACGACATTGTAGAAACTGTACAAGTAACAATTATATCCGCGTCAGCCTTCAATCTCCAACAAAGCAGCTAGCCGACTTTGCTCGATAAGTTTTATTATAAATATGACGTGTTTTACTTTTGTGAATCAAGTCACTGAATTAACTACAAAGCGGCTCGAAATTTTGCTGAATCGGAGGCTGTGTCAGTTGTCGGTGTCACAAATTGAGCGCAATGTGCACAGAAAAAAATCTCTGGACTACACCAAGGAAGCGTAGGAGTAGACAGCCTGACTTGATAGGTGTGCGCGACTGAGGACTGATCTGCTAAAAATGTGCCGGGCAGTAAACACACTAAAATGAAGGGCAAACAAGCCTGAACGGCCGGATACCGTTAACCATGAACCGGGGGGATAAAAGAGTTCGATTCCAGCTGGACATCGACCGAAATGCAGGTATGAGAGTCTCTTTGGGCGTCAGAGTGCTGTTTCGTTAACAGGTGCGCGTGCTTGTGTGTCTGCTGATGTCATCGGCCTGGTTGGGTGTTCTGACTGAAGAATGCCACAGGCTGGCGGCTTGTCTACACGCGTGTTCCTGTGTTTATGTTAACCACTGTGCCGGTGTGTCGATCGGTGTGTGATCAGTCCATTGTGTATCCTTGACTCGGCACACGAATAAGCGATCTGAGTCCAAAACATGTTTTTTATGCATCATTCATAATTTATATAATGTGGATGGGGAAGATTGAAGACGGCTCTGAAGTTTTATTTGTCCTGTGTAGCATCATGGAATGTTTCAATCATGCACACATCTCTCAAATACGCACACACGCACGCACACACACAGGAACACACACACACACACACACACACACACACACACTGTGATGCAGATATATGCGTATTCGAACATTCATATATACATACGTACAAACAGAATAATCCCATATTCCTACTGATAAAACCAGTTTCCTATGTACAACCCTATCCACAATGATATCAGA
This sequence comes from Sinotaia quadrata, assembly GCA_028829895.1. Taxonomy (NCBI): domain Eukaryota; kingdom Metazoa; phylum Mollusca; class Gastropoda; order Architaenioglossa; family Viviparidae; genus Sinotaia; species Sinotaia quadrata. The sequence continues at coordinate 123,493,485 of CM054179.1, forward strand.
AAGGAGCACCGAGAAATTTCCCAATTGGCCAATTCAACTTTATACATATAGCCTGCATATAAACTATTGCTTCTAGCTGCTGACACTGTATCTTTAATCACCAGAACAAAGGTGAGAGGATACAGAGATTCTACCAGTTTAATTCTGTTATATCTAATATTATTCATTAACATATAAGCGATAAATGTTTCTCTTGCGTATTAAAATGCTATATATTTGACACACATTGATTAAATGACTATATAATCTGTTTCATGTCTTGTGATTTTGTGGTCGTTAGTGCAAGCACTCACTTTCCTTAGTGGGTACCAAATACCTACTAAAATGCTGCTTGAATGTTATCTCCCTTGTTCTTTAAAAAAATGAGACTGCGCACGTTGCAACCTCAGAATCAAATAATGGAAGTAAGTAGCTTTTTAGCAACATTGCCTATTGCAGGGCTCATTCTGTCACACAGATTTTTACTTTAGAATTGTGGTGTATAAACTCACAGTAGTACACCTGGTTATATGCCAGTAAGTTCAAATTTTGAATTTTAACATGCTGTCATAGTTAATTTACTTCATGCGCCTAATCTAAATAGTTTTTTAAAGCTTGCTTTTTCTTGACTCCTGTAAAAGTGTAAGTTCTTGTATTTGTTGCGTGGGTTTTAAAGTTTCTTTTCTTATTTCCAAAAAGAAAAATAAATTAAAATATCATCTACCTCTACCATCTGTGTATTCTTCAGTATATCAGTCAAGATATGTCTGTCTATCTGCTTTATGTCTCTTTATTCCATTTCGGTTGTCTTAGTGCAGATGATATGTCTCTTCTAGTTTCTCAGTGACTTGCTTGGAAGTTATGTGTCCCTTAGTTATTTAAAGCACGTGGTCACATATCGGTAGCGTTTGGTGTAGTGTCTGTTGTCTGGCCCGTTATAGTCAGTTTTATTACATAATTATGATGCAAACTCTGCACCCTTTCATAACAGCACACATATTGCTATCATAGCCTTGTTTGTACAGATAACTGGAAGTGCATGTCTACAATATATATATTGTTTGTTGTTAATTGTTTATTAATTGATCTTTCAATTATGTATATCTGCACAAGTTTTTAAACCCATCAGTGAACGATTTATAATTAATAGCATTTAAAACTACTGTAGTATCTTCAAAACAAAATTATAAAATTCACTTCATAAAAGTTCCGACACCAAAGTTCCACTTAATTATTTATCTTACAGCCCCCACCCTCACCCCCACACATTCATTGGAAGTAATTACGTCAAACACATCTCATTACAAAATGTTTGAATGGTCTCGATGACATTTCAATTTGAGTAAAGACCACAATAAGAAAGGAATTAATTGCTTATATAATATTTAAATTGAAAGGGGTTTTCTTCGTAATATATTTGACGCTATTCTTAGATGACCCCGCATTATTCATTCTGCTGGGCAGCTTGCATGTGTAACCTATTCTGCTTTATTGTTGCTGCAACATTACTCACAGCTGTATTCTATTACTTAACCTGCGCTGCTTTAGAAATACAGTGTATTGTTGTTTTATAAGTTTTTGGATACCAGCAACTTGGCATTACCATGCGTCATAATTTCCACCCTTGAACAAGAGGGGCACTATGACGCTACCGCACACGTTGTAGCTTCTAAGCATTGAGCTATGATGTTACATTGCACTGTAACTTCCACCTCAAACAAATTTCTCCTTACTGTTCATGACGTCGTCAGAAAGCTGTATGTCTGCTTACTATTGATGATGTCGGAAAGCTGTATGTCTGCATACTATTGATGATGTCGAAAAGCTGTATGTCTGCATACTATTGATGATGTCGGAAAACTGTATGTCTGCATACTATTGATGATGTCGGAAAGCTGTATGTCTGCATACTATTGATGATGTCGGAAAACTGTATGTCTGCATACTATTGATGATGTCGGAAAGCTGTATGTCTGCATACTATTGAGGATGTCGGAAAGCTATATGCCTACAAATAGTTGATGGCGTTTGTTACTCTATCATATTTTACTGCTTCTAATACACGGTGCTATATATAAATACCGCTTTTGTTATTGTTTCTACCGTTACATTATATATACTTAAGCTGTTGCTAATACTATCATTTATTTTTATTTCATCTTTTATTTTTTCATAAAGAAAGCCCTCTACCCCACCCCACTGTACTTCTCGTTTGCAGTGCTACTGCTGATATATAGGTATACTATGTACTATGCATATGTTTCTTCTACGACAACTAGTATACAAAATAAAATAAAATTTAGAGTTGTTTTGTATATTTTTTTTCGAAGATAAATTGCTTGAGAATAGCGGTGATGATAATGAAGTATGGCTACGCTGATGGAAATGTTTCTCTGATTTTATTTTTAATTTTGCTGATGCTAAAAGTCAGTATATTTTTGCATCGACTGCCCATTCCTACATAGGCTATCACAGCTATCACGGCACTCACGTTTATTTATAACTTATGATGCTAGTGACATCATTTTATAACCCCTCACAGGAGTTACATTATCCACATATTTCTACTGATACCGCTCCATTCCTTCGAAGCATTTACCTTACCGTTTTCACGGGCAAGTTTGTATCAGTTTTAGCCATGTTGACCCCCATGAACCCCTCAGACCACAATATATGCTGGCGGTAGATTAGAACCGGTTTGTCTCGTTCGGTTGCTGTACGGGCATAAAACTTGCAATGAAACAAAATGTGTGTGTGTGTGTGTGTGTACATGTTTGTGCCACTCCCCCCCCCCCCAAATTCCCTCTTTTCAATATTCATATCACCATTAAATTGCATTTTTGTAAAATTACAAGTGGTCGTGAACAGTCTCCTGTTTCAAAGCGCGTGTAGGTTAAAACTTGTAAGTATTGCCTTGACAGATGATACAGTCCAAGGTCAGCTGGGTCACCTCGACACGATCGAGAGCAAAATTATCGCGTCACTCTCTCCGTTTAATTAAAAATATATATTTTAGTAGCAGCACAAGGAGACAGTTGCTCTTGTCACGCACGCGTGTATGTGTGTGTGTGTCTCTGTGTGATGCTATTGATGTTGCCTCCTATATTAAAATGTAGGTGTCACGTCCGTTACCAACTTTTGCTGACTGGCTGGCACATGTGTCAAGAACGATACGTGTTCTGAGAAGAAGCAGAGAGAGAGAGAGAGAGAGAGAGAGAGAGAGAGAGAGAGAGAGAGAGAGAGAGAGAGAGAGAGAGAGAGAGAGAGAGAGAGAGAGAGAGAGACATAGTTGTGGAGAGCGATATGGTGACACGGGTGTGCAAAGGGGAGGACTGAGTAGTGTTCGGTGGAGTTTCTAGATGCAACACCTACTCTTTCCGCCAAGAGCTCTGTAGCAATGCATGGCTTCCTGGTCTATCGTCTTTCGGGTGGTCTAGACACCAATCCTGCTATCTTCAGCAAGTGAACAGTTTGGGCCGAAAGTTTTTCAATCCATGCAGGGATCAATTCCTGATCACTTGAGCGAGAGGCCTTTGTCCTATTTTCTTCGCTACTCTCTACTTATTGTGCTTTACTGTCTCTTGTTCTTGTATCGAGTCATTCTAAAACTGAATAAAATGGCACTTGGACATAATTATAATCATTTAGCACAAACAGTTAGCATGGCTTAGTGTGGGGTGGTGGGTGTAAGGGTTTGTGCGTGAGACAGAGACTGCATAAATGTAAGTTTTCTTTTAAAACTAAATCTGTGAAACTATAATGTTTGCTTTAGTCTACGCTCAAATACCAAATATTGGTCACACCAAATATTCTTACTAGCAAGTTCTTAAAAAAAAAATATAGCATATATTATAGAACGTGTTAGATAAATTTATATCAAACAATAATTTATTTCCTTCTTCTTTTGATGAACCGATCACTATATAGTTTTAAAAGAATTTTTGTTTGTCTTCTAACTTTCAAGGCTCTTTCTGTTATTTCTTTTTTTAAAATAAAAAAATAAGAAACCTTAACAAAAATGAAAATACATTTAATTATGTCCCAGTTAAGAACATGTTCTATCGGGCTAAATGTCCGAGACTTCACCGAGGGCAGTATAAGTCTCTTCGGGGGGGGGGGGGGAAGTAGTTTTTTTCTTTTTTGTCCTTGCGCGCGAGTGTGTGTGTGTGTATGCATGCGCGCTCATGTTCATTTATTTAATAAATGTGTGTGTGTGTGTGTGTGTGTGCGTGCTCATGTTCATTTACTGAATAAAGGCAGTTAATGTTGGCTTTAAAAAATTTTTAAGGCACAGTGGACAATTGTGTGGGTGACTGTTACATACTGAGTGCTTTGAGCAATGGCATTCAAGAAAAAAGGTTGTTTCATCATTAGGTGTCGTTATTGTATTTTCAGCAGAAAATATTTCGTAAATGCGCACTTTTAGCACAAAAGCAGTTAATTTAGTTTGACATTTAAAAAAAAAATCGCCTTAAGAGAGATCAGTGGCCTGAAATATTTTATCAGCACTTTGTTAGTGGGAAGTGCGCATGCGTAGTACAAGCAGCGTTCAATAGTGCGAACAGCGCGTCAGTGCTGGCGTCAGTGAAAGATGAGCCACGTCCTGAGCAGTTTCCTGCCATAGATCGCGAATGAAATCACTTTCACATCTCAGACATATCAGAACGTAACGACACACGGTTATACGCTCCTTTTACTAGAGAAGCACGGCACTTCAAGCTTGTGTTTTCGTTTCATATGAAATACTGTAATTATAAATACATGCAACAACTTGAATCAACTTTTAAAAAAAAGAAATACAGCTTAAATTAGAAATTGAAGAAATAGTTGGTTTTCTTTTTATGAATGTCATTATCAAAACCCACAAAGATAAGTTAAAATAATGCATATCATTGCACAGGTTTATAAAACCAAACATGCAAATATCACGTTAGATTCATACTCTTAATCTCCACTCTTACCAGCATTTATGGATTACAGCATTGACTGATATTGACCATTAGAAGATGTAGTGATCTTCAATTAAGAAAACTTATTTGGGTCACAGCAAACATTTTCATTGTCGGCATTTTGATGTGATTAAAACTAAAATATTTTAAGAGCTTGTTTTTGGCTCTAATTGAATATGTGCATAATGCATTTTAAAATGCACTGCTGTAAGATTTTAAAGGAAAAAAAGAATGCTATTGCCCCATAATACAAATAAATTATTTTTTAAATCGCGCATTTATGGTCTGCAGTATCATGTTAAACTGTCGTGTGGACAAGGTTCTGCTTTGTCAAGTGTCATAGTTTTAGTAGTAAATTCTATCTATGTTGCTTTGTCCAGTGTCATAACTTCAGAACATACTCTATCATATGATATAATTTCAATATAAAACGCTGTATTGCTTTGTCATGAATCATAATTGCTCTGTAATGTGTCATACTTTCAATATTGAAAAAAATAAACGTGTCTGTGTTGTTTTGTCACATGCTATAACTTCAATATTGAAAAAGTGCTTGGGTTGCTTTCTCATGTGCTATAACTTCAGTATTGAAAAAGAGTTTGGGTTGCTTTGTCACGTGCTATTTCAGTATTGAAAAAGTGTCTGTGTCATATAACTTCAATATAAAATCTTGTCTGGATTGTTTGTCATGTCTCACAACTTCTATATAAAACGTGTTTGAATTGCTGTGCCATATGCTTACCTTGAATATATAAAATATGTCACTGTGAACAACATTTGTCATACTGTGCGTATTTGTAAAACTAAAAAAAAAAGAAAGAAATCGTAAAGAAGTTCGCAGAAACACGCCCTTTCAGAAGCTTTTATTACTATATCGTTGCCATTGCATAATTGGTATTTACACGAAACTATAGACCCACACTGCTTCCATTATAACTGTGTTTATATATTTATGGGCGAAATTGTTACCATAGCAGCCCTATAGAACAAGCCACAATCTTGCAGTTTTACTTTTATTTAAGCGAAACTTGACATAATTGTTTCGACAACAGCTGCATTAATATTTAGCGAAACTATATATAACTATTGCCTTTGCATTGATATTTCTACCGATATTCACGGAGTTAAACGGTACCGTTACCATTGCAGTCGCACATGTATGCATATTATAAATTAATCATAAGTTTACTTTTGGAGCTATAGGCCAGCTGGTTAAGAGGTTTACGATTCTAAATGTATCTGTTGTCTACTCAACCATATTTGTGTGGTACATTTAGGTATCATAACAGCTGCCATGCGCCTAATTGTTTTAGAGCACCATTATGTGGTGTGTGTATGTATGCAAGTCTGTGTGTGTGTGTGTGTGTGTGTGTGTGTGTGTGTGTGTGTGTGTGTGTGTGTGTGTGTGTGTTTGTGTGTGTGTTGTGTTGTGTTGTGTTATGTGTGTGATTGGTTAGACGTTTACGAGATTAAACTTCTTGCCCATTTAGCCGGTCTGTATATACAAAACTAAACTTGCGTATTAAAATATCAGTGTTAGCGATATGGCATATATAAACAAAAGTTAACTGTCACCAGTGGTATGGTTTAATTTAAACATTGATAATAAACTAAACGACACCAAATTTACATTCTATCAGTCGAGCCGTATTCGTAAAGATATTACGAAACTAAAGTGACTGCTACTACTGCAGCCATATTTGTTTGGATATTTACATATTAAACATAACTATCACTAGTGTAACTAAGCTAGAGTGGGTATTTATAAAATTAAGTTAATCATTGTAGCCGCACAGGCATAGGTAGCAAAGAAAATAAAGTGCATAGAAAACTTATCTCTCAAACTCCCGTCGTTAAGATTTTGAACAACGTAAAATGATCTACATCTGGCCTGGCCTATTATTTTTTAAACTTATTAAATCAAACAACAGCTGCTCTTACGTTTAGAACGGTTTATATCTTTGTATTGATTTTACTCTTTCATCAACATCACGAGAAAGGGCATAAACAGCAAAGAAAATAAACTAAAGTGCATGGAAAACGTATCTGTCAAACTCCAGTCGCTAAAATTTTGGACAACGAAAGGCGACCTACATCTGTCCTGGCCTATTATTTTTTATACTTATTATATTTTATACTTTGTTAGTTGTAAAACTTGCCTTTAAAAATGATAAAATAATGGCCGCTCTATCAATCTGATGGAAAGGAAATACTTCTAAAAATTGATAAATCAATTTATTTCCTAGTGTAGCAAGAAAGTGTTTACATTGACAAGAAAACAAGCATTCATGCGCACACCTGCTAATAGGCAAACCGGAAGCGCTCCCCAAATTCATCACCAGAGCCTAGGCCAGAGGCGCTTTCCACAAATAAGATCTCTTTCATCGTTAAAATCGCTTTCATTTTAATGGAAAATGTATCTGATGCTCTTCACAGTAAAGGGCTTCGATAATAAGCGGTCCTCATGTGAAGTGGTCAGCTCTTTGTGTGTGTGTGTGGGGGGGGGGGGGGGAATTTTATGCACTTGTTTCTCGCTTACAAAGGTGTGAACTTCAGGGTAGGCCTTCATTGGAAACTTGAACATATTTGAAATTGTTCTATCATTTCACATTACTACTGCCACCACTGTTTCCAACGTGTGATAAATCGAACACATTTTCTGCAATCAAATCATTATATCTTTCTGGATACTGATATGCAAACGGAAACACACTTCTGAGTCCTTTTAAAGTTCATTATAATAGCAAGCACTGGCTGACCAAAGAAGTAAAATGCGAAAGCCAAATGCAGTTACGACTAGAGCGAATATGCTAACTGAATATATAAAAAATGCTTACAAAATTAAATGCTTTCATAATAAGTGATCTCTGTTGTCTGGTCAAGTATGTTCTTGTTTTAATTTTATTTTTTAAAATACAATAAATGCACTCAAGCCACACACACTAATACGCACACACACACCATCCATAAAGAGAGGGACACACACACACACACACAACTATTTAAAAAAAAATATGAACGCATATATCCGTAGCCATATTTTTATTGCACTTAAATATCTGAAAGGCTGCCCAAACATTGATCGTTAGACACTTGGAAAACTGGCTGAAAACAGGGCATTCATTTTTAAGAAAGAACACATTATGACGTCAAAGTTCACGTAAAACGTCTTGAAAATAGTTCAAATGGCTCGCTTTTAAAAACCGAAATTTTGAACAATGTATAAGTTTGTCTTTGAAAACAATCATATTTGTGAACAAGTTCAAATGAGATATCAAGAGACTTTTTATTATTAAATACATTAGAAGAACATGAAAAGAAAGCTATAATTGTCACATAATTCCTTATGTAGCCCACACCCACTCCTTTACTAAAAATAGACCACATTTAAACCTACCTTCTAGAAAGATTGACCCTTATCCCCAGGCTGGAAACATACCTGAATGTTCCAGACAATTCACTAAACTAACCAATCAAAGTGAGGCTCAGCCAGCTAAACAAATGTACCAGAAACTCACCTGTAAATCATTAGTCGAATGCAGCTTTCCATTGAGACAACACATATTTTGGCTCCTAGTATACTACTAACCTTATCGCTGGTTATAAACATAGAAGGAAATATTCCTCTGTATATATTATTGCCAAAAGGTATGTGGTTTTGCTTACCTAACTAATATTATATTCGTGTTTATCTCTTGACATTAACTGTATTTCATATTGTTATATTTCACTTATAATATTTAAATGTACAATTACTATGTAAGTAAGATGTTTTGTCAGAGAACACATAAAGATGATTTTTTAGCCCATGTGTATTTTATTGGCAGATCGGCACTTGTCTGAGACTCAATCTGAAACTTTATCTTGGATGTTGGTTTCATGAGTGCTGAGCCAGAAACCACACCAGAGCAGAATGACCCGTGGGCCAAAGACCAGTTACTACTGACCACATTCATGTCTGCTAACAGCATTCACTGAGACCCTAGGTTATATGTCAGATGATCTAATGCTAAGTATTTATAAAGTCACAACTGTACAGTTTCAGTCAAGTTGTAGACATTCAGAGTTCTCTTATAATCTCATTGATAGTTCTCTCATGTGAATGAACCAAATAACTACTACAGTGCCATAGGTCTCAAAACGAACTTTCTCTAGTGACACCACATGGTCATGATTAGGCATTATATATATAAACTCTAATTGTAACTGTTGAACTATTTGCTTTCTATCATGTTATTTCTTGTTGAATCCAATTTATTATTTTTGATACATAGACCACTCCTGTTAGCGTGACTCACTTACATGTTATATGTTGTAGTCTGTCACCTGTATTTACTTACTATCCTTGCTGTATGTATCAAGGGCTCAAACTATCTTCTAGAACTATCACTCTTCTACTCTACATTATCTATCGTTCGTCTTTCTAACACGCATGGCCAGCCAGAAGATATGTTTTGGGGATTAGGCTAAGGTTACGGGCGGCCCAGGGTGGTGGAGAATTAACATCTCGCCCATCTCCCAGCAATACATCACAATAATCTCTCTATGTCTGTATTTCACTCTGATTGAGTGTACATAAGTCAAAGACTGGAACTTGGGATGGAATTAATGTCCTTTCTTCATTTCAAGTAATTATTTTTTTTTAGTCCTGACATCTATAAATGTCTATATACATGTTTTGTCTTTATCGAATACTTATTACTGATTACAGTCCGTTTTAAAGTATAATGTTCTCGTTTGCGTTAAATTAGGAAAAGTGTTCATTATAGTAAAATAGAGCGGCCATTTATCAATCGAGCATTAGAGAATGAATAAATAAGTAATTGATAAAAAATGTCTTCAAGCAGGGAGACTGTTATTATCAATTCATATTTAATTATGATATCTCTTAGCGCAGCCCGACAATCCCGGGCCACGGATGGTTTGAAGAATACCCATCTACCACAATCGGTTTGAAGCCCTAACTCCGATCATTCGCTCATGAGGCCATCGTCTAGACCTCACGGCCACCCAGCTCCCCGGCAACACATCTAAGCGAGAACAAATCTAGCAATGGCATGAATTGTCGACCGAAAAGACATCTGACTCTCTCAATTCCGCATGCATGGATATTTGAGTCCCTGAAACTGTACAAGATCGCACCAGAGATAGAAACAAATCTGATTAAGCGCCAATGACAAACTGAACACTACACTCACTTGCAATGAGAAGGAAATTGCTGATTAAAAGTCAGACCAAACAAATGCATATACCATACCAGTAATCAACTACACAGTGGGTGTTATAGATCGGAATGCAAACGAGATAAACAAACAGGTAGGGAAAATAGAAAACTGTTCACAATGTGTTCACTCCTACGCACAAAAGCAAATGTAGACAGCCTTGATTCATTTGAGCATATCCGAGGTGGAGGTCTGGGAAAAAAATGAAAGCTGGTGAAGAAGGAGATATCACAGGCCTCACCGAATACATCTGGAGTAACAACACAGATGAACCACCGATAGAAATAATAAAATTCCGTGGATTATTCATACTATCACAAGTAAGCAACAACAAAAAATTGACTACATGGGGGGGGGGGGGGAGTAGGGAGAGAGAGAAAAAAAAAACATTAAACTAATCAGGCACCAGCAATCAACTGGAATCAAAAACTGTACATGGTCAGTGTTCACGACAAGACAATGAAGTATCAACAAGCCACTCAACACACAGATGGCCGAGATAGACAAGTCTGCAAACTGGAACAAGTACATTTTACTGCGTGTAAGATGCAACAAAGAAAACCTGATTTCAAAGGATCCGAATTAGCATCTCTGCCAAACCATGGATGAAACACCAGAACATATACTATCTTGGATGTCAGCATCTGATATTTCAAAGAAAAACACTAGAAGGCATACATTTCAATAAAGTGGCAAACACCTACTTATATATATATGTACGACAACTCTAGAATTATAACACCAAAAAGAGAACAGAAGCAATTAAAAATATGCACTGTGGGACTTACAGATAAGAACAAATCATATAGTTCTCTAAGACCAGATATTGCTGTTTATCAATAAGTCCAACAGTAAAACAATCATTGATATAGTTGTATCAGATGATAGAAACATAAAACAAAAGAGAGAGAAACGATTAAAAATTATTATTATCTCGTTAGAAATCCAAGACTATGGGGAAGAAAGATTAGAACTGATACACAATGGAAGCGGCGCAGAGGATAACTTCTGAGTTGGGGGTTATCCAATTAGCTGCATGGAGAATACAAATCTGCCCTTCCGCTAAATGCAGCACTCCTTGGAAGTGCTCGTATCCCGCATAAAAACTTAGATCTCCAATAATCTTGATAGGATTCGAGTTTACATCCAAGTAAATGATATATAGTAGAAGTAGTAAAAAAAAAATTGATAATAATAATATGGAGAGATGCCTGGATCTTTGACCTTTGTACCAAAATAACTGATACAGACATCGCATGGAAAAGTAGTATCGCTGCGTCGATTATTGCTTCTTAAACTGCCGGATGTCGTGAAAGGTGAAGGTCGTTTTCCATATATAGATATATATATATATTGTTTGGTCAATTGCAATCCGCGCGTGGCATTATCGCCAACGCAGATTGGAATTGATTTCACAAGATCGACGAGTTGTTTTGTTTTCTCGGAGCAAATCGACTTTTTGTTAATATTTTTTTTAAATGGCTTTCACAGTAATCAGTTGTGATACGTGAGACTTTATGAATGCCAGTCAGAACAAGAAACATGACTCACTTTGCTCTTCAGTATTATGACGTCATGCCATCGTGGAATGTTTTACAGACTTACTTATATGCATATATGTTGCTTCGTGTTTTTGTAGTATAAAATTTCCGTTTCAGAAAATCCGCTAGACCTTTTAGATTTTAGAATGTAGTAGGATTCTTCGCCATTCAGCTGAAAAATGATGCATTTCATGTGACCCAGTCTACTGATATTTTTATTTTTTTGTTTTTTCTTAAAACTTTTGATACAACAAATAGCTTAGTAACTGGTAATAATATTACATGTATTGCACAACTACAATTTGAGGTTTGTAAAAATATATATATACGCTTAAAGTACAATTTTAAACTTACACTTCTGACTTTGGTATGTTGTCAGCCTAATGTCTATTCGCATTCATTGGCAATATTATTTCACACTAGTAAGGGTTGTTATTGCACCACAACTAATTTTCTTCGCTGCAGTATTATTTAATGAAATGTTTCCATTCGTTTTGTCTTTCTTTTCTTTTCAGTGTTTTCTTCTTTTTTTTAACAATACAACAATCAGTGCAACAATTCCATACAGTCCATCCTTGCTGAACGCACTTCTGTATAGTTATATTCCTGTCTGTATTGGAACAACCCCGCCCACACACTAGAGTAGCCTTTTATTACCAGTGATGGCAACAATAGCTAAAGTCACAAAAATACTTAGTTTAGTTAAGTCACAAGTGTTTTCAGTTTACATGAGTGTTCAGTTCAGCAGGCCTTGTGGTGTATATATCCACAACCCTCACTTTATGCGTACGTTCAACGGGACATTTATAGTATTTAATCCACAGATCTGATTTTATGTTTATGTTCAACTGGACTTTCAGTGAATTTATCTATACATATCAGTTTTGTGTTTATATTCAAACGGACGTTTAGCGAATTTTTATCCACAGATATAAGTTTTTTGTTTAATTTCAACGGGACGTTTAGTGAATTTATGCAGTTATAAGTTGTGTTTATATTTTACGTTTAGTTTCTTTATCAACAGCTCTTAAATATCTGTGTTTTCAACGAGACGTCAGTATATGTATCTACAACATTCATTATAATAAATGCTCACTGGAAAATATAATGTTTTGTATCCACAACATTAAGTATAATAAATGCTCACTGGAAAATCTAATGTTTTGTATCCACAACATTCATTATAATAAATGCTCACTGGAAAATCTAATGTTTTGTATCCACAACATTCATTATAATAAATGCTCACTGGAAAATCTAATGTTTTGTATCCACAACATTAAGTATAATAAATGCTCACTGGAAAATCTAATGTTTTGTATCCACAACATTAAGTATAATAAATGCTCACTGGAAAGTCTAATGTTTTGTATCCACAACATTAAGTATAATAAATGCTCACTGGAAAATCTAATGTTTTGTATCCACAACATTCAGTATAATAAATGCTCACTGGAAAGTCTAGTGTTTTGTATCCACAACTTTCACTATATATAAATGCTCACTGGAAAGTTTAGTGTTTTGTATCCACAACATTCAGTATATATAAATGCTCACTGGAAATTCTAGTGTTTTGTGTCCATAGTTTTCGACAACAAATTGTATTTTAGCGTGATATTCAGTGTGTAATGTTTGTAACCACACACACACACACACACAAATTGTTCAAGACGTACTTGTTATATTACCAAAGTATTTAAGGGGTTTTGTATGATCAACAGTCTACCGACATTCTAGAGTTTGCGTGGATATGAAAAGAATATGAAATACTAAAAATAGTGTTAATATCTATAATATTCACATTCAGTTTATTGTAATATGTCAAATTTTGTATCTAGAGATTTCGTTTCCTGTATATGTATAATTTGCCATTTATTGTTTGTATTAATTTACTGTTTTATGTATGATTTTAAATTACATAACGAGAAATTATGAACATAACAAATAAATCCCACCTCCTATATAATATCCGGGAACGCTAATTGCATTAATTAATTTGAAATGAAAAAAAAATGATCTGGTAGTGTATTCTTTTTCACTTTGAAACATTAGCATGTTTCACTATATAAAGTCAACAGAAACTATGCTCACTGCAATTTTATACTTCAGCAAATATTACCAAATACAAATGATAAATTTTATTACCGAGCACAGTGGTAGCATATATTACCAAATTCCATTGCTGTCATATATTACTAAATACAAACGGTGTCATATATTACCAAATCCAAACGGTGTTATATATTACCAAATTCAAGCGATGTCATATATTACGAAATACAAATGATGTCATATATTACGAAATACAAATGGTGTCATAAATTACCGATGACATATTTTTATGTATACAAAGATAGCATAAATTACTGAAAAACAACGATGATATTTATTACTCAATACCGTGACAAACCAATACAAGCGGTGACATTTATGGCAATTGCAAATAATAATATATATGAACAATTGCAAACGATAGTATATATTACCAAATATAAACAATAATACATATTATAAACAAACTATAACATATGATACCAAATACAACGATAACACATATTAAATACGAGCGATAACATATATTACCAAACATAAGCAATAACATATATTACTAAAAGCAGTCAATGACATATATTACTGAGCACAAACGATAGCAAATGTTACCACACGCTAAAAAATAATATATTATTACTATAACACAAATACAATCGATAACATACACCGCACCAAATCCAAGTGATTAGACAACATAATTCTCTACAGCATGGAAACTTTTTGATCTCAGCCCTTTGACTGGTCTCGTTCTCGTAAATCTTAACCATTGCATAATAAAAACTACTCACCCAGTTGAACAATTTTGCATTGCATCAACAATTTCTAGCATATTCTCAACTCGAGTGTTTACTCCAACTCAAACACTTCCAAAAATACCATCATAAGGAGTGCCCAAGGTCTGGTTAATTTGACAATTTAACAATTTATATAGCTTTTCACAATTAAGTTTAGGAATAGAATAGGCAATTTTATTCCGCAGTAGATAGATAGATAGATGGATGGATGGATAGATAGATAGATAGGCAGACAGACAGACAGACAGACAGACAGACAGATAGATAGATAGATAGATAGATAGATGGATGGATAGATAGATAGATAGATAGATAGATAGATAGATAGATAGATAGATAGATAGATAGATAGATAGATAGATAGATAGATAGATAGATAGACGAACAGACGGACCGGATCGACAAAGGTAGAATGGATGGACGGACATACATACATACATATATATATGATATATGTTTTGTTTTTTAAAATTTGACTAATATTTTCATTCTATCTTCTTCTATAAAGTCTGCAAAGCCTTTCACCGTGCATTTGAAAAGAAAAAGAAAAGAACGGAAGAAAAGAAAGAATACAACCTAGCCTAGATGGCGATTTGCAGTGTCACGATATATTTTACACTGTGCCAAATATAATCATTTCTACGTATTAGATAAAACAGAAAATAATCGCTTTGACACCCACGCCACTGAGTACTTAAGGTTGTTTCCTGATATTTTAAAAGACAGCCGTCAGAAAGCGGTATGCCCACGAATGTAACTGGAAGCTTATTTCTTTTCTAAGGTCGTGCTTACAGGGCTGCATTCGGAATACGAACAGCATTTGAGACTATAATGGGTTCAGCGGAACATTGACGTCGATAAAATATTTTGCTTCAGGGTTTACACTCCGTGGCATTAGTGATTAGAGCTAGGTACTTGACCCCGGTACAAGGTCGATTGAAGAGAAGAGAGAGAGGTGCACCTAACTGCTATGTTCAGCAATACCACCTCTTCACTGAATCACTGAATTAACTAGCAATGCAGTGTGTGTGTGTGTGTGTGTGTGTGTGTGTGTGTGTGTGTGTGTGTGTGTGTGTGCGTGTGCTTAGAGGAGGAGAAAGAAAAACCATTTATTCTTGTCCAACATTTCGGATTGTGTGTGTGTGTGTTTGTATATTTGGGGGAGGGGGACCATTCATTCTTGTCCAACATTTCGGATTGTGTGTGTGTGTGTGTGTGTGTGTGTGTGTGTTTGTTTGTATATATTTTTTTTTTTGGGGGGGGACCCGTTCGTTCTTGTCCAACATTTCCGATTGTATGCGTGTTTGTTTGTATATTTTGGGGGGAACCCATTCGTTCTTGTCCAACATTTCAGAGTCGAGTGTATGCATGGGAGTGTGTGTTGCGGAGAGCTAGAAAAATATTCAATTTTGTCCAGATTTCAGATTTAGGAGTATGTAAGAATCCGTTTATGAAATTGTGAATATGACCGTGTTTGTGATATTTATAGGTAAATGATTTTTACAGTCCCATCATTGGGAAACTGTCTCGCTCGGTCCCAGGCTTGAGGTCTGCAGCATATCAAAACGTGATGGACAAGCTTTGCTCTTGAGTTTGTCTGCACTTTTCTTTGCTCACAGCTCAGGGTGTCAGCATTGATTTGTAATGACTGTTTAATGATGCGTGCTAGTATATTGGCATGTTATTTTTATACTGTTGTAAATTTGCGACAATGAAAGACTATAGTGAAAACTTTCTCATTTTATTTTTACGTGGGCTTCTTCTAACTTCGAGTATTCTTGTCTAATATCAGTATTAATGTATATTTATTAATTTGAATACAGTGTTACAACAACAACAGAAGAAAATAACACAAGAAGCATCTTCAAACAGTCAGAAACCCCTCCATGGGCAATATGCGCAACAAGACGATGAAATATTAAAATGACAATCAACATGCAGATGACAGGGAGAGAGAGGTTGAAAAAAGTCGAAACAATAACATGCCAGTATACCAGCACACGTCATTAAACAGTCACTACAAATCAATGCCGACATCCGGATGCGCAAGGTCAAACACTAAAAACAATCCCCAAATCCTGTCTCTAGAAGAATTTAGAAGGAGCAAGCGAATCCATCCATCCATCCATCCATCCATCCATCCATCCATCCATCTCTCTATCTATCTGGATGTCAGTCTATAGCTGGAGCACAACACATCATGCGTCACAGTGAAAAGTGAAATGTCAGGCGTCCTACATAGAACTCTGTGTGGAAACTACAGAATCAAAATCCAGTGGTATGGATGCATCAAGCAGAAGTTGTTAATCAAAATGCCAGGAATTTGGATGTACCAAGCAGAAGTTGTCAATCAAACATCAGGAGCATGGATGTACCAAGCGGAAGTTGTCGATCAAACACCAGGAGCATGGATTTACCAGGTAGAAGTATTCGATCAAACACCGGGAGCATGTATGTATCAAGCAGAAGTATTCGATCAAACACCAGAAGCATGGAAGTACCAAGCGGAAGTTGTCGATCAAGCACCAGGAGCATGGATGAACCAAGCAGAAGTATTCGATCAAACACCAGGAGCATGGATGAACCGAGCAGAAGTATTCGATCAAACACCAGGAGCATGGATGTACCAAGCAGAAGCAGTGAATAAAAAACTGGAGAAGTTAAAATGCTAGGGGACCATAACACCCAAGCAAAGATCGGACATTATCATTGTCAGCAAATGCTCAATGTTCCCTCTAAGGTGCGCGGCCGCGCAGCTCATTAGAAAGTGCCGCGCAGCAGTTTGAAAATTCCGCGCAGAAGTTTTGGTAGCAAGCTCAAACAACCGCCAGTTCCGCACACAGAGGAAAAAGTTCCGCGCACACAGGGAAAATATTAGAGGGAGCGTTGTCAGTAAGTCCAACATGACCTCAACAATCATTGCTGATGCTGTATCAACTGACAGAAATGAAACAATAGACTGAATAGAGTGAGAAAAGATGGAAAATAAAAATACTGGGATCTCAGATTAGAAATCCAAAGACTTGGGATGTAAGAGGAGATTGATAACCAGAGGCGTATCACTAATATTTGATACCATGGGTGAATCCTTCCTTTGACACCACCATCCCTCAACAATATTAAAATACAAACTCACACACGAAAATAGTTTCAATGAATAATAAATTTATCTTTAATTTAGTTATCCACGAACACCCCAGCCAGTGGCTATTATTCATTTGTACTTTCCTTTGTGCTTGAATGTCCAGAGCGGCAAAGACAAGACACTGCACGTATGTTGTGGAATTTTAAATAAGACAGAATACAATCAATTACATTTACATTTTTCTATAATTACAATTAATATATTCGTATTTGTTTGGTCATAGCAATCTTAAAGTGTATCGCATTAAATTCAAGTATTGACTTTGTACTCTTTGGTTATTACGCTCTGTTTTGTAACTGCTTTATATTGTGTAGTTCATGTGACGAGTGTCCGTAACATCAATAGCTTAGTATTAACTTATAATCTTCCTAGTATCATTGCCTAATTAGAGGAGGGTGGGGTCTGATCCACACAAGACTTAGAAAGGCAAAGGAAGAGATTCACCACCACCACCACCACACACACACACACACGAGACCGTGGCTGGCTTGTAAGTCGGGAACTTTTTGGATGTAATTATCAAATGCAATAATTAATCTTACAAAAGGAAATTCATTTGCGCCAGGGTCGGTTTGGGGCTAGCACAACAACATCCCGTTAGGCGTGCATAAGTGGGCGCTGGGTCCGAAATATATCATGTTTTTCTTTTGTGAAATCATGTCCGAGATTTGAATTTGGGAAACCCTAGACAATAGATCACTAGCCATTTAAAATATATCGACTCGATATTTTTTTAATTTAGTATATTTTGTGTTTTGTTATCCCTCATGTATCATGAAGGCTTGAGTATATATTGGGCGTGCACATTTATTACTTGTGTATCTACATTAATTAGGGTTTGCATATTGTGAAGTGTACTAATATATATATATTTGCAGTCAGATATGTGCAATTATATTCTGTGGGTATTTTGTTAAGATGTCTTAACTTTGTTTGAGTTATTTGTACCTAGTCATTCTAGTATGAAATTAATGTAGACTTAGAAGTATTTCATGATGTGTTAGTGTGCATGATCTGTGTTTTGTGTTGAGCAAATATTGTTTTGTTGATGATATTTTGGCAACTGTTATTTTGATTAATAACCTAGAAATTGTTGCTGTGTGCTACTGTAACTAACACTTTTGAGAAATTGATTGTAATTTTGATTTAAGTGTATGGGTATGCACTGCACTGAGACACTCTGTAGAGTTATACAGTTATCGGTTTATTAATATGTAGTAAGATAAATGTACTGTTGGTATGTGCATTATAGGTATAGAATTGATTTATTTTAAGCTGCATCTAATTTATGAATGGAGGAAATTGTAACTGTGATTGTTGTCAAGTGGTGATTAGTTATTTGATAAATAGAATACTACATGTATCTTTGGATTCTATTTTACTGTTGCTCTGAACTGTGTTGAGTATCTGCATTAATAATTATAGAGATAATTGCAAAATATTATAATTGTATGATGTGTGCAGCCATATTTGATTATAAATTGAGCACTGGAATTTTATTCATGTGTTATTTATTTTTTACAGTGTCATCTGATCTGTTGTAAACTGCTTCTTAATAATACTGATACCTTTATTATCTTAGGTAGTGATTTTATTCCAGCAGCGATTTTACTATTTGAGTATGCTGGCTACAATAAGTGGAACAAGGAGTACTCTTATCTAAGTGACTGTTTGTTTGCTCCTGAGATCGAAACACACTGGAACATTTATATTATGACAAAAAGAACTGTATTCCCTTGAATGACTCGGACAATAACGTCAGAGTTTGTAACGTTTATTAGAAGAACTGTGCACAAGTTACAAATGTGGATAACACAAAGAGACTGTTGAACTGTAGTAGATCTAGAGTTGACTGATTCTAAATTGGATGCGCTGTTTGTACTTTTTGAGTGTACAGAAATTGTGTAAATGTAGCGAACAGAATATCTACGGAGTTGTGTTCCGATTGTTTTTATTTGTATTAGCAAGGATATTATTCTTCTGTGAATTATCTCGCTATATGGTCTGTGTTAGCGTATTGATCGATTTAGGAAGTGGCTTAGGCATGAATCATAATTGTTATTGACTCCTAGTACTACTGAATTACAGAGTACTGGTAACAAGGCTATTTAATAATCAGTTAGGCTAAGATATTTTCATATATGATTTATCTTGTTAGGTGACTGATGTGGTGATTGTGCATTTTGCTTAAAAAAATCGATTTGTAGGAAAATAATTATTTATACCTTTGTTTAGTCATAAGCGTTAAACCTCTTCTGAGTGCAGCTAAGTAACCCGGAGGTATTAGTATTTCACTATACGCGAGTTAAGAGTGAAATTTATTTTTGTTTTTTTAGATAAGTTGAGGAAACTAGTGGGTGGAAGATGGCAACACCGGCGGGATTTAAGCAATGGGTTGCAGAAACAGAAAAAGTAGCAGATGCTCAGGGTTTAGAGACGGTTGGGGAAAAACGGTTGTACATGATTGACTATGACGTAAACAAGAAGAACGAGAGAGGGAAATAAGGAACATTTTGTGGGAAAGAAGGAAGACAGATAGTCTCCAACACAAGATGGAACTATGTTCCATAACGACTCGAGCAATGGAGCGTTTAGAAGAGTTTCAGTGGCTCCGAGTACATTATAGACTTACCTTATCATATTTGGTGTACCGAAGAATAGTGGAAGTGTTGATTGATACCAACAGCCAGCGATTAGCTAGGACGTAGCGAAAACTAGAAGAGATAAAAGAACAAGAGGAGTTATTAGAAAAAGACGTGAAAAAGCAAAGAGATGGCATATATGGAGAAAAGGTTTGCAAGTGAGAGATTGTTTGCAGAAGTTAATAGGAAAACGGACCAGTCCCCACTCACAATTATAGTAAAGGGGAGACTGATACAATACATGAAGAGAACAGGGAGGGTGCTGTAAATGACAGCACTGTCCTTGGGCTCCCAGACACGATTTCTGATGCGGATTCTAACAGGTATAACAGCCCGCCAGGACAAAGTCATTAGCCGAGAGGAGGGGCATGTGACCCCAACAATTGAAACCAGTGCCGAGAGATATGAGATGCCCACAGTGCTTCCATTCATGACATCTAGAGGGAGGGGCGTCTGCTGCATCTTGCTGGCTGGGCACCGTAGAAGGTGGCCCAGGAGAAGATGGTGAAATTGAGGTGTCGATGCTCCAGGGGCAGCCACACCTTCAATAGATAAGGAGACCCCAGGCACCTGAGAGTGGCGCCACGGAAGCAGGTGCCACTACTGCATGGTCACTACCAGCTACTAAGCCAAGTGACCCTTTGGAATTTGCCATTGTTCCAGAATCATTGCTGACTGCTGCGCACAGTGTCTCAACAGAGTCCAAGTCTGTTCCCGAGTGACTACCGGCACTGGAACAGATAGGTTACCTTCGGAAACCCATCATCGTCTCAGAGGAGGTGCCAGGACGCCACCATCTTGGGGACTACTAATCCCAGACCAATTTGCATCATCTGCTACTGGCCCATCTGACTGCAGGCGACAGAAGAATTTTATAACCAGCCATGAGTAGAAGACACTCGTACCACTTCACAGGTGCTGTGCAAAGCCCCGGTGATAGGCCATCTTCGGATGGAAGTACAAAGGGCCACTCCCAAGACCAACTGAAGCACAAGGCAGAAGATAAAACCGCCCACCTCCAAGCTACGTCAGAGGGAGGTGGAGGCTATGGAGACATACAACCCCATAAGGGCTGGGGAATCAAACAAGTCTCATAATAAGAACAGACTACCAACGAGAGAGACCTGCACTTCCAGGGAAAGGGCTGGCCAAATTAACAAAAGGGGGCAAAGCTAATTATACACGTAGCCCTTCATGCGCTCCTTGCCACTTAGCCAGAGTGCATAAGAAAACACGTGGCCCATCCAGGCTTGACCATTACAGGCAATCTAGACCCACAGTTTATGGGCAAAAGGAAATTCTCTCTCCCCCACCCCCACCACCAATGTCTGCAGGCAATTGAGAAATTGGCCATTCAACTGTTGAACTAGCCAACCCGTTACTTTGGACCGTCCATAACTTCTGAGTGAAAAGCATACGAAACATTCTGATGTTGATACATTTGACTTACCTTTTATTAAGTATAGCATGATTATTAGTAGTTGTTAGCAGCATGGCATTATTGACTGTTTTGAATTTTCAGGATTACTTATATGTATGTTCCGTCTTTAGTCACGAGTAATTCTTTAGACATGCTGACACCACTGAACTGGGTTGACGATCGAGTAAGAATAAGAACAGAGAAAAGGAAGAAAATAACACTGGTCATAAACATTTTATTTAGAATGTGATTTTAAGTCAAGTATTGATCTAAGGATAAATGTACAAAGATACGATTCCATACATATGCAAGTACAGTTATCTCATTATGGTTTCTATTCTGTTTGTCGACGTTATGATCTGTTCAGGTTCGTTCGACACGTTTATCTAATATCTCTCGTCATAAAGTGTTTACCATCTGGTTCCATTGATGACATTATAAGCAGGTAGATAACTAGACAAACACACAGACAGACAGACAGATAGATAGATAGATAGATAGATAGATAGATAGATAGATAGATAGATAGATAGATAGATAGATAGATAGATAGATAGATAGATAGATAGATAGATAGATAGATAGATAGATAGATAGTACTGTACATAGGTGGATAGAAAGGTAAATGGTTGGAAGGACAAAAGGATGGATAGATCGACTGATTTTACAGTTTTCTATTTTCCCATTTCATAACACTTTTGTCATGTAAAATAGTGGCGATCGATTTTTAAAAGTTTCATCGCTAGACTTAAAAAAAAGCAATGAAGTTTGAAGTAAAACGTAAATCTATCAGTTTTTTCTTATTCATGCAGGTAGACCTTCACTACCAACCCCAGCTATTTGGTCCATGAAACTTAACAAAAAAACATCATCAACAATTGAAATAAAACATATATTTTTATTTAAATTTAACCTTATAGGTGAATATTTTTGCGACTCAAACGTCACTTTATGATAAGATGTTAATTATGTTACTTGTTCTGTTCTTTAACGAGAGGAGAGACAGAAAGATAGAGAGAGAAGACAGAGAAAGGAGAGACACAGAAAGAGAGGAGAGAGAGAGAGGGAGGGGAGACACAGAAAGAGAGAGACAGAGAGAGAGAGAGAGAGAGAGAGAGGAAACAGAGAGAGTGGAGACAGAGAGAGAGGGAAACAGAGAGAGGAGAGTCACACAGAGAGAGAAGGGAGAAGGAGAGAGGAGAGACACAGAGAAAGAGGAGAGAGAGACAGAGAGAGGGGAGACGGAGAGAGAGGAGACACAGAAAGAGAGAGGAGACAGAAAGAGGAGATAGAGAAGAGAGAGAGGTGAGACCACAGAGTGAGGAGAGACAGAGAGGAAAAACATAAAGAGAGAGGGAGAGACAGAGAGAGGAGTGACACAGAGAGAGGAGAGACACGGGGGGGAGAACGATCGGGAAGGAGAGAATAGACGAGAAGAGGCGAAGATAGCGTGACGCCGTGATTGTAAACAGGAGTTGAATAGTGAGATATTCTGCGTTACGCCGTCAGAGACTCCTGCAGAAGACACAAGACACGATCTCGGTTATTTAATTTTAAAGCCTGCTTACTATGATCTGTTGCCATTCCCCCCCCACCCATGTAATTTTCAGTATAGGTCTCGATCTGTTTTATTCTACGTATGAACCATAAAACTACACGCTTTTACAAATATAAAAATAAATATTAGAGTAAAACCCTATGGTACCGATCTGATATGACAATTCAGCCAAAACGCTTGCATGCAGCATAAAAGCAGACTTAGTCAGCAAGTTGATGACAGACCGGATGATG
Source organism: Sinotaia quadrata (assembly GCA_028829895.1). Classification (NCBI taxonomy): domain Eukaryota; kingdom Metazoa; phylum Mollusca; class Gastropoda; order Architaenioglossa; family Viviparidae; genus Sinotaia; species Sinotaia quadrata. The sequence continues at coordinate 123,517,020 of CM054179.1, forward strand.
TACTAACAAGATTGGTAATTCAATGTGCACTGCCAGGATGCAAGGAAGATAACAGATTGTGTGCTAGCTTTATTATTTCTCCCATTCTAGTGACGTATTTTTTTTTAAGCGGAAATGTTTGAGCGGTAGTTTTGTTACTTGTCGCCTGGACAGTTCAGAAAAAGACGAATGCAGATTGAATTCAACTGGACATTCATTGTCGAATGGTCGATTTGTCCTAAATCTCTTTGACTGGGCAGACGTTTCTGGCTCATGACTATAGGGACTGATAGATATTAAGTGATTTTATCTTCGCAATGCAACATTTCGTAATGTTTTTGAACCATATCACTTTGATGTTGCAGTTACTGCCAGGATTTGTACCTAAAACTTTTAAAGGAAGTTAGTTCGCATAAAAGTGTATTACTTCTTATCACTGTTTTGTTTCTTAGACTGATTTCGCGATAAGATGCAAGATGTGTTCGATATGTATTCATCTCCATGCAATTTACTTACGTGTTAGATGTGTATTGCGCGCAACAGTGTCATCCTTAAATATGTGTGTAGAATGTGGATTCAGAAAACATAAGTAATATGGCCGTAATGGTCCAATCTTTCGAGACTCCTTTGAACAATGACGTCATTATGAAATAGATATATATAAATGCGGGTATAACTATCTGCTTGTGTGGCATAATTTTGTGTGTGTGTGTGTGTGTGTGTGTGTGTGTGTGTGTGTGTGTGTGTGTGTGTGTGTGTGTGTGTGTGTGCGTGCGTGAGTGCGCGCGCTCGCTCGCTGTTGTTACTCAAGCTTAAGGATTACTAGTAGTGGGATGAAGTACCACCTCTGATTCAAGTGGAGAGAGGTGAAGGCGAGTTAGTTGATACCGGTAAGAAAGACAATCTTCTGCTAGCTCATGACTCAGCTAACCGTTTTGCAGGAAACATGCCTTTCCTTTCGCCATATAAGAGGATGTGCATTTTTACATTCATTCTTTCATTTATTTATTTCTGTTTGTCATTCTTTCTATTTTGTTTTTTTCTTTCTTTCCTTTAGTCTTTTTTGTCATTTCTCTCACTCTCTCTCTTTCTCTCTCTCTCTCAGTATTATTTTGTATGTTTCTAGTTTGCTATTATTTTTTTCTGCTTATTTCGTTTTCTTTCTTTCTTTCTTTCTTTCTTTCTTTCTTTCATTCTTTCTTTCTAAATATTCTTCTTCTTAATTCATGGGGAGCGCTTCCGGCCTAGGCCGATTTCGCGCTGGAGTTTGGGGTGAGGTGTGTTTTGAGGGTTTTTTTTTGAGGCGGGGAGTGGAGCTATTTCTACTCTATAGCGTTTGTTCTGTTAAGGCAGTTTCTCTTATTTATTTTCTTACTTTTAGTTGTTGGATTTTAATGAGTTTAATATAGCCGATAGGTTGGTGATTTTATGTCTAAATTTGTCTGGTGTAATATTCTTTATTCCCTCTTTCATAGTTTTTGTTTGTTTGTTTGTTTGTTTGTTTCTTTCTTTCTTTCTGGTAGTGTGATGCCAACACCACTTTGTTAATGGTTATGATTATTATTAATTAATCATCCATAACTAATTACAAGTGATTAGAATCTTAATTTATGTTATTACTAATTCCCTAACAGACAACACGCGTCTCACTCACTTCGCGGATATGCGGGCGCTGTAAATGTTGTCTTTCTTCCACAACATTAAAGACAACATTTACCATCACAATATTCCCGTAGGTGGAAAACTTTTAAATCTATATTTATCGAGCTCCCATCCACCCACTTTCTTCTCAAACACAAAATTATCAATATGTATAAGAAGGTCAATAAATTTAACATTAAATTTATTAAATTAACAATCAAATATATATGTATATCATCAAATACAATGAAAAAGATTACTTGACATAAATATATCCATGAAATCACATTCAAATAATTTTAATATCTATAAGTCTTATATCCTAACTCACCACCATCCTGCTCTCTTGCGAAAGTGGGGGTGGCTTAGTCAGCAGCACATAGGAATCTGTATGGATGGTATTACAGAATCCACACACTGAAACATCATGTATCCTAATCCTGTTTTCTGGATAATTTGATTGACAGGATTCAGAGAAATGCAGAACAGAAGTGGTAATAGTGAATCACTTTGAAAGATTCCAAAGTTTATTTTTACATCTGCAATGTCTGTGTAGTTGCGTGTGAGGGTGGTTTTCCATTTTTTCATTGGTTCCTAAATTAGGTTCTGTACTGATGCGTTATTTTGTACATTTTTATTGTTTCATGTATCCATGAATGTGAAACTGAGTCATAAGCCTTTTAGTAGTCAATCCATGTCATTTCAAGATTTGTTCTTCGTTTCTTGCTGTCAGTAACTATTACCTTATCAATTGCCAATTGGTCCTTTGTTCATATGTTACTTGGTCTCGCACCCTTTTGTTCACTGCTTGCTTGTTTTAAGGGAAGTCTTATTATGTCAGATATAATTCCTGATAGTAACTTCCAGGTAGTTGATAGGCATGTGATTGGCTGGCAGAGTTTCTGGTTTGTTTAATATGTCTTACAGTTGTTCAGCAAGTTTACCATGTACGGAGATAAGATTTTCAAACCAGTGGTGTCAACATCTTCTCCTCTGAAAATGTAAAGAGATGTAAATGTTACCAATTCTGACGGACGTTGGAAAAAGTGTTTTCTGTTGGACGTTAAAAAAATGTTTTCTGTTGAACTCTGGGAACGTGTTTTCTATTGGACGTTGGAAAAATGTTTTCTGTTGGGCGTTGGAGAGGTGTTTACTGTTGGACGCTAGACAGGCGTTTTCTTTTGATCGGTGAAAAGGAGTTTATGTGCTCCAGGTCATGTTTGTTAACGAGTGCATTTCTGTGTTTAATTTTGAATTCGATACAGTAAATTACTTTTAGTTTTAAATTAGATAGTCTCTCTATCGTGACATCATTATCGTCGACATTATCACAGTTGATATCTATATCGTAGTTGTCATCATCATCATTAAATTAAATCAATTAAGACACAATCTCTATATGTATTATTTCACCTTTCTCTTACTGTGGGAAACAATCATTCCAGAGGGAGCAGTGTGAAATGTAGGGATACTTTCCAACCCCAACTCAAAAATATTTTTTCTATAAACTTTAGTGCCGCGAAGTCATTTAGGATGGGATTGTGTGTGTGTGTGTGTGTGTGTGTGTGTGTGTGTGTGTGTGTGTGTGTGTGTGTGTGTGTGTGTGAGAGAGAGAGAGAGAGAGAGAGAGAGAGAGAATAAATGTCGAAAGAGGTTGTAATTGGACAGCCGTGAGAAACTGCCTTAAATATTTAATCAGATAGGTAATGTCCACCAGTAAGAGAGAAAGTAGCTCACTTCAGACATATTTTCCCACTGAATCGATCACACGGTTTAACTAATCTAACAAGTGAATACATAAATAACACTTAAGTTTGCATTTACACGCATTGTTTCCATATAAGTATATCGCTTCATTCAGCACAACAGGTAGCTTGCCGTGAATCATACTACGTCCCATTCTTTTTTCCATTCGGATTTAACTCTGTTCTTGACATTTCTTATTATAATTACCATCAATATCTTTAATGACAAGAACAAGTGAAGGAGATCTGTTCTGTTCTAACATAGTGCTCTCAAATTCTTTCACCATATAAGTCCGGTTTCGTGGGCCATCACATTTTAATTTTATTTGTTGTTGTTGTTACATGATTAACAAGAGCACTCTGCAACGATGAACAATATTCTGAAGAAGTCACCATCAGTGTAGAACCACTGCTCAAGCAGTGCAGTCAGTGTGACTCTAACCACTCGGCCAAGTATACAGGATCGGGATTATCAGAAAGCAGTAGACTTAATTTTTAACTATTTAACCCTTTGTATGGGAAGATAATTCCGATCTCATGTATTACAGCCTCCGTGCGTCCAAGAGCGCAAAGAGTAAAAGGCTGCCCAGTAATAGCGTAATATCTGCGAGGAGAAGATCCACCCTATGCCCTCTCAATCTATTAATCATACGCACGCACACACACACACACACACACACACACACACACACACACACACACACACACACACACACACACACATGCATCCTTCCTTATGGTACCATATATTTATCTTCCAGAAAGCTATCTCTTGGTGTACTTGTGTTGTATGTGAAATAACTTTTTTGTTTAATTGAAAGCAGATGTCAAACCCAAATCACAGACATAAAAATCAATCTCTAACAGCAGTACAACACTTCTTAACTATTTATCATTGTGTTCACTTTTGTAATGAACGTTGTAATGAACGAGAATTACAAAACATGGTGAGTGAAAGATGGGTACCATAGGTTGTCGATATATTCATCCAGGCCTCTGCCTATCAGCAGTGAAAGGTGCATTGGTCTGTGTAAACTTGCATTGTGATCAAGGGTCACTCTAAAGGAGAGGCAGGCAAACTATTAAGAGCACTGGCTTGATAAAACTGTTGGAACAGTTCGCGGGTGGATAGTCAACCAAAGGTCACAAAGTCCAGAAAATTCAGAATATAAAATGAGAACAAAAGTAATTTTGAAAGGTGTATTATTTTATGTATAAAAAATAATTCAGTTTAAAATAAAAGTTAATGAGATGGATGGTTTTGCTTACAGTGAATCAATGATTCAATGTCTGGCTTAATTGATGGTGATTGACAAGCGAAAAATGTCATTTAGATGACGGTTAGAGAGTTGAGAGTGAATGCGACTGTTTGTATATTTCATCTTCGAGAACAGTTGTTCACAGCAAAATGTGCTTCCGAGCATAGCGCCAATGTTTTATTGACTTTTATTTGCTGTCTTGCGGGCCAGATGGTAATGTTAACTGTGAATAGCTTGGCGGGCCAGACAAAAAAAAATACCTTCGCGGGCCAGATCTGGCCTGCGGGCTGGAGTTTGCCCGCCCCTGTCTAAAGGCGTACGGCCGTACGCAATGCGAGGCACTCAGAGAACTAGAGATAAACAGTTACAACTGAATGCCTTGCTGTTGCTAAGTACACTTTTAGTGACTGAGCCATCAAAAATTGTATTAAGCCGAACTTAGTATTATATAGGAAATTTTTTTTTTTATTTTAAAAAAAAAGTCGTTTTCAATTAAATTAAATTATACGTGAAGTAGTTCTGTCTCTGCAGTCCAGAAATTCTGTACATGGATTTGTGTTCATCAAGGCCTACTTGAGCGGATTCGTATGTACATTAAGACGAGAGTTTTGTCTCTTATTTCAAAAGAATCAAGCTCCATCAGAACAACTGTGACACGTGTGCAAAATCTTCCCAGGTCACCACAGATAAGAAAGATCTCAGTGCAATGCCGGGTACATGCTTTTAATCCAGTAAGTTCTGTTAAGATATCGGTGTGGTAGAACTCGCTGTCTGTTCGAACCCAGTAACCATACTTTAAATTACCTGAAATCACAGGACTGGAAACAAACCCTGTACGTACACATACGGGCGTACCTATCCGCAGGCATGCACACACACACACACACACACACACACACACACACACACACACACACACACATGGTGCCAAAACCGTTTAGAGCAAGAGTCAAATTACTAGAACAGATCTGTCTGAAGCTATCAAAACGCCAACAAATGCAATAAACCAAACAACCAACAACCAGGTCTCCAAACAAATTTGCAAGGTGGAGTGAAATATTTGTAAAGAAATAGTCAATAGAATTATTTATGTCTGTGTGCACTATCAGCTTTGTAAAGAAATAGTCAATAGAATTATTTATGTCTGTGTGCACTATCAGCTTTGTAAAGAAATAGTCAATAGAATTATTTATGTCTGTGTACACTAGTAGCATTGTAATGATATAGTCAACAGAATTATTTATGTCTGTGTACACTACTAGCATTGTAATGATATAGTCAACAGAATTATTTATGTCTGTGTACACTACTAGCTTTGTAATGATATAGTCAACATAATTATTTATATCTGTATACACTACTAGCATTGTAATTATATAGTCAATAGAACTATTTATGTCTATGTACACTATGAGCATTGTAATGATAATTTTTTATAGTCAGTAGAATTATTTGTGTTTGTGTACACTATTGGTTTGTAAGGATATAATTAATATAATTATTTACGTCTATTTTCACTATCAGCATTGTAATGATGTAATCAATAGAATTATTTCGGTCTGTGTGCACTAATATAATAATATAATCATATAGTCATAGAATGATTTATGTCTATGTGCACTGTCAGCTTTGTAAAGAAATAGTCAATAGAATTATTTATGTCTGTGTGCACTATCAGCTTTGTAAAGAAATACTCAAATAGTCAATAGAATTATTTATGTCTGTGTACACTAGTAGCATTGTAATGATATAGTCAACATAATTATTTATGTCTGTGTACACTACTAGCATTGTAATGATAAAGTCAACAGAATTATTTATGTCTGTTTACACTACTAGCTTTGTAATGATATAGTCAACAGAATTATTTATATCTGTGTACACTACTAGCATTGTAATTATATAGTCAATAAAACTATTTATGTCTATGTACACTATGAGCATTGTAATGATAATTTTTTATAGTCAGTAGAATTATTTGTGTCTGTGTACACTGTCGGTTTGTAAGGATATAATTAATATAATTATTTATGTCTATTTACACTATCAGCATTGTAATGATGTAATCAATAGAATTATTTCAGTCTGTGTGCACTAATATAATAATATAATCATATAGTCATAGAATGATTTATGTCTATGTAATTGTCAGTATTGTATTGATATAGTAAATAGAATTATTTATGATGTCTGTGTACACTATCATCATTGTAATGATATATTCAAAAGAATTATTTATGTGTGTGTGTACTCTTATCAGCTTTGTAATGATATAATGAATAGAATTATTTATGTCTGTGTACACTATCATCTTTATAATGATATAATTAATTGAATTATTTCAGTATGTGTACACTATCAGCATTGTAATGATATAATTAATAGAATTATTTATGTCTATGTGCACTACAAGCTTTGTAATGATATAATTAATAAAATTATTTACATCTGTTTACACTATTTTCTTTGTAATGACATAATTAATAGAATTATTTATGCCTGTGTACACTATCAGCAGTGTAATAATATAGTCAATAGAATTATTTATATCTATGTACACTATCAGTGTTGTAATGATATATTCAAGAGAATTATTTCAGTCGGTGTGAACTATCAGCATTGGTATTGTAAATGAATTATTTAGGTATAAGTACACTCTCAGTATTGATATAGACAGGAGAACTATTTCAGACTTTGTGCACTGTTTCAGAATGTGTGCACTATCTCTGAATCCAGAATTGATGTAGGAAGGAGAACAATTTCAATCTATGTCCACAATCAGCATTGATTTAATATTTCAGTGTAAGTGCTTTTTCAGCATTGATTTAATCAAGGGAATTATATGTGCACTGTCAGGATTGATATAGAAAGGGGAATTATATCAGTATATGTTCACAATCAGCATTAATGTAGGAAGAGGAATTATTTCAGTATCAGTGCATTATTATTTTCATTGGTATAATCAAGGGAAAATTATTCTAATCAGTTTGCACTATTAACACTTATGTAATAAAGAAAATAATCCCAATCTGTGTGCACTCTTGGTATTGAAATATGAAAGGGGATTTAAGTCTGTGTGCATACTATCAGCATTGACACAATAAAGAGACTTATATATTCCAATTTATGTATGCTGTCAGCCATGAAAGACTTAATGGGATTGATATATTTCAATTTATTTATGCTGTCAGCCTTGAAAGCCTTTTGAGGGACTGGTATGTTCCAATTTACATATACTGTCAGCCTTGAAAGCTTAAAAGTGACTGATATATTCCAATTTATATATGCTGTTAGCCTTGAAGTCTTAAAGAGATGGATATATTCCAATTTATATCTGCTGTCAGCCTTGAAAGTCTTAAAGGTATCTACTCCAGTTCATGTTTATTTTCCGCCTTATATTAGTTGTAAAAGGACATTTTTCTGGATTGTGCGTTTGATTTGCTTTGAAAGTTTACGGTTATATATTCCAGTTTGTGTTCTGCCATTGACTAAAATTTTCTGGAGACATTAGAATGTGTTTGGTTTATTGGTGACATGTTTCATGTGTTCTGTCAGCGATAAGAATAATGAGGACATATTAGAATTAGAACATGCATATGCTGTCAATATTTAATGTCTTATCGGAACATATATCTATATCTGAGCGCTCAGTCGATCATGGATATAATACTATACTATATAATATAATGAAATTTGTGCATATATATATATGCGTGTGCCGCCGGTCGACCGTGGATATAATACTTTACAATATAATATAATGATACGTGTGTGTATGTGTAGGTGTGTCGAGCTTTCTATCTACCATAGATATAATACTATACTATATAATATAATGATATTTGTGTGTATGTGTAGGTGTGTCGAGCTTTCCATCTACCATGGATACAATACTATACTATATAATATAATGATATTTGTGTATATGTAAGGAGATGTCGAGCGTTTGCTTTTTTTCCCTTTCTTATTAGTTATTACTTTTATTTGATAACTTGCATACGGACATTTACTTAAATGTTTAGACAGCTAGATCAGTTGAGGAAGAATGACAACCGAGTTTACTATATAGCTTTTATATACAGGGAAGGGAAGAGATGCCTGTAACATCTCTGTTACCATCTATCATCTCTTTTGCCGGCCACGAAGAGACACCATGGACTGGGGAATAAATATTTTTTGAGAGGACACAAGATTCGTCGTCTTTCTTTTTAAAAAGAAACAAACAACATATATATCTTCCAAAGGCTCAAACAACAGCGGGGAGAATGCTTAGAAAGCTGAAGGTAATTTAATTATTTACGGGAACTATCTGCAGTGTACTGAATAAAAAGTAATAAACCGATTTGACAAATACGAATCTGAAAAGAACAGGTGGTAAAGATACACGACGGCTCGTCCTGACTGCAGACAGGGCTTATTTGTTAGGGATAACAGGAGCCTATCGCTTTTCTTTTACTAGATGTACTCAACAGCAGTTAGCAAACAACAGTGATACTCACTGAGTTTATTTATAGATGAATACGAATTACTGTGAAGATGAATGAAATGGGGAGGGGGGGATCGTTGCACGTCCTGTATTACAACCTCCGTTTCCTGTGTTCTTTGAATGCATTTACGTCTGTACTTGTAAGACTGTGTGTATGTGTATAAGACTATATGTGCGAGTGTGAGTACTTGATTTAATGACCTGCAATAACAAGCTCTTTCTTTCTTGTGTATTTCGACTGTAGCTTCCGAGGTGTTTACAGTCTGTGATTCCTAAGATACTATCAACTTATCCAATCATGACGGGGCAGGACACAGAGAGAAAGAACTTGCTAAAGGTGGAAACTTCACCTTTTTTCTCTAATATGCAAAAGAAGTTGAAAGTCTCCCTCTCATACACACAACCACACACACACAAGCCATGCATGCATACACACAGCACGTACGCACGGACACATACACACCCACGCCCACACATGTACACATCCTTCGCCGCCGTATTCGAGACTTGATGGTTTCAGTGTCAACCAGAGGATTTTATTTTAAATAAACAAAGGGAATTTAAAAGAGAGAAAGACAAGGGTCAAGTCAAGGGTCATTGACTTACATTAACATTTGGTTGTTATTTTATATGTATTTCTTTCTCTAATATGCTTCGCAACTGGAAATAAATTGTTAAGGAAATAATTTGTTTCACAGCACGCCGGATTACGTAGGCTGAAGAACCTTTAAATAGATAGGGCTTAATTTAACCATTATTTTTTTTTATTGCGTCTAGTCATGCGATTGTCGGCATAAGTATACGAGTCATGTGATTGTCAACATCAGTCTACCAGCCATGTTATTGTCAGCATAAATCTACCATTCATGCAATTGTCATCATAAGTCTACCAGACATTTGACTGTCAACATAAGTCTGCCAGTTTTGCTATTATCAGCATAAGTCTACCAGTCAAGTGATTGTCAACATAAGTCTACCAGATATGTAATTGTCAACATAAGTCTACCAGCCATGTGGTTGTCAATATAAGTCTACGAGCCATGTGGTTGTCTATATAAGTCTACGAACCATGTGGTTGTCAACATAAGTCTACCAGTTTTGCTATTATCAGTATAAGTCTACCTGTCATGTATTTGTCAGCGTAATTCTACCAGTCATGTGATTGTCAACATAAATCTACCAGTCATGCGATTGTCAACATCTGTTTACCAGTCCTGTTATTGTCAGCATAAGTCTACCAGTCATGTTATTGTCAGCATAAGTCTACCAGTTTTGCTGTTGTCAACATAAGTCTACCAATCATGTGATTGTCAGAGTAAGTCGACAGGTCAAGCGATCAGACAGGTAAATCCCTTGTGACGTAATTATCATTTTGTTTATATCAGTTAAATCTGTTTAGTCACCTTAAGTAGGCCTAAGTCGACTGTGTGTTAAAAGCGTTCATTTCAGTCACTCATTGTCCAATGTATTCTCTTTCAGGTTTTTGTATTTTTGTATTTTTTTGGTAAAAAATTATCTAACGCTATTTCTTTCTGTTGTTACGTTATCATGCAATATCAGAAAGAGTGAGTTCGATATGTCATTCTTATGTTTCTTACTATAAATTATAATTTTGTTTTTAATTTTCATATTTGCTTATTGCTAATTTGTAATTTTATTTTCTGATTCACACTCTAAACACAGGCTTCTACTCTGGCCTGAAGACTCCTAATTGCTGGACAATTTTGATTTTTTCAACAATAAAAAAATGCATTACATTATAATTAAATATTTCTTTGTTAATCATCATGTTTAGTTGGTTGACTTGCAGTAGTTTTGCACCTTTTTTATTTTGTTTTATTTTTATTTAAATATCTTCGGCGCTGCTTCTTGAAAGGTTCTTTTTTTTTTAACTGCGTGTTTTATTTTCAAATTAAGCCCCATTTTTATTGATTTATGATATTATTTTTTTAACTTATAGGACACAGTCTTAAATCATTCATTGTAGTTAATTTTCCTTAGAATTAACATTCTTCTCTAACTTCATTGGTATAAAGAAATATATCAAAATAAATTATGTGTTATCTTCACGGTGACCCCCAAAACAATTTTTACCCAGATTTTATGAACCTCGAATATATATGGATTTTTAAAAAGAAAACTATTTCAGAATAATCAATTTCAACTCATTTGTTTTACTTCATCGTCTTAAAATCAAACTCCACTACCAATTCATCGATGAAACAACATCTAAATAAGAAGCAAGCAATTTTATATTCGAAGCTGTGGTGGAACGTAGAAAAGGTTTCGACGATAAGAACTGGTAGCTGGCTGGTGAAGCCGTACGTATGTGATGAGAACTCTGTGGTTACTCGCTTGTTCATTTTATGTTTATTGGCAAAGCAACAGGATTCTGAATACACTTGATGTTTGTACACTTGACAAAAAAATTACGATAATATTCACTTTGAGACAACTAATAAAATTTAAATGTGATGAAACCAGAGAGAATCGCGTCAAACTTCATGCAACTCTTTGTTTTCGACTGCAATGTTAATAAATAGGTAAGTACAAACAAGTACATTATATATATAAAACCATATACGCACACGTATACATACACACATACACGTTTCGTTTTAATCATAGATTCTCACTCTAGCCCACTAAAGTAACTCTTTTGTTTCTCTTTATATTGCAACAACACACACTTTCCGTTAAGTGGTTTTATAAATCTGGATTTCCATAAAAGGATACAGCAATGATTTCACGATGATGAATGCTGCAATAAACCGTTTTTAGTGTTAATTATCTTTATTATTTATTCTTTCAGTGTTAATTATTAGTAGTAGTAATTATTCATAATAAGTAGTAATTAAACATTTTTAATAGAGAAAATGTAATTCGGGGGTGGGGTGGGGGGAGGGGATATTTGGACAAGATAAAATCCTAGTCAAAGCTATCTTGAAGCCGTTTCAGTGACGATAGAAAATAAATTTATAGGATTAAAAAACAGGTTTATGATTCACCTGCACATGAAACCTGTTAATGACAACACGTTGTGGACTTAGTTCCAATGACTTAAGTTAATAAAGAAATATTTTCCTTATTTGGTCTTCAAAAAAACATTTGCCTTTGATCTACTTATTTTCCTTATTTGGACTTTAAATTTTTTTAAGATTTATGTGGACTTAAAAATACATAAATACCTATTTATTCTCCTTGTTTGGACTTCAAAAACATTCGACTTTGACCTATTTGTTTTCTTTGTTTGGACTTTAAAAAACATTCGACTTTGACCTATTTATTCCCCTTGTTTGGACATCAAAAACATTCGACTTTGACCTATTTATTTTCTTTGTTTGGACTTCAAAAACATTCGACTTTGACCTATTTGTTTTCTTTGTTTGGACTTTAAAAAACATTCGCCTTCGACCTATTTATTTTCTTTGTTTGGACTTCAAAAACATTCGACTTTGACCTATTTGTTTTCTTTGTTTGGACTTTAAAAAACATTCGCCTTCGACCTATTTATTTTCTTTGTTTGGACTTCAAAAACATTTGACTTCGACCTATTTGTTTTCTTTGTTTGGACATCAAAAACATTTTTCTTTGACCTTTTTGTTTGGACTTCAAAAACATTCGACTTTGATCTATTTGTACAACCCGACTATCAGCCGTACTGCGTAGAAAGTTAGCGATGTATCGAATATGGAGATTCATAGGCAACTTGATTGCTGAAAAATAACACACACACACACACACACACACACACACACACACACACACACACACACACACACACAAACACACGCCAGGGCTGGACAATAAGCACAGTAAGTAACGAGCCTAGGTCCTACGATAAATAAAGGTCTGCAAAAATACTACAACTTGACCTTGACTCGTATGGGATAAAAGGAAATGCTTCATGCATACAGGAAACGCTCATTGAAAGCATCCATGGGAGTGAATTTGTCCGCAAATTGGGAAACAGTGTTATTGTTTTTATTATCTTTATTTGTCTGGTTAGATAAACTTGGCCAAATAGTGCATAAATCCTACTAGTACCTTAATACGGCAATGACAAGCGAGCGCACCCAATTCCAGTCACTTAGGTTCTTTACAAAAGTCAAAGACAAACGAAATAAGAGGTGTGGGATTGTTGTTCTTTTTTTTTTTCATGTCAGAGGACAGGCTAATGTGTAATAACTGTGGAAGCAACTCTTTAAGCACAACTTTATAAAAAGAAATCAGGCGCGGCAAACACAGAGCATTCAGAGCATAAAAAAAGCTCATGAATAATAACACTGAGAACATTTTTTTTAAGCACAACTTCTTTTAGCAAGGAATCAGAAGAGGGACTAATCTAAAATATCTTGGGGGGCATTTTTTAAGTACATCTGCTTTTAGCAAGAAATCAAAGGAGAGACTAATCTATAATCTCTTAGAAAGCACTTTTGAGAACATCTGCTTTTAGCAAGGAATCAGGAGAAACTAATCTATAATAGCTTTGGGAGCATTTTTGAAGCTTAACTGCTTTTAGCAAGAAATCAGAGGAGAGCCCTATAAATAACAGGACTAAGAACTTTTTATTTTTAAAAGTACAAGTCTTTCTTCCTGATAGGATACTGCACATACTCTTTTGCACACGCCCCCAAAACAACGCAAAAACGGAACTCGGAAAAAAGAACATAAACAACATTTGCTCTACTGTCAAGTTTTATTTATTTATACATCAGTATATACAGATTGAAATTCACGTGCACATACCGAAATGTGCTCGCATATTTAGTTTAATAAATGACATAAAACTTAAAGCCACGGTGTCCCTAATGACGATCGTATAATTTCTATCAAAATAAGAAGGAAGTTCCCAAGATTGTTTATAAACATCCCCCCCCCCCAAACACACACACACACACACAAGCACACACACAGAGCCATATGCTCACAATGAATTAGGTATATGCTTGAAGTAATAAATAACATTATGAAGTTAATAGAAGAAAACACCTAATTTGATTATTTATTTTACTTAATTTTCTCATTGTGGTCATCCCATACCAACTGTACATCAAGAGAGCATTCAGTATTCAAATGCTCTGTAGTGAACTTGCAAACGAAATAGTTGCGCAGGTGGGAAGCCAAGCTACTTGCCGCAAATTACTATTGTAGCAATCAATTTCTTTAAAAGGAAATGAAGATTTAAATGCGTTGTGTATATAAACACTTGGAAAAAAAAAACCAAACTATTTATTGGCAAGCTGAACTGTGCATTTACAACTGATTGGAGGTTAAGAATTCTTACTTTGTGCCTTGAAAAGTGCAAGGGCGATATAAAGACAACAAACACTCATTTTTTTAAAGTTTTCTTTTATCAGTCCTATTCTTGCTCTCGCCTTAAAACTCTGGTATAAAGTCAAGCAGATTTCATGACGTACCATCCTGACCATAAAACTGTTTTAGTAGGCCTACATACAATCATGTACTTTTCATTTCTAAAGAACACAAACCAAGCTATCTCCTGCTTGACAGATTTCGTGTGTGTGTGTGTGTGTGTGTGTGTGTGCGCGCGCGCTTGTTTTTTTAATGTTAAATTTCTGGTTTCTTTGATCACCCTTGTTACGAGTTTCTGTTCACACGTTATGTGCCAGAGCTTCGCAAACTTCTACTGTTTGTAATTAAAAGAAGAGATTAGTCAACATGAAAATTACCGATAGCATGGACCATTTTCAATGATCGTATGTTTCAGTCTGCTTTTGTAATTGGTTATCTAATAAAAAGGTCACTCATAGTAGGTACTGAATGGTCTTGTGAACTTTTACAGCCTCGTTTTCGAATTTGACTTACTTTCTCGTGCAGTTTAATGTATACTGGTTTATGGTTGACTGGATTGTTGGGCTGGTTATGTGTTTTTGACTGTCTAGTGGTGTGGTTTATTTCATTAATGTGGCATTTTGCCATTTACCTTAGTGATGAAGGTAAACCGTACACAC
Source organism: Sinotaia quadrata (assembly GCA_028829895.1). Lineage (NCBI taxonomy): Eukaryota > Metazoa > Mollusca > Gastropoda > Architaenioglossa > Viviparidae > Sinotaia > Sinotaia quadrata. The sequence goes on from CM054179.1 coordinate 123,532,105, forward strand.
ACACACACACACATACACACACACACACACACACACACACACACACACACACACACACACACACACACATATATATATATACATACATATGTTAGCATTTTTATTTTCGCGCATATATATATAACTGCAAGACGACAAGCGGTGTCCAAAAATGGCAAAATTGCATATCTGGGCACCATTATCTGTTGTGCTGTATTTGTGTATGTGTGTGTGGAGGGGGGGGGGAGAATGAGAGAGAGAGTATAATTATATGTGCATTGTGTGGGTTCGAATGAGATGATGAAATAAGATAAATTATATGTGGATGTATTTATTTTATAAGAGAAATTGAATGTTTTTAATTAGAAAAATTATGACTATACCATATTTTAGTATAGAAAAAGTTCTAATTTCTATGGACGATATCTTTCTTTCAAAGGGGAAAAAATTAATTAAAGAGAAAAAGAAAGGCTACAGTCATTGACATTTTAAAACAAACACTTGCGGAATTATTGTTTTGTGTGCAATTTATTGATGACGTCATATAATTGTAGAGCGTATTGCTCATCTTAAACGAATATTATCGATTTGCGCAGACGAACAGAATTGTTTTTTGACCTTTTAAAAAAATATATTATTAATTTCACAAATGGATGGTATCCAGGATTCGACAATTGTCCTCAGATTAAACAAAGTTAACTTCTGTGCAGCTAAACTTTTCGATTGAGGATGCACAAATTTCTTGAATAAAACTGGTCTTGTGTCGATGACGTGTGCCATGTTGCGACCAGCAAAGAATTGTCGTAGTTACTGAAATACCGGTTGTACAGCTCCAATTTCAAGGGGGAAAAAGTTTTAAATGGACTTTCAGGCATTGCATAAATTTAATACAAGGTTGAAAAAGAACTGTTGTCCCGTTTTCTCGATTATCAGTGAGACATCCGTTCATTCATTTGTAACCATTAAACTCTTGTGCCTACAGCCAGAAACAATCTAAATCAAACATTACTATAATATCTTCCTAAATTAAAGATTATTTTTGTGATTATGTCTTCTTTTAAATAATTCATCTTTTATTTTCTATATCTGCCTTCGATCCAATCACAACATTCTCTCTCTCTCTCTCTCTCTCTCTCTCTCTCTCTCTCTCTCTCACGCGCGCGCACACACACACACACACACACACACACACACACACACACACACACACAACACACACACACACACACACACACACACACACTGTCGTTTCGTTTTCGTAATTTTAATAAGTGCGTTAATGACAACTTTCAAAGGTGGGCTGATTGTTCAAACTGATATATATTTTTTATTTAAAAATCGATCAGCAAGTGGGGGTGGCGTGGGAGGAAAGACAAGAAGACTGAGTTTTGATCAACTGTGGTTTTTTATGTATGACATCAGATGCAGTTGATGAAATATGATATTGCAAACACGCTGGCTTATTGCTTATTGCAAAAAAGTAACAATGCATTGAGGAAGTTTATACAATTGCGGTTTAGAGTGTTTATTTTAATTTTTATCTACAGTTAGATGTTACTTTCTTTCACAAAAGTATAACATCAAACATAATACAAAAGAATCATTTTATAGATAAAAATAATATTGACATTAAATTGTGTGTTTTTTTAAAAATAGACTGATGTTAAGCTAGAGTACGAACATAAATATTGCCCTTGCCAAAGCAGACATATCGTTGACAGGTTTCCTAAGGTCAGTTTCAGTGGGTGTGATACCCTGAAAGAGAATTACTTTAAATTAATTTTACTTCGAAGCTGAAGTTCAACTGCAATTTCAAACAGATATAAAAAAGTTTCTTCTGGCAAATCAGAAATTAGAGCTAATAGTTGGCGGGTTTTTTTCTGCAATGAAGTAAAGCTGATACCATAAAAATGAAGGTGTGCGAAGTGTTTGTGAGCTCCGTTAATTAAAACAGAATGTCTTCTTGAGACTCATACAACAGTAGCCTTTCTAGATCAGACAATCTAGAAAGTTAAATTTTTTTTTAAATATTTTATTTCGTTAGATGTTGCAGGCAACCTCTCCTTACAAACTTATCAGTGTTGAGTTACGTTGTTTGCAACCGTTGGTGTCACGAAGCATTTGGCAAGAACTTTTCATGCTCACTACTCTACCACGAAGTATGCTGTGAACTCAATTTGTACGTTATGATTTTATTATAATGTTTGTAAAATACGACGTTGCTATGTGTCGTGTACATTGTTTATGAAATACGACGGAAGATTTATTCCCAAAGTCACCGACTGATGTTATAATGTTATGTGGTGTACAAGTACACTGCGACCAAATTTTTCTAGGTCATGAAAGACTTTACAGTACTAAACTCATAGTATGGAGCTGGCGTGTGATCAGTCACTGTCGAAAAATTTAAGCGAGAAACCGAATTCCACGCAATGCAGACAACATGCGTAAGCACCTTTATAAAGCCTAGGCCCTGAGCATCTTCCCCCACCCCAATCTCCTCTCTTTCGCAGAACCACTGGCGTTTGTTTATTCTTGGGTTATGGCATTCTCTTGGATTATCTCCCCACTGTATCCTGCGCTATACTAACATAGAGTGTGCTGTTGTTTTAGGCCCTTCATCCTGGGAGCCTTTCACGATGACTTTTTTTCTCTGTTCTTAGGTGTTTTTGCTTACACAAAGCACGCTGTATAATTATATAGGCCTACAGGTTGTCGCCCCACAAACAAATATACGGGTCAACGGATTAAAATTAAACTTGACTATATTAATTAGGGCATGCCCTTGAAAAAAATGTATTCCACTTTGAATGTTACAAAGAATTATTCATAATTTTTGTCTTATTCATAATTTGAAAAATTCGCAGGCTGTTTACCATCTTTCATTGGTGTTTTTCATAACATCTTTCTGTGATAATAAAGCTTACCTCAACAGCAAACTATATTACGAGAATAGTGCCGTTTTTAAATACAAACAACGCAATAAGACTTCAAAGTCCCAGCTTCGTTCGCGGAAGATGAAATGGAATGCCTGACGGTGACGTCACCTGTCTCGCCATCTATAGCGTCACACCATCTATCAAGTGTCATCAGTAATACGGTTAACTTCAATTGAGTTTGTAATAGAAAAATGTCTACTCGATCCCGATAACAAAACAAGCGACAACGAATGGGGGGGGGGGGGGGGAGAAAATTAATTCAAAATGAACATTCAGGCTGGAGTATATTTTCCTGTGCATCCAATTATTCGCAGTGAATAAATCTTTCTTATACAAATATTTAGGTACGTTTTATGTGAGAGACACGAGATCCAACCTTTCAAGTAGTTTAATTTTACCATTGATTTTGCTAAAGTGCCACTTTATTTGCACAAAACGTTATTCTATGTTGATATAGCTCGTAACATACTCTGCTTGTATAAAAGACCTATTTACTTTCGTTTATTTATTCATCTACGACTCTTTCCATTAAAGGCACAATGCTTAATAATCTATAGGACACCTATTTAAGAATATATTCAAACATATATATTTTGCCACACAAACCATATTTGTTTGGCTGGACAGTCTTTTTCTCAGCGCTAGCATACAATTT